>CAHIKZ030001963.1:22500-80000 GCA_903632075.3 Acanthosepion pharaonis | reverse complement strand
TTGTGGGAAAAAAAAAACAACAAAATATAAAAAGAAAGATGGACGCTGGAACAAGTTCTTAAATTTCAAGACTGACTCAAACAAACTGAAGATAAAATGGAAGGTAGGAATGGAAGGAAGGAGAAAATAAAGGCGTATATTAAAGAAAGAAAGAAAGAAAGAAAGAAAGAAAGAAAGAAAGAAAGAAAAAGAATCAAAGAAATAAAGAAAGATACAAAGACTAGAACAGAAGAGAAATAGAAAGAAAGAAACAAAAAAAGAAAGAAAGAAAGAAAAAAAGAAGGAATAGAACAGACCAGAAATAGAAAGAAAGGAAAAAAAAAAAAAAGGACAGACGGATGAGAACAGGACATATATAGAAAAAAAAAGAGAGAACAGAACAGATATAGAAAATTATGAAGGAACGAACCAGAAAGAAAGAAAGAAAGAAAGAAAGAAAGAAAGAAAGAAAGAAAGAACTAGTAAAACGGAAATAGATGTAAAGAAGTAAAGGAACAATTTACTGAAAGAAAAGAAGAAAGAAAGAAAAAGGCAGGTTACCGATAATGAAATAAAAGTAAATAAAAAAGAGAAGAGACAATTTAAGAAATTACTAAAGAAAAAAGAAAGAAAGAAACAACAGATCAGACTAGAATTATAAAGAAGGAAAGAAAGAAAGAACAGAAGAGGAAAAAAGAAAGAAAAAAAGAAAAAAAAGAAAGAAAGTAAAGACTAGTATTAGAAAGAAAGAAAGAAAGAAAGAAAAAAGAAAGAAAGAAAGAAAGAAAGAAAGAGAGAAAGGAAAGACCAGAAATAGAAAGAAAGAAAAAAAGAACAAAGAAATAAAATAAAGAAAAAAGAAAGAAAGAAGAAATAAAGTAAAGATCAGAATTAGAAAGAAAGAAAGAAAAAAGAAAGAAAGAAAGAAAGAAGAAAGAAAGAGAGAAAAGAAAGACCAGAAATAGAAAGAAAGAAAAAAAGAAAAAGAACAAAGAAATAAAGAAAGAAAAAAGAAAGAAGAAAGAAAGAAAGTAAAGACCAGAATTAGAAAAAAAGAAAGAAAGAAAGAAAAAAGAAAGAAAGAAAGAAAAAAGAAAGAAAGAAAGAAAGAAAGAGAGAAAGGAAATAGAAAGAAAGAAAAAAGAAAGAAAGAAAAGACCAGAAACAGAAAGAAAGGAAGAAAGAAGAAAGAAAAATGAAAGAAAGAAGGAAAGAGAAAGAAAGAGAGGAAGAATGAATGAAGGCGAGAAATAAAGAAAAAAAAGTAGAAATGAAGGAAAAGAGATAAATATAATGAAATAAAAGTAAAAAGGTAATGGCGTAATAACAGAAAGACAAAAAGAAAAGAAAGATCGAAAGAAAGAAAATAAGAGAAGCAGAGAGAAGGAAATCAAAGAAAGAAAGAAAAAAAAGAAAAAAAGAAAAGAATATTGTTTATGAAACATGAAACCCAAGGTTGTTTTTCCTATCATGTCTGTGTGAGCTTTAGTTGCTGATGGTCGATTAATTCTCGTTTTTTCTCGAAACTTTTTTTCCGCTTGAGTCACCCTTTCCTACTCTCTCTCTCTCTCTCTCTCTCTCTCTCTCGGTTGAATAAACCAGCAACATTATTCTATTCTTTAACTTGCAAATAATCGACAATGCATTCGTAAATCGCCTTTTAAGCATCTTTAGCCAGATTCGCGACACTCCACGGGGACGGGGTGCTGGTCTCGAACGAGAATTGTCATTTGCAAGATTTCAACGCTTCCTGCTTATGTTTTAACGAACAGGAGAATTTGTTGAAAGAGCACACATGAGAACGTAACCTCCTAAAATAAATAAACTTGTATTTTGGGATTTCATTATTCTCTAAAAACATTCTCTACGTAGGGAATAATTTAAAACCACGCTCAAATGCTTTGTCATGGCGACGGGTTTAAGTCTGAGGATATTCTTTTTTAATGAAAATAAAATTATTATTTTAATTACGTAGTTTCGTAATATGACTCAACAAAAGGTGTATAAAACGATGAAAACCCCGAAGAAGTCTTAATGAAAAGTGTGTTGAGACAGAAAAACGAAAACTTATGCTCAAATATGAAAACATTCGTCTGATTCATAACTCGTCTCTTAGTCTTTTTTTTTAAGCAGACATGAGACACTCTTCTACGGGGGGGGAGAGTGTAGAAGATGGTGTAGAAGGAGAATTGTCATTTGCAAGATTTTAAAGGAAAGGGAGCAATGGTCGAAATTGCACATATGAGAATACAACCTCTTAAAATAAATAAACTTGTGTTCTGGGATTTCATTATTTATTTCTAGTCATACGGAACACATAATATGATCTGCCATTAGCGGAAGCAATGAAAAAATTCTCTATGGAGGGAATAATTTAAAACCACGCTTAAAGGTTTTGTCATGGCGACGGGCTTAAGTCTGATGATATTCTTTTTTAATGAATATCAAGTTATTATTTTAATTACCTAGTTTTGCAATATGTCTCAACAAGAGGTGTACAAAGAGATAAAAAACAATGTGTACCTTACATAAGGCAAGTATATACAAACGAATAAATGAACTGACAGATGAAAAGATTAGTTCACCATCATAAAATCGAAAATTTGGTGGATTATGCTTAGCGACATATCAGCATCTCTATGGGTCATTTTATGCTGAAATCTAAATATTTTGTTCGCAATTTTATTTCGTTTCCGAAGATGACAATGGTTTACCGATACAAATATTACTAATTAACCCATAGCTGGGGGGTGAGAAGAGGTAGATTCATACAATTTGGCAGCGACAAGACTTCGGCAGTAACAAACAAATTATACTACAGTGTCGACATACCAAAAGGAGTTTGCCGATCCATCTGCGTGACGCTGCCTACAAACCAGGCACTGTCGACCATCCAGGCGCAGAATCAAAGCACAGCCTAGAAGCCAGGTTCTACCTAGAATCCAGGCGCTGCCTCAAAGTCAGGCGCTACTTAGAAACCAGCTGCTACCTAGAATCCAGTCGCTGCCTACAAGCCTGGCACAGCCAGGCATCCAGGCGCTGCATAGAAGCCAGGCACTGCATAGAAGCCAGTCGCTGCATAGAAGCCAGACCCTTTCTAGAATCCAGGCGCTGCCTACAGGCCAGGTGCTGACTAGCATCCAGGTGCTGCCTAGAAGCCAGGATATGCCTAGAAGTCAGGCGATACTTAGAAACCAGCTGCTACCTAGAATCCAGGCGCTGCATAGAAGCCAAACGCTGCCTGGAATCCTGACGCTGCCTAGAATAGATGCACAGCCTAGATGCTAAGTGCTGCCTAGCATCCAGGTGCCGCAGAGAAGCCAGACGCTGCCTAAAATCAAGGTGCTGCCTAGAAGTCAGAATCTGACTAGAATCCAAGCGCTGCATAGAAGCCAGACGCTGCCGAGTATCCAGGTGCTGCCTAGAAGCCAGGATCTGCCTAGAATCCAGGCGCTGCATAGAAGCCAAACGCTGCATAGAAGCCAGACGTTTCCTAGAATTCAGGCACTGCCTACAGGCCAGGTGATGCCTAGAATCCAGGTGCTGCCTAGAAGCCAGGATCTGCCTAGAATCCAGGCGCTGCTTAGAAGCCAAAAGCCAGGATCTGCCTATAAGCCACTGCTGCCTAGAATCCAGGCGCTGTCTAGCATCCAAACACTGCCTAGAAGTTATGCGCTGCTTACAATCCATGCTCTGCCTAGAGTCCAAGCACTGCCTAGAAGTCAAGCGCTGCTTACAAGCCAACCGCTGCCTAGTACCCAGGCACTGCCTAGAAGCCAGGCGCTGCTTAGAAGTCAGGTACTGCCTAGAATCCAAGCACAGTCTAGAATCCAAGCACAGTCTAGAATCCAAGCGCTTCATAGAATCCCGGCGCTGCCTAGAAGCCAGGCATTGCATGAAAGCCAGGTGGTGCCTAAAAGCCTGGTGCGGCTGTGTGCGAACTCAGCAATATCAGCGGAATTCATCCAATTGCAAACTGCAGATGCGAGCACCTTCCAAGCATATGCAACCTCAGAATGAAGTTATGTAGGAGAAGTAGCAAAGAGAGGTACAAGGGATAGGGCGAAGTAGAGCGCCATGATCGCCTACGTCATGAAGGGACAAGGCACATAAAAAGAAGAGGTTTATGCGCTATTTTAAGAATGCTGAGGATATCATGGACCGAGCGTGTGAGGAACGATGAGTTCTTGGAGAGGATGCAATCAAGGAGGAAGGTTATACTTAACCTCAGGAAGAGGCAGCTGAAATTTCTGAGACAAGTGATGGGGAAAGGAGGGCCTGGAGAATCTGATACTCACAGGTCGAATAGAGGGGGTGAGTCAGGGGACAGCAGTGCATGACATACCTGGCGGGCTTGGGCAGGTGGATGGCGAATTGTGGTCTGAGTTGACAGAAACACGAAACCTGTTGAGAGCCAAACGGATAGAAGGAGGTGGAGAGCCATGATCACCTACGTCCTGAAAGAACACGGCTCATAAAAAAAAGAACTTGGCCTAATATAATAAGTCTTACTTTTACTTATCTTTATCTAGGTCAGAGCATGACCTTTTTGCCAAATCAGGGATAGGCGCACGGAAATTAAAATTTAAAGAGAACTGTTGATTTAGACATAGTTTTGTAACACGTGTATGCAACGTCATTGTGATTTTTTTTATTTATTTTAGATGCACCGAGGTCTTCTGGGAAATCTCATACCGTTGCGTTTGATTATAAACTTGAAGGCCCAGGCGCCTGACCCGACTTTATTTTATTTAATGAAAGGTTAAAGTGTTTACCGAACTGATCCCGACGGCTGTTGTTAGCAGGTCGCTTAATCCAGCAAAAATGAGTGTAGTGAATTGCACACACACACACACACACACACACACACACACACACACACACACACATATATATATATATATATATATATATATCAAACTAGCAGCAGATTCAAAAATCGTACGACTCATACAGCAATTGCTATCACTTGACTTAAAATATTTTTGCCTTTAAAGGAGTGCACTTTGCCGTGCTGATGTTGCTACATGCCTTACTTCTTGCCTATCTCAGACTGCGAATTTTTTTTAAAGCTCTATACTAAACATTAAATCTGTTACGAAAAAAGAACTAAACAAAATGAACACAAAACGATCAGCTTTAAAAAAAGGACTCGTAACTGGAAAAACCGAATGAAAAAAAGAATGTTAACAACAAATACTTTTTCACATCCAACCCAGTTCTGCGGAATCAGAATCAATGTTGAGTTTAAGCAAGCGAATGAGCCAATTGGAGTAAAGTGCCATGCAGATTTAAATTTTTCCCACTTGTGATGAATGCAGCTATAGATTTTTTTGCATGCTAGCATGCGAGTTAACATTCGTGTCAGCTGTTGGCTCTCGCGCTGGCCAATAGAATCTTCCTGCCTATCTATCTATCTATCTATCTATCTATCTATCTATCTATCTATTCAATGTCCATCCTTTCATCTATCTATCTATCTATCTATCTATCTATCTATCTATCTATTCAATATCCATCCTTTCATCTATCTATCTATCTATCTATCTATCTATCTATCTATCTATCTATCTCAATGTGTTTATATCTATCGATCTCCTTATCTAAATTTGTTTATATCTATCGATCTTAAATTGTTTCTATCTATCTATTTATCGCTGTCTGCTTATAGCTGTCTATGTTTGCTTATATCTATCTACCAACTACACACACACACACACACACATATATATATATATATATATATATATGCATGTATGATATCAATGTGTTTATCTATCTTTATTTGTTTATGTGTGTATATATATATATATATATATATATATGTGTGTGTGTGTGTGTGTGTGTGTGTGTGTGTGTTTGTGTGTGTGTGTGTGAATTACAATTAATGAGACCCAAACAATTTACCCCATACAGATGATCATTTTGTCCATGTGAAAGTAGTTTTTTTTCCTGGAATTATCAATGCAAATATATTTACTAATCAGAAAATGTGGTAACTCGGTTCGATCTCATTAATTGCAATTTACTTATATGTTCTCTAATAAAAATTCTATTTAGCTCTCTTTTGTGGATCAGTTTTAATATTTTATATTAATAGGATCTACTTGGATTACTTACCCACGGATTTTTTTTACCTATATATATATATCTATATATATATATATTAAAGACATTTTTATGTTTAACGTTCTTTTTTATAGATACAAGTTATTTACCCACGGATTTTTTTTTTACCTTCTTAATATATGACGTCATTTGTTTACATTTGATACGCCAGAGCAGTTATGAATGTACGAGATTCATTGAAGATTGAAGTTTATAAGCAGTAAATTCGACCTTGCCTACCGAACGCTCCTTTGTGGCCGAGTCGGTTAAGGCACGTCAGCGTAAATGACGGTTCCGTATAGGATGCAGGTTCGAATCCTGTCAAAGGACGAATATTTTCTATGAAAATTTCTCGGACATTCAGGCCGGTAAATGTTATTTAATGCTGTTTATTATAAACAGACCATTTACTTAAATACTTGTATCTATAAAAAAGAACGTTAAACATAAAAATGTCTTTAATAAATAAATTGTCGGACTTTGTCCATTTCATAATATATATTGATAATATTAGTGGTAAATATACACATACACATGAAAAATATACATATATATTTGTATAAAAAATAATTCAGGTAGAACTTTGTAGGTCTGATGAATTGGATCGTATTTACGATTCCAGTGGAATAAATTATGACCATGGAATATTAGTGTTTAAACCTTTATATATATATATATATATATATATATATATATATATATAGTTATGTTAAAAGCAGTGCATAACCTTTCAACTTATAAATACCATTAGGTCGGATAACCCATTATTATTTTTCTTAAGATTATTTTTTTCAAACGACTGGGCGATTAATTCAAAATATGCCTCCGCATTTTGAAAAATCTGTAAATTTATTTCCCTGCAGAATAGAAGGGTGGAGATATTTTAATGCAAATTATTTTGCAATACATCATTTTAATGCTTTTTAATGCTTTTGATAAAGTGAAAAGGACAAAATTGTATTCAGTTTTTAAAATCTGACTACTGCTATTTTTTTTTAAATCTTGGGCATTTTTTCTTTTTGTGGGAGCGTCTGTTTACTGAAAATATTACCGTAAACTGCGGCGTACAAATCGAGCTCAAGATTTTTAGCTAAAAATTCTGAGTTAGGTCTATACATACCGTACAGGTCGACTCCGAAACGTGCTGTAGGTTACCAGTGGTCCAAAACTTAGTCCTACTAGTAAATGAAGTAAGTATAAAATATCCTGTGGCAAGCTACATAAAATCACACTGCTTAACTGTATATTGGATATGTACCTACCGCCTCACGCAGGCAGAATGTGACACGAAGTCAGTTTAATGTGGGGATCCCGAGTGCGTGCACCCGGGCTTGGTCAAAAAATAACCCAAACCTCGCAAACGTCTGTTGTGCTTGAATTAGTGTTATCAGCGATCCCGCTCTCTAGTGCAATGAGACTTTTACTGCCGCGGGAAGATGTTCACCGGGACTGGACACCTCTCAATACTTTGGGTTGCGGTTTGTCCGAAAACTAAGACACAACTGAGAGATAATAAACGAGATACGACACACAGAAACTAGCAAGTCCAACTCGCAAAACTCGCGTATTTTTACCTGCATACTGAGACACTAACAATAATATCAATAATATCATTCTATATGCGTTGTATAACAAAAAAACCTACTACAAACACAGGTAGGTAACGTATATTGTATCGGTATAACTAAACTAATATTTAAAATTCGTCAAGTCTACTGATAAACGCATTAAAGTTAACATCAACTCCTACAAAATATTAATACCCCAGATTACACATCACACCAGGTTGTATTTTGATAATACTACTACGTATCATATGTTATTGTAAATCACAGAATCACTCTTCCGCCATTTGCATTAGTGATTAAACAAACAATCAGTGATACCGCCACTTAATAAAATACTGAATTTGTGTTGCTATCATGTTTAAACACTGGTTCCTATACGATCACCGAAGTTAAGCAATGTCGATCCTAGTTAGTACCTAGATGGGTGACTATTTGGGAATGTGCGGATGGCTAAGAATTGTTAATCAAAGAGCTAAGTACCAAAACGACTTAAGGTCACACCACTTACCTGTATATTGAGACACTAATAGTAATATATATCTATATGAGTTGTATAACAAACAACCTACAACACACACACCGGTAGGTAACGTATATTGTATTGGTATAACTTATTGAATATTTAAAATTCGTCCAGTCCACTGATAAACACATTCAAGTCACATGAACTCCTATAAAATATTAATACACCAGATTACAAATCACACCAGGTAGCTTCTTTAATAGTACTGCTACTTATCGTATGTTATTGCAAAACTCAGAATCACTCATCCGTCATTAGTGTTGTAAACAAACAACCAGCGACACCACCACCTTCAACAAAATTTGACTCGCAACTGAACGATGTAAAATTTCAATCTGGAAGGCACCAAAAATCGACACTAAAACAAACCCCAGTGTTAAGTTGCGGCCATTTTATATTAACAATGGAAATCCTACACAAACTTTTGCAATGGTCTGATATTCTTGTGACTTGCCATCATAATTGGTTTGCTCAGATTATTTAAGTTTGGACGATTGTCCTTATCTTTGTTGTTTTTATCAAAATGTTTTGGACATTATTCCTGCTGGCGTTTTCCTGCTTTTTGTCATTTCCTTTCAGGGAATTTTGGAATTGGTCATTTTATTCCATCTAATATATATTGTCTCCCATAAATTGCATATATACAGGTTAATCACAAGATTTTTTAGCACAAAATTCTGAGGTAGGCCTATACTCCCATAAAGGTCATCCACCCCTTCAAACATACAGTAGGATACCAGTAGCCAAAAACTTAGTCCTACCAGTAAATGTTGTTAGGCTACAGTATATGGTAAGCTGTAACAAAACAACATAAGGTCACACCACTTACACTTATACTGTGACATTAATCATAATATATTTCTATATGCGTTTTATAGCAAACAACACACACCGGTAGATACTATATATTGCATTGGTATCACATAGCAAACATTTAAAATTCGCCAGGTTGACTGACAAACACATTAAAGTCAACATCAACTCTTATAAAATATTAATACCCCAGATTACACATCACACTAGGTTGTGTATTCATAGTACTACTACTTATCGCATGTAGTTATTTGAATGGCTGCCTGAGTTAAACGGCTCTGTGGTTAGTGTATCAGCAGTTGGACGCGATGTACTATCTATTGTTAATAGAATATTGAATTTGTTACTCTTTTGTATTAATTTCTCTGATATGCCAAATATGTTCACCAAACACAAGTTTTAGTGGGAGATATTTGTGTCAGTCTGCTTGTAGGTATGGTAAGCGATGAACAGTAATTCTAAGGAAGGCTGTCCCATTTGTTTATATCTGAGTGGTAAAGGTTTGCATTTTATACCCGTCGTATAAGTCGAACCTTAGTTTTGGAAAGATATTTTTAGGCTTGAAATCTCGACTTGTATTCCACAATTTAAAGCAATTTTAAATTTGACTAATAAAATTCTACGGTAGTGTTTAAATTAACTGTGCAGCAAAGCCTAGCAAAGAAATATAGCCCGCACATTGTGGGTATCATTGCTAGTAATCCTTACTCCACCATGCCTTATGTTGCGTTAATAGAATACTGGATTTGTGTTACTAATTAATTTCTTTGTTGCTTCCCTATTCCTGTTTCCCTGAGAGCTATAATCTCCAACTATTCAAATGTAATGTCAATCGACATCTCCAGTTGCCGTGATCTATCCACTATCCTTCTCCTCATCATTTCATCTATCACTCCTATCTGATCTTGCTCCAACTTTTCTGTAAACCCTTGCGCCGTAGTGGCGTCCCGCCTTGCTTGGGGTGAAACGCTTAAAAAAAGAAAAGAAAAGAAAATTAATCCAAGGGACTGTTTTTTTTTTTTTTTTTAACATTTTATTTTGGTGCTTTATGAAACGGGTCAAAAAAATTCAGAAAACGCCAAAACGCTGATTGCCAAATCGGGGTATGCGAGTTCTGGCCCCGTTGTTATCACGCACAACTGGAGATCCTTCGGTTTGTTGGTTTTACGACATGTCAACCTTTTCTGTCTGAATTTCTGGGATGAGGAGTTATCATTCTTTTACGCGATTTACTTCCAGACTATTGTCCTAATTTTTTTATGTAGATTACCTTGATCGACATATTCCTCATGAAGACCGGATAGCACAATGGCCGAAAAGCTGTGATAACAATAAGGGTGTGTGCAATTGACCGCGTAAAAATAGTGTAACTGATATCAAAACTTGTTGGCTTATTTAATGTTGAATTGTAACTGGGGCACCCAGTGAGGATTGAACTACCTACTCAGCAGTTATGGTTAACGAGTTTAGATTCACAAAATATCTCTCGACGCTAAGTGCACAACTAGAGATTGGAAATGTCTTCATGTTGATGCCAGACTAGTGATAATCATTATCACACATTGAAAGAAAATGAAAACACGTTCGTATCGAAAAAGAAAAGAACGCGCTTTCAACCAACAATTTAGGAAGTTTTAAAATTAGGAAAATCTTTATTAATTTCAACAAATATACACGAAATTACACCCGCACACAGAGATAGATAGATAGATAGATAGATAGATAGATAGATATAAGCACACACAGACACACACATACACACACGCATATATATATACCAAATAAAGATTGATCGATCGATCGATCGATCGACATATGAATACATAGATTGATATACGTACATACATACATACATACATACGTATATATATATATATATATATATATATAATATATATATGAAGTGAGAGAGAGAAGAGTAAACATCGATATTAGCAGAGAGCAATAGATAGTTATAAAAATATTTATACACATATATGCATACTTTATATATATATATATATATATATATATATATATATATATAGAGAGAGAGAGAGAGAGAGATGAGTAAACATAGATAGATAGACAACTATGAGCAGACAGTGATAGATACAAAGAAAAAATTGAGATCTATAGATATAAACAAATTTATATAGAAAGATCGATAGATAAAAACACATGAATAGATAGATAGATACGAAGAGTCAAGGGAATATAAATGCTTATATACATACTTAAAAACACACACACACACACAATTAAAAGGAGTATATAGGTTCGCCTATCATCCGGTTCATATTCTTCCCGTCCTTTTGAACAGGAGTACACGTTTATCTCTTGATTCCTATTTCGGATTGGGTTCCTTCTAATATCTCATTCTCTTTCACTCGCAGTTACTCCTTGCGTCTTAGTGGTATTATCGTATTGCTTGGGTTGAATCAATTAAAACACACACACACACACATATATATATAGATATATAGATATAGATAGATAGATAGATAGATAGATAGATTGAGAGACAGATATATATATGCAAAAATTTAGTTTTAAGATATGCTTTATGAGATATCAGGGATAGAACGTATGTAAATAGTAAAGTGGACATTGAGGTCATCACCCAACAACAGCCTGATGACTGCGTTTAGGCATGAAACAGACTGCCACCACTGATTGTTGACCTCAATGCTCACACACACACACATATATATATATACATATACATATATATATAACAGGAGAATGACAGTTGGAAAACTACATGTAGTTTCAGATGAAGCGTTTCGTCCAATATGGACTTTTTTCAAGGAAAAATCGAAGAATTTAGCAACGCTATTATATATTCAATGGGCCAACTAAAAAATTACATCATTTACTTTTTATGTTTGAAGAGAATTTTTTCACGTGTCGAAAATTTATTTGCATTGTTCTATTGATGGATTCAACCATTTTCTTTTGATTATTGATATATTTGTTGTGTACGTTGGCTTGGGAGAGTATTCATTCTGTTAAGAAAGGTGAAATATGGAAAATTCCTGGGCATAGATTAATATTTGGATAATATTCAATGGCAGCACTCTCGAGGATTTTCCTTCTGAGTCTATTTTTTTTAATTGGTGTAGCATTTTTAAATTAAAATTGTGGCTTAATTTATTTCTATATATGACTAGATCATTTGTTAAATTGTTATTTATGAGGTCACTATTGTGCTCATAGATGCGTTTTTTTTTTTATTTCTGCATGTTTCTCCAGTGTATTGCGAGGAACAGTTTTGGCACTATATTTATATAAACCTGCTTTAGAAATATTATCACTATGGGTGTTTGAGGATCTGATTATATCTATAATAGTTTTGGGAGTGTTTGTGATTACTTGGTTATTATTTAGATGGAATAGGTTGTTCTTGATAGTGGACGTGACTGAGTCAATCGGTAGTATCATGTATCTGTTTTCATATAATTTATTATTATGGATGATGGTGTTATTTTTATTGCAGTCGTATATTTTATATGATTTTCTTCTTGTGTTGTGGACGAAATGATATGAATATTGTAAGTTTTTGAATGTGTTTTCTATGTATGTTTCTTCTTTGGATAAATATTGGGGGCTGCAAATTCTTAATGCTCTTAAAAAACGTGTATTAATTCCAGATTTAAATATATAGTATGGTCTGAGTAGAAACTGACTAGGTCGTTTTTGTTGGTAGCTTTTCTATAAACCTTAAAATTAAGTTATTGTTTTTGTGTAACATGATATCCAGGAAGGAAAGAGTGTAGTTCGCTTCATTTTCAAAGGTGAATCTATTGTAGATTCAACGTTGTTCAGTTGGTTGTCAAGATCTGTTAAATTATTATTTTGGGGATATATCCGTGGTGAGACGTCTATCTATCTGAAATAAGATGAGTTTGGACGTAGAATATTTTTGAATGGGTCACTTTCGAGAAACTTCAAAAACAGACAAGCAAGAATGCCGCTGAGAGGAGATCCCATAGGTAAACCAAATTTTTGTCTGTAGCGTTAGTTATCAAAATAAAGAAATATTGCTTCGTGATTAGTTGGTACATTTTTATGATTTTATGTGCAGGTAGAGGTAATTATTTTTGTTTGGTGTGTTTTTAGTAGATTTAGGCATTTCTCTTTAGGGAGGTTTGTGTATGGATATTTTATGTTTAAACTAACCATATATTGGTTTTAATGTCTATGTTTTTTTAATTTGTTTAGGAGGTCAACTGAATTTTTTATGTGCGATGGACTAATAGTGCTGAGGAGAGAGGTTAGGATTTTGCTTAGTTTGCAGGTTAGTTTATGTGGGGCGCTGATTCCCTGATAAGATAGGTCTCATTGATATGTTCGGTTTATGTGTTTTTGATAGTCCGTACAATGTGCGCGTTTTTGGTTTGTATTCAATAAGTTTTATCCAGGAGAAGTCTTCATTCTTTAGTAGCATTTGATGTCGCTTGCTAATTTTTGTGTTTCTTTTATAGCTATGTTTTCGTTTACTTTTTCATAGATTGTTATCATCGTTAATAATTTCTTTCATTTTCTGTTGGTAAATGTGTTTATCTTTGATTACTATTTCCCCCATCCGCGCTGCCCTTATCAGAAGCAGATATTTGGAGGTTTTTTTATTATTTTTTAATTCTTTAAAGTATCTTAGAAAGAGTGCAGTGTCATTCGTTTTTTTGTATGTAGCTGAGATTTGTGCCTTTCGTTGTTATTTTTTTAATTATGTAATTTGAGGTCATTTGGTATTCCTAATTGTTTCGACCAAAGTTGAGGGCTTCTTCTTTGTGTATCCGATAGTTTGAATTTGGATAAGTTTGTTATTAGGTCTCTTCTGTCGACCTCAGACCATTTGCTATTGTTAATCTGTACATTGAGTTTGTTTTGTAAAACTCGGATATGTTTCTGTTTATCATACTTTGCAGATATTCCGTTTCTTGTTTTTTTTCCAGATTGGACGAAATTTTTTCGTTTTGACTTAGTATATATGTTTTCTAAATATTAATTCTGAAATTTTTTTCATATATAATATATATATATATATATATATGTGTGTGTGTGTGTGTGTGTTTGTGTGTGATAGAAATTATTAGGAGGATATGAGATAATTATAATTAAGTAATTCATCGAGTCTAGAAGAAACCTCAACAGAATGCAGAAAGCACTGGACGTAGCTTTTCGTCCTATATTTGGACTCATCAGTAGTGAAAATTTAAATTAAATTCTCAAACAATATATATATATATATATATATATATATATATAAAAAAAAAAAAAGAACAGTGATATAAAATCCGGTGTTCTTATAGATATTTTATTTTACAAAATAGTTGCTCAATGTAAATTTACAAAGCATTAATATTATAAATTAATTGATTTAAAAAAGATGGTTTTATTTTCGCTACACAAAAAAAAAAATTCAACCATGTTTTTGAACAAAATAGGGCTTCTTAATTTTTATTTTTATCCGATGGTTTCTATTTAATTTCAAGAAAATTTTCGTAGTTTGTTTAAACCTTTTTACAATACGTTTTTAGCTTTAAATTGGTCTTTAATTTTTTAATATTCTGTCGACCTAGATTTTTCCTTATGATACCATTTGCTACATTTTGTTTTTTTTTATTTTACATACATTTTGAATTTATTTTATGTTTGTTTTGTAAAAAAATTGTTAACGGTCAATATTTCAACGTCATCTTTTAAAATGTTTTTTTTTTTTTTTTTTTTGTATAAATAAAAGTCGAGCACTTTGTTTTTTTACAACAAAATTTTTTTTTGAGTTAAATGAATTTATACGAAGTTTTGAATTTGAAAATATTCCAAAAAACAAAAAATGGAAAATTTTTAATTGCGTCAGCACCATTTATTCATGGTTTTCCGCATTACTTAATTTTTTTTTTTAAGATTGGTTTGCTATAGGATAAAAACAGATAAAATTTAGTAAAAATTCAAAAACTTTCGTTTATAAAACATTTAGTAACGATAATATGTTTACAATAACATCAACATAGTTAAAAAATTTTAAATCTGAGGATTTTTTTTTTTTACATTTTTTTTTTTATATTAGGCTTAAATATATTTAAGGAATATTAATTTAAGACTAGAAAGGAAAAAATTGTGATCTCCAAATTTAAAATTTAAAGAAAAATTAGCCTCAAACTGTGGATTATTTATGTTTGGTTTACCTAATTAATAAAAAACAATTTAGAATATTTGATTAATTTTATTTAAATTTTTTAAAGAACTTTTTTTTTTTTTTTTCCTTTTTCAAAATTATTTAGAAGAAGAATTATTTTGAGCAAAAAATAATTTACAAAATTATAATTAAATTAGACTCATAATTCATAAATTACAAATATTTGAAATTAATCTAGAAGAAACGGTTTTAGAAACTAACGAACTTCAAAATAGATAGAATTTAGAATTATATTTAAGAATTTATATATTTTTAAAATAAATTTTTTTTTTTAGCATATAAATAGATATAACTATAGTATCTAAATAAAAATACAAAATAATATAAAAAACCCATCAAAAACTTACTTTTATTATACATCGTTTAATTTTACCGAATTTTTTTCCAGCTAATTGGACTCATTTTAAAACTTCAATTTTAAAAAATGAAAATGGAAAACATAGAAAAATAGATGTTAGAAAATTATTTAAAATGGTAAATTTATTTTCAATTCTCCATTAATAGTAAGCATTTCCATTGTGAAAAATAAACCTATTTTATATATAAATTATATAAAGAACTTATAAATTATATAATATATAAAACACTTATATATATTTTCTTAAGATAAAAAACTGATGTAAATAAAACAAAACTATGTAATTGGGTTTTAAACCCTTTAAATTGCCTATATTTTAAATAAATGTTGCACTTAATCATTAGTATACCAATGCAATATCTTCTTCGATTGAAAAAAATCCTGATAACATAAAAAATATATATAGGTTGTACTAATTTATGAATTCAAAAAAAATTTTAACCAACATCAAACTTCATTTAGAATAAATAAACTATAAAAATCAAACATTTCTCAAAATATTTCTGGCATCTTTAAGAATCAAATAAAACAAATACATTGTAAAATGGAAGTAAATTTCATATGTATGTACAATAGAATTTGTAGATCATTAAACGACATATCTCCTTTAGTATGCATACAAGAGAAACTTATATTCATTAAGTTTATAAAAAATAAAATTTATGAATCAGAGAAATGAAATAGCTATTTTATGCCGTCAATTGTTTTTTTTTTTTTTTATTTTTTAATATATTTTAAAAAAATTTTGAATGGCAGTAAAAAAATTTTTTCTCTGCCATTCAAAGACTTTTATTTAAAATTTGAAAATTTTTAAACGTATTTAAACAAAATTTTTAAAAATTGTAGTTAAATAAAATTTCATTTCTCTGAAACAGAAATTTTTATTTTAAAATTACTACAAAAACTTGAATGAATATATAAAACACTCTTGAAAAAATGAAATTATAACCGAAACTTATTACTGTAGGTTTTTATTTTTAAAATAAATTTTAGATTAATTAATACATAAAATTTTGAAATATGAGAAATGATTTTTATATTTATTTATTCTAAATGCCATTTATATTGGTTGAATCTTTTTTTGAAATCATGGCTAGTTTAAAAATTGTAATTTATATATTTTTATGGAAAATAATTGCATTACTATACTATGATTCAGTTATCCTTTAATAAAGTAATTTAGTTTAAAACTCGACAATTAAAATTTTTTTTAAATTCAGTTTTATCTGCTTTTAAAATTGTCTAAATTTTTTTGGTTTTGGTATTTTTTAAATAAATATGAATTTAAACTTCTTAATGATTTTTCTAAATTGTGAAAGCTATAACTAATTTTAGTGTGTTTTTATTGAAAATAGTACTTAATTTATTTTTCCACAAATGTTTACTTGTTACTAATGTGAAATTTATTTCTAATCTTTTACCATTTGGTTACCCATTTTTTTTATATACTAGTTTTGGGTTTTTAGCCAATCTTTTAAAGCCTTATTATAATAAATTGATATGCTCATCAAAATCTTGTTGGTAAAATTTAAATTCGTTTAAATAATTTAACCATTAATAAACTAAAATGTTTAAACTAAAAGGCATTGGTTTTTTTTTAAAGGTGTGTATGTATTTTTATTTTAGAAAAGTTATATCTAGGAAGTCGTACTAACTGTTAATTTTTACCCATAATTTTAAAATTCTTTATATAATAAT
Organism: Acanthosepion pharaonis; assembly: GCA_903632075.3. Classification (NCBI taxonomy): domain Eukaryota; kingdom Metazoa; phylum Mollusca; class Cephalopoda; order Sepiida; family Sepiidae; genus Acanthosepion; species Acanthosepion pharaonis. Next base: position 62,772 of record CAHIKZ030001963.1, on the reverse strand, counting down.
TTCTAATTCTTCTATTTTATTTTTTGAGTTTCTAATGACCATTAGCCCATCGTCCCTGTAAAACCAATATCAAATGTATTAATTTCATATACTGTGCTGTAAAATTTTTATAATATAAATGTCGGAACTCATAGTCTAGTGGCGTTATTAATGATGTCAATTTTTTAAAATTTTAAAGTTTCCTCACCTTTAAAAGTACTGAAATTAACAAATAAAATTCCTTTCTTCTTCTGTAATATCCGTAAAAATGAATAACGCATGATTCTTTGAAATCGAAATAAATATCAAATTGTAAAATTTTTAGTTTTTCCTTTTAAATGTGGAAAACCAGTTTATCACTTCCTTTTGTCCTTTCAGTAATTTTTTCTTTTAATTTTTTTTAATTACCCTTTTACATTTAAATTTTCAGGTCTTGTGGGAAATTAAATTTAAATTAAATTATGCCCTTCAAAATCATGTTTATTCTCTTTGGTCTAGTTGAAAAAATCACTGAATTTAGTTTATCAATTTTCCTTAAAAAAATAAAGATATCCCGAACTATGTAATCAAAAATGTTATTCGCTTTCTTGTAGTTCTTATAAAAGTCTTTATTCATTAGGTCGTTATATTCTTTTATGGATAAATCTTTATAAAAAAATCCCAAAAAATCGGATTTTAAAATTTTAATCTGTAGCATTTATATTTGAATCTTATAAAAATAATATTTTCTTGTCAAACTTTATGAATCAGTTAATTATTTCCAGTAGGTCCTTTTCAGCGGACAAACCATGAATAAAAATTAAATTTTAATACTTAAAACCATAAATTTCCTTGTATTTTTTGTTTTGGTTGATTCTAATAAGGATTTAAAGTTTCTCAAATTCGAAATAAGTTCCTTTTTTTAAAATAAATGATATTCCTTTTGTTGGTATTTATAATGTTCTTCGAGAAAAATTCCGAAATTTATTTTTTTTCATATTTTCTTCTTGTTAAAATAAAAAGTTTAGAGTGCTTCAAAAAATTAAAAGTTATATAAATAATGCTCATTTACATTGAGCACTATTTTGTAAAATACAAAAAAAATCTATAAAAAAAATTTTATATCTTATATTACTTAATATATATATAAAAAAAATCCTACAGATAAAAATATTAAAAAAATTTAAATACTTTAAATTTCGAAGGTGTTATTTTTTTTTTTTTTTTAAAACGACATCCATTTATACGGTTTTGAATTAAAATAGTCCCCGGAATGCAAAATGAAATGAAATAGAAAATCTAATGAAACGGCTGTCCAGTGTTTTCTGTTAAATTATTAATTATATGTTCATCGAGAATCTAGAAGAAACCTCAACAGAATTTTGACTTCAACAATAACCCTCGATACCAACTGTTGAAATGGGTCTCGGTGACGGATTACTATTCCGTGGTGAAACTCATCCGGAGTTTCCCTTACATTACCTACTTTTTATATATCGTGATTCATCGTATTCGGATGAGTTTTACCACGGAATATGTGATCAAGCGGTCGAGTCTGAATCGCTACCCCTTCGTCATTAAGGGCCATTGGTACAGTTGGTAAGACGTTTGCCTGTATATTTATTGATTTCAATTCTCGGTAGTGGATGCGCACTGTTGATGAGTCCCAAATATAGGACGAAACGGCTGTCCAGTGTTTTCTGAATTCTGTTAAGGTTTTCTTCTATTCATAATACGTAAAACCCTTTTCTACTGGGAACAAATAAAAAATAAAAACAATAAATTTGTGTGGAAAAGGGTTGAAAGTTTTGTGGGACACCCGGAACCTCTTCTCGCCACTGAGAGAAAAATGGCTTGGTTTGGAGACATTACAAGACACAATAGCCTGCACAAGACAATCATGCAAGGAACCATTCAAGGTGGATGTAGGAGAGGACGATAACGCAAAAATGGTTGCACAATGTCAAACAATAAGACAGGTATGACTACCAGAATTGCTGATGGCTGCTGTTAATAGACCGTTGTGGAAAAGAGTTAGTGTGGCTTCTGTATTCGGATCCATCCTACGATTACAAAAGTCAAGGGGATGATGATGATGATGATGAGGATGATTACATAAAAATCGTTGAAGATATATACAAAACACGCTCGAATGAAAAATCAAACCAAAACAATCTTTTTTTTTCAAAACATCCTGCTGCATTAGCAATCAGAATGTTTCTAACGCTTATGTGAATATCATCTGTTACTTCATTACACGTGACACGTATCTAACCAATAAGAAATAATCAAACAAAACATAGGAATAATCTGCATTTTTCTCTTGATCTCTGACGAAGCATTAATAAAAATGAAACATTTGAGATCTGTTTCTTACTTGCTGGTATCACACATACATACATACCTATATATATATATATATATATATATATATAGCGGCTTGGATTGAGGAATTGACGAGCCGAGTTCGAATTCCAGTCGAATTCATTACATTCACTTACGCGCTAATACCCTTGGGAAAGGTATGAATCCTGTTCTTCTCCCTCCAGCTACGGGTAAAATAGCAGGGCAGACTGGATTCTATAGCCTTGGATGGCAACTGGTCTAGGAGAAGGACAACTCTGAATTCAAAAACCTGCGGAGGGTCGTTTGGATGGTCCTGCACGAGGCCTTCACCACTGTGTCGGGCTGTCGGTTTCCTGGAAACTGATCTGCTTGACCCTCATACGTCGAATCTCGACGGGAGAGTCGATTATATATATATATATATATATATGCATTAAGACATTTTTATATTTATACATTCTTTTTATAGATACAAATATTTAAGTAAATGATCTGTTTTATAATAAACAGTATTTATAACATTTACCGGTCTGAATGTCGAGAAATATTCATAGATTATTATAAAACAGAGCATTTACTTAAATATTTGTATCTATAAAAAGAATGTATAAACATAAAAATATCTTAAAATAATTTAATCTTTGTCCATTTCATAATGTGCAACGTCATTTGTTTACATTTGGATACGCTTCGAGCATGAATGTACGTGAGAGATTCATGGAAGACTGAAGTTTAAAAGCCGTAAAATCGCCCTTGCTAACCGAAACGCTCCTCTGTGGCGAAATCGGTTTATGCACGTCAGGCTATATGACGTTTCCGTATAGGATACTGGTTCGATTCCTGTCGGAGTACGCATATTTTCTATGAAAATTTCTCGGACATTCAGGCCGGTAAATGTTATAAATATTGTTTATTATGAAACAGAGCATTTACTTAAATATTTGTATCTATAAAAAATGTAAAAACATAAAAATGTCTGAAAATAATTATCGGACTTTTCCATTTCATAATATATATATATATATATATATATATATATATATATATATATATAATGAAATTCTAACATATATATATATATATATATATATATATATATATATGTCTATATTTCTGAGATGAGGTATTATGTACAATATTTACATTAGTCGGACTATTGTCCTCATCTTTGTCACCATATTTTTCACAACGTTTCGGCCGTTGTACGCTCTGGCCTTCTTCAGGTGGTTGGAATTTCGAACTGAACCCTTTATTTCGATCACTCTGTCGGAGAGGTGCTCTCATCGTGGAGAATCTAGACAAGACAAACGCAAACAACATATATATATATATATATATATATATATATATATATATATATATGTGTATATATATATATATATATATATATATATATATACAGCAGAAATACCCCCTAATATATAGATCCCTGAAATACCCTACCCCCAACACATATAGGTCCCAGAAATATCCCTAAACATATAGATCCTGGGAATAACCTACCCAGCATATATATATCCCAAAAATACCCCCAACAGGTTTCAGAAAATACCCCCGACATATAGGTCCCAGAAATACTCCCAAACAAATAGGTCCTAGAAATACCCCTACATATAGGTCCCAGAAATACCCTCACATATAGGTCTAGAAACACCCCCAAACATATAGGTCCCAGAAATACCCCCAAAATGTAGATCCCGAGAATAACCTACCCCCATATATAGGTCCCAAAAATACCGCGACATATAGGTACCAGAAATACCCCCAAAGATATGGGTTCCAGAAATACTCCCGACATATATGTCCCAGAAATACTCCCAAACATATAGGTCCCAGAAATACCCCCACATATAGGTCCCAGAAATACCCTCAAACATATAGTTTCCAGAAACACCCCCAAACATATAGTTCACAGAAATACCTCCCACGTAATGATAAGACATTAGTGGTAATAGTGTCTTTGTCTAGCTAATGTCTAAATATTACATAGTATGTATTTCTGGGAGGTATTTCTGCCGCATGCTGTATATTGAGAACCAGGACTGGCTATGTTCTGAAAGGACAAGGTATTTTTTTTTAAAAAATGGTAACAAATGTTAGGGAAATCGTCGGTCTGTATTATAGTGAAAGAACAGAAATAAGTTTTTAAATGAATCAAGGAATATGTTTTTAAAAAAATAAATAAATAAAAATGTAGCGTTTACCCATTGACCTTCTCATCAGAAATAAGGGGTCATTTTAAGTGCATTACATCAAAAGGGGTAAATATAAATAGATAAGCAAATAGAAGTTCGAAAGAAATAAAAATAAACGAGGAAACGCCTAGTAATACTCATAAATTCTAACAGATGTAAGTATTATGGAAACCAGCTCTAGGTTTCGGGCTGTCGGTATGGTGGACAAACGGCGCAAACGAAGAGTGGCGGGAAGGTATGACAGGAAGGAGTGGCGGGAAATAGTAGCGGGAAAGAATGGCGGGAAAAAGTGGCGGGAAAGAATGGCTAATGATGGCTCTACTTTTTCAAAGCGTAAAGAAATTTATTCGATTCTTACTTTAAAAAAAATTATAAGGATAAAACAGCGACTTGTCTGCATGCAAGTATCACGTTCCAAATGTATAAGGTATTTTATGCTCAACAGTTTTCTGGATGAGAGACAAAAATAAAACAAAAAGCAGGAAGGATACGAAACATCCGAATGGTACGTTGAACAATAAAAATATTTTACGCCGAAGCGTCAAACTACTTCTGGAATAGCAAAAGACTTATAATGATCAATAACTATTACAAAACAATGGCATTGATACATCTGTCAATGATTGATTACAGTTTAAGCTTTATTTATCTCAAGATATCCAAAGATATTTGGAATATTAGAACAAACTCGACATGCCCAATAAGTAAAAAATAGTCTTCTTGAAACGAAATTCAGATCTTATCACCTCTTATTTCATTTGTATCACACACTGCATTCACCATTATCATTTTAGTAGTAAACCTCTATCATGATGTGCTTTCACTCCTTCAAATCGGTGAATGCTAATCTTAGAAAATGTATGAAAACTTCTATATCTAACATTAGAAAAAGTATATGTCCGTCATTGCTAAATATTAAAAAAGCATACTGATATATAGCAAACATTAGAGGAAGGCTGAAGATAACAAAGATCAAAAACAAAAATGTTGTATACAATGGTTACACTTTTCCAAAGCGTAGAGAAATTTATTCGATTCTTTCTTACGAAAAAACAAAACAAAAAAAAAACATAAAAAAACAAATCTCTTGCATGGAAGAAACACGTTATACATGTATATATACTTTAAACGCTTTTCTGGATGAGGTACACTTCTGAGGAAGTTTGAATATAGCAAGGATGAAAGACAACAAAGATGGCGTATACAATGGCTATATCTTTCCAAAGCGTAGAAAAATTTATTCGATTATTATTCCTGAAAAAAAAATCAACGAATGTCGAATTGAACCCTTTATTTGGCAATAGTCCGAATAATGTAAATGTCTGATGCTATATATAAATGCCATTTTGTTTCCATTTTTTTCATGTACATAATACCTCATCTCAGAAATATAGAAAGATACGTATCCGATATATATTTTCAACGCTTTTCTGTATCAGACACAATCCTGAGAAAGGTTGATTATAGCAGGAATAAAAGACAACAAAGATGGCTTAAACAATTGCTATACTTTTCAAAAGCGTTGAGAAATTTATTTGATTCTTAATTCTGAAAAAAAAACCCCAGAAAAACGACTCTCCTGCATGGAAGAAATACGTTATAAATATATCTGGTATATATGCTCAACGGTTTTCTGGATGAGACACTCTCATGAGGAATGCTGAAGATAGCAAGAATCAAAAACAAGAAAGATGGCGTATACAATGGCTATACTATTCCATAGCGCAGAGATATTTATTTCATTCTTAAAAAAAAAAAAAAAAGAGAAAAAACTCTCTTTTTTTTGAAGAAACATTTTACAAATGTATACATATATATTTTCAACGCTTTTCTGTATCAGACACAATCCTGGGAAAGGTTGTTTATAGCAAGGATAAAAGACAACAAAGATGGCGTATACAATGGTTATACTATTCCATAGCGCAGAGATATTTATTCGATTCTTAAAAAAAAAACAAAAACAAAAAAAAAACATCGACTCTCCTGCATTGAAGAAACATTTTACAAATGTATACCATATATATTTTCAACGCTTTTCTGTATCAGACACAATCCTGAGAAAGGTTGTTTATAGCAAGGATAAAAGACAACAAAGATGGCGTATACAATGGCTATACTTTTCAAAAGCGTAAAGAAATTTATTCGATTCTTAAAAAAAACGACTTTCCTGCATTGAAAAAATTCATTACCAATGCATTCGGTATATACCCTCAACGATTTTCTGGATGAAACACAGTCCTGAAGAAGGCTGAAGATAGCAAGAATAATAAAAGAAAAACAACAAAGATGGTTTATACAATCTGAATCGTCTTCTGTGTACCGTATCCCTTCATACGTTAGCGATCATCCACAATTTCCTGCGCTTTGTAGCCCTTAGTAAAGTTTTCGCTAATCACTGTTCTACCAACCAATTCACAAGCTCATTAGATAGCTTACCCGCTGCCTTCCACCGGCTCTCTTACTTTCAACTTGTCCTGTGAGTGTCAAATTTTTCAAGCTGTCTTTTCTCATTATAATCTTTAGAAATTTTAACTGTCTGATGCTATATATAAATTTCATTTTGTTTCCATTTTTTTTCTATTAAACATCGTCGTTGCTCACATGTTCAGTTCATGGTATCCTCAGCATCCTTCTGTAGAACAATATTTCTGTTGTCCCGTCTGTAATGAGATTGTCCAGTATTCATTTCAGTATAGCAGGAGTGATATTACATAACGGTTTAATACTCTTTTATTTTTATTTTAATTAAATCTTCCTTTTTCTTAATACTTTGCTTAGACATTTGGAAGACATTTTTCGCCATTCCAATGCGCCTTCTCATGTCAGTGTTGCATTTTCCGTCCTCAGGTAAAAATCTTCGGAGATATTTAAATATCACCACACGTATGTTGGCGATTATGGCTCTCCGTAATCCCCTGTTCTTTGTAGCTCTGAATAACTCCCAAGCTCACCGCCGCCATCTGCCATCTCTTTCAAGCCCTGCTCCTTCAATCATTCACTCATGATCGCCGGTTAGGTTATGCTTTGCTTTCATTCTTCCATCTTATCCTCAATCTGTCCCGTGAGTATTACATTTTTCAAGCCATCTTTCCCTTTGAGACTAAGTGTAACGAAAGAGAAAATCACCTACCTCGGAAAAGAGTTCGTGTTTTGTGTGTGGTCTGCCGAAGGAAAATTAAAAAAAATATATTTATTAGTGAAAATACAGTTATTGTGGCACAAAGCCAAAGTGGAAGTGGGGAAAGGCTGATCTCTGCTTACTATCCTAGTCCTAGTTAATCGTAATTGTTGGAATTTTTGGGTAGTACTAGTGAGCCAGCCAAAATCAGCTGACTTTATTTTATAGTTCACCAATAGAAGGGTTAACCAATCAGAAGGCTCAAAATATTCAATGCGACGTGTATAAAGGCGGCCATGTTTTTTTCCCGAATATTCACTCTCCCTTCAAAAGTGGCGGGAAAGAGTGGCGGGAAAGAGTGACTGTCAAGATGACCAGAAAGAAGATGATGATTTCATGGAAAGAAATGTGACTGTGTTCGCCGAATTAATACAATGCCTGGATGACAGGAGTTTGTCTTTGGGTAGTACTTTTGTATTTTCTCCGATAATCCCTGCACATAGGGCAGGCAAACTGAATCGGTTTTCTGAGTGTTGTTATCCTCTTGTACCCTTCTATCCCAGTTTGTCGGAGCTGCTGCGATGTACCCAATGTGTTGGAATTTTTGGGTAGTACTAGTGAGCCAGCCAAAATGAGCTGACTCATTTTATAGTTCACCAATAGAAGGCTTGACCAATCAGAAGGCTCAAAATATTCAATGCGACGTGTATAAAGGCAGCCATGTTTTTCCCGAATATTCACCGACAGCCAGCCTTTGATATCGAAGACTGAAGAATTACGGAACAGCTGCTGGTGTTATTGGCGATATAGGCGGATTCAGTAGAGTGTCTGACTCGTGAGTGTTAATCTTTTACGTTGTTTCATTGAACAGATTACGTACTGCACTGTATTCTATATTCATAGACTATGGTGAACATGGTCAACAACAATCACGACCGATTCTAGACACAGTACTAGATTGTTGGTTAAGTCTCAGAATTTCACGGTTTAAATTGTAAGTTCTTGTAGCGAAAGAGAAAATCATGTACCCCGGAAAAGAGTTCGTGTTTTGAGTGAGGTCCGCCGAAGGAAAATTTTTAAAATTGACTTTTCCAAAAAAAAAAAATAATTTAAGTATCATAGAAACTTTGCTAATGTTCTTTCATCCCTGTCTGGAGTGGTCAATCCAAAAAATCGCTCGGAGAATAAAGGCCCTTGCGAGGTTAGAACGATTTTTAAAATTTTTTTTAAACCTTCTTTTGCTGTTGCAAGGGGAAGGTTGGATTTTTTACCCCTTTTCCTTACTACTTTGCCTTTTGGAAAAAATTTACAATAGTCCTTTAAATGGAACTTCGTGAATTCTGTATTTAGATTTTTTGTTTCTACCAACAGGCATTGGTTGAAATTGAATACTAAGTTTATAAAAATAAAAAAAAAAAAAAACATTCAATAAGTTATTATATTTGGACATTAGACAGTGGTCTCCTTTAAGATTAGGCATTTCACTTGAAGTAATTTGTAAAATGTATAACCAAGGGTTTTTATTACACATGAAAAATATGAGGGGTGTTTGAGGAAAGGATAAAGAGAATTCGACAGTGATCAAGATCAAGGCATCAGAAGATGTCGATTGACATTGCATTTGTATATTTGAAGATTATAGCTATCAGGGAATCAAGTCTTTGAACGAAGGGAGTTCCACTGTCGGGAAAAATCCTGAAGAAGCTGTTGAAGTTAGAAGCTGTTGGAGTTAAATTTAACTGTTTCGACAGTGAAAGTGTGCAACCAACATTCGATTTCCTTCTTCCTTTTCATTTCCCCTTCCCGTTTTTTCTTTTTCTTCCTGTAAAAAAAATTTACAGTTGAAAGACCAGAAAAAAGTAAAAACAGAAAGTTGTCATTTTCAAATATTTTTAGAAAAACAGGGGGAAATTCAAATGTCTGTGAGAACGTAACTGAAGTCGAGATGTTTGTTTTTCGACGTGTTTGTTTTTGAGAAATGAGTGTATTGAAATAAAAGGACAAACACCCCGTAGGGAAAAAACACTGGTATATCCGAAGATAATATTTACAACCAGAGATTAAAGGTTGACGAAATTTTCGTTAAAAAAAGAAAAATCAGAAAAATAAAAAAAGTCCAAAACGTATCTTCCGGTTTTTAAAGAAAGAAAAATGATGGTCACCTGATCTCCCCAAAAATGGTATAGAACTGTGTCTTAAAGTAACATCATCAGTCCATTCTGAAAAAAGAAAAACGTTACGCCCAGGAACAGTTTTCTTTTCTAAAGTTCAAGACAAAAAAGGAATTGTTTTTTATTTTTTGTTTTATTGGTTGTTATTGTTTTTGTTTTTGTTTTTTTTTCATTTTTGAAAAGTTTTTTTGTTCAATTTGCATATATATTTTTTTTCTTCTCCAGTACTTTTTTGGACAAAGAGATTCAAATCTAAATTCACCTTGTTGAAAATAAATATCAATTTTGTTTAATGGACCATATTTGTTCTTAAACGTTTTCAAAAGCAGCAACAATTCTTTGGCTCTTCGAAACATTCTGTTGTCTAATCAACCTAATCACCAGCTTTGTCATTTTCATAACTTTAAAACTGTTGTTAAACAACTTAGTTTGTGTTATTATTATATTATTAAATACTATAAAAACTTTCATATTTTCTTTTCTTCAACTTGACGACGTTTATTCTCCGTCGTAAAGTCCGTGACTGTAAATGACAACGGATATTAATGTTTTATCCTGATTTATTAAATATTTTACACATAAATTTTCTGAATTCATTCAAAAAGTCCGAATGTCAATTTGTAGGCCAGATTATTTTTAAAAATGAATACATATATTCTTTTAAAACGTGATTATCGTCAATGTCGACGCTAAATGGTAAATGTGCATTGGTCAATGTTTTATTGGTTTGTTGTTGCTGAATATCAGTTTTAAACAATATATAGTTTATAATAAGGATATTGATATCTTAGATGTTACTAAATACTGAAAATCAAGACTGGCGCACGTGTAAACTAGAGGCTAAACCATCTCCATTTTGAAGAATTACGTAAAAATTAAAAATTGACTAATTTTAACAAAACTATTTTATTAGTTCCCTTCAGGTTAGAGGGGCTTTCTCTCTCTAAATGGTTTCATTATCTATTCGATATTAATAATAATAATAATAATAATAATAATTAACTCCTTATTGATATGGCAGTCACTGCAGAGTGCAATGTATCGTTGAAGATTTTCAAAAGTCATTCAATTTGGTTATATTCCAACCTTGAAAAATGAATCTCAAAAACACACACGTGCATGATAGGAACATCATCACTGTTGTAGTTGGAGCCCTCAGATTGTTTGAAAAAGATTCCAGTAGAGTCACTGAAGGAATTCCTGGAAGCACATGCCTTACAGAAAAAAATGTTCTGGTTGAGTACAACGAACACCTTTTCTTCTTTTTTTTCTATGTAAATATTATGCGTGTGTATGTGTTTTAATTGCTCAGTGAAAAATGTCATACCTTTATATTTCTGAGATGAAAAACATTATGTGATTATTTTCATTTTTTTCAAACTGTTGTCCTCATCTTTGTCGCCATATTTATTAACAACGATTTCGGCCGTTGTATATTTCCGACCTTCTTCAGGAAGTTGGAATTCGAAATGAACCCTTTATTTCGCTCAATATACAATGGATTTTTCTAGGACTTCATGCCATGTTTAATGGATGTCAGTTATTTTTTTTTCTCCATGTTTTAACCACCGCCTTAATGGAATGTAACTCGATATTTTTTGCGTCCAGTCAGTGGATAAATGGCGTTAGTTAGATCCTGTGGCAGGACCCAATAGTGTGAGTTCAATTATTTATGGTCAAGTCAGTGGAGATTCTTTCAGAATTAAATTGAATCAGTAATAACTGATAAATCATATAAATATTTGGCAATATGAACTCCAGAACTTTACCATTATTAAGTGAAAGCAAAATAAAAATTTAGGGAGATATATCAAAAATGTAATGAAATATCACGGCGTACAACGAACATTAATACGTCGTAATAAATATGGCGAATAAAAAAATATAACAGATAATTTTAAATTATAATAAATAATAAATAATGAAAAATTTTCAAATTTGCCATTATAGATAAGTAAGTCTCTGGGCAGGAGTCGGAAAAATATGTTTTTCAGCATTTTTCAAAGGAAATAAAATAATCACAATGTAATGTATAATAATTTGTTTGTTTAACGGCATATCGACTCCTTATGGGTCATTGAATGCTGAAATTTAAGTTTCTTGAGAGTATTAGCGATTTCAATTTAAAAATTTATTGCTGAAAATTTTTTTTAATGTATTGTTGGTAAGTTTTATTATAAAAATGCATTTTTATACTTTCATAGTGTTTTGACCTCAGGTTTGGGGTTAACTATTTAGCCCATAGTTGGGAGCAAATGAAGAGGAATCTTGTCCTAATAGAAATGTGGTTCTACAGAAGGATGCTGGGAATGTCATAGACTGAATATGCGAGCAGCAACAAATAAATGCAGAAAAATGGAAACAAAAAGAACACTTGAGGAAAATCTCTATCTATAAATAAGAGTGTGTGTGTGTATAAATGTATATAACCAATGCAAAAATAAACGCAATTTTCGACATATTTGAACTAAAATTTACATGCACATATTCCAAAATACAATTTAATAGCAATTCCGAAAATTTCAAAATCCCATCGATAGTGGAAATAATCGATTTTTTTTGTTTCTAGTACAGTTTACATTCATCGAATTAAGCACAGCGTCCAGCCTGGTCAATATTTTCGATGGGTAACCTTGGATGTGCAGGAAAAAACAACTAAATTTCACGACCACGTTCATGTCAAACACCGGTTCCCGAAGATCAATTAAGGTAAATTAATCGAACCTGGTTCGAACCTACATGGTTGACCGCTTGTGAATACTAGGTGCTGTAAGTTTGGATATCTGGGCATTCTTTGCATTGGGGTCTGCAACCTTTTTTGACTATGTGCCTACTTAAGGTTTAAAATCATTCAGTATAAATACACCATATAATCTTTTTTTTTACAAGTAAAATTAATATACTTGTTTTACAATATATTTTATATATTTTATGTAGGATATATAAATTAAGTTATACATAAAATTGAAACAACTTATTAAACTTCTTTGAGTTGTGGTAAATTGGTTCGGATTTCATTGATGCCATTTAAATTTGCGTGCCATTGGAAATCGTTTTGGCGTTTTAACTTTTCATATTTATGTTCGTTATATGCATTTTTTTAAAATTTACCTTCGAAAAACCTATTTTAATTAGTAAGATCTGTGTTTACTAAACTATTTTAAATAGAAAATAAAATAAAATTGGGAGCATAATATTTAGATTTCAGAATTAAATAACTGTTATGGTCCGGTTCCTTGTACCACGGTGATAGTCCAAGGTAGAACCAATAAAGAAGAACTCGAACACAGGTATGGAATAACAGAGATATATTACAAACAGGAATATATACAGAGAAGTAGAAAGTGTTAGTACGAAGAATCAGGTTTAGTAGTAATTGTCTGAACGCGACTCTGTTTCGGACTGCCTGACTGACTCGACTGACTCGCTCGCTCTGACTGACTGACACTTCGTCCTGATGGACTTCACTCCAGACTTCAGACTGAACAGTATTTTTAGTCACCCCCCCCACGAGGGCATCATGTGGCACAAGGCCGGTTTAACGTGGGATCTCCGAGCCCGTGGGCTCGGCCAAAAAATATGCCCTTTGAACCCGTATAAACGGGTTCAGGGTCGGTTTACCTCCCCGAAAGAGACTGCACTCTTCGGCGTAGCCTCGTTCGGATTCCTCCCCACCCGAAGGAAGAGAGTTCAACCGATCAGCCAGTCGCCCGACTTCAGGCTGAACGGTATTTAGTCACCCCCCCCCACCACCACGAGGGCATCATGTGGCACATGGCCGGTTTAACGTGGGATCTCCAAGCCCGTGGGCTCGGCCAAAAATATGCCTATTGAACCCGTATAAACGGGTTCAGGGTTGGTTTACCTCCCCGAAAGAGAACCCGCCCTTCGGCGTAGCCTCGTTCGGGTTCCTCCCCGCCCGAAGGCAGAGAGTTCAACCGATGAGCCGGCCAGTCGATCGCCCGACTTTGGACTGAAATCTCTGCTTCCTCTTGAGGCGCAGTATTTATTACGTATGGAATTGTCCATTATGTTATTATGGGTAAGGTCCCCTAACAATAACCCATAAAGGTGCTGAAATGTCTCTAAGAAAAAAACAACCCACTGTTTTAATTTTATGTTGATGTGCTCATCTGTTGTCCTGCTAATTCGTTTATTCTTTTGCTTGGACGTGCAGATGGTGTAGTGGATAATGCCTCGGAATTGTTAATCGGAGAGCCGAGTTCTAATTCCCGTTCGGCTCGTTATATTTCCTTACACGCAAATACCAGTGGGAAAGGTATGAATCTACCTTTTCTCCCCTAAGCTATGGGTTAATTAGTAATATTTGTATGGCAATTGTTACCTCCAAAAATAAAAGAAAATTTCCTTGAGAATGACATGAATCCACCTCTCCTCCCCCAGCTATGGGTTAATTAGTAAGATTTGTATCGCTAAAGCATTGTCATCTTCGAAAATAAAATAAAATTGGGAACAAAATGTTTAGATTTCGGCATTAAATGACCCATAGAGACGCTGATATGTCGCTAAGCAAAAACCACCAAAGATTTTATGTTGATGAACTCATTTCTTCATCTGTCAGTTCGTATATTCGTTTGTACATACTTGTAAGGTGCACATTTTTTTTATCTCTTTGTACACCTCTTGTTGAGCCATATTGCGAAACTAGGTAATTAAAATAATAATTTGATATTCATTAAAAAAATATTATCCTCAGACAAGCCCGTCGCCATGACAAAACCTTTAAGCGTGGTTTTAAATTATTCCCTCCACAGAGAATGTTTTTCATTCCTTCCGCTAATGGCAGATCATATTATGTGTTCCGTATGACTAGAAATAAATAATGAAATCCCAGAACACAAGTTTATTTATTTTAAGAGGTTGTATTCTCATATGTGCAATTTCGACTATTTTCCCCTTTCCTTCAAATATAAGCAGGAAGCTTTGAAATCTTGCAAATGACAATTCTCCTTCTACACCATCTCCTTCTACCCTTCCCCACGAAGAAGAGTGTCTCTCGTCTGCTTAAAAAAAGACTAAAAGGCGAATATGAATCTTACATCAGAGTTGTTTCTTATTTGTGCATAATTTTTCGTTTTTCTGTCTCACACACTTTTCATTAAGTCTTCTTCAGGGTTTTCATCATTTTATACACCTCTTGTTGAGCCATATTACGAAACTAGGTAATTAAAATAATAATTTGATATTCATTAAAAAAAGATTATCCTCAGATTTAAGCCTGTAACCATGACAAAGCATTTGAGCGTGTTTTTAAATTATTCCCTACGTAGAGAATGTCCCGTTCGTTAAAACATAAGCAGGAGGCGCTGAAATCTTGCAAATGACAATTCTCCTTCTACACATCTCCTTCTACCCTTCCCCCCGAAGATGAGTGTCTCTAGTCTGCTTAGAAAAAAGACTAAGGCGAGTTATGAATCTTACATCAGACTTGAATATTTTCATATTTGTTTCAGCAGAATTGTTTGATTTTTCTGTCTCAACACACTTTTCATTAAGTCTTCTTCAGGGTCAGTAGATAAAAACGTTTGTTTGATCCAGTGACTAGACCCAAAGAGTTGTAAGTTCAATACCAGGCCACAGCAGTGGCAATCCAAAAATATTGGAGAGTTGAGTTAAAGGGAAATAACTGAAACATCCAGAAGAGGCATGTCACGTGGAACTAGAGCAATCTACCCCGGTGGATGAAATAAAGGGCTCGGTTCGAAATTCCAATCACCTGAAGAAGGCCGGAGCATACAACGGCCTAAATGTTGTGAATATGGCAATGAAGATGAGGATAATAGTACGAATAATGTTAATAATGCAAGTCTTCTTCAGGTTTCTAGTGAATATTCCTTTGGTCGAACAGAGATGTTTGAGGGGAACACGCCTTTCAAAGCTGATCGAGTGTCAGTTCAAAATGACAAAACCTCTGGGCGGCCAACCACCAGCAAAACGTCACAAATATGGGAGAACATTTGGGACCTCGGCAGTGAATAGTCCATCAGCTGGCTAACATGATTGTTACAAGTTATGGAGTCTGCCAGATGATCCTAGTCTGGGAACTTTACACGACCACTTTGTAGGAATAACCATTTCTCCCTAACTATTTTTGTGCATAATCTACGGAGCATAAATATATGTGCTTCTGTCGTGTATATTGCTAGTTCTGATATATTCTGATAATGAAGATTACATTTCTTGTTCCAGTTCCTTTAACGAAGATGTTGGCCTATTTCCGGTCTAATTCTGTTACGCTCTCTATTCATCAGAATTCTGATGATAAGTTTCGTTATGTGACTCATTAGGCTGGTTATCCGATTGAGTATGAATTCATCTACACCTGGCTTCTTAAGTAGCTGTACGAAAATGAAGGTCTTCCGGTATATCACCATTGTCGTATATTTATTTTATTTCATTGGTTAATTTCGTTTTATTATTTCTTTTATCTAGAGATACTATCAACCTTCTATTCGCTCGATTCTCACTCCTTCCCCGTATTTTGAATAAGAGACGTTTACCCCTTGTCTCCTGTTCAGGATTGGGATTCCGTTTCTTGCTATGCATTTAGAGATTCTTGATAATATCTAAGGAACCTGCCATGTTATCTCGCCTTCTGTCACTTTCCCACCGCCGTAATTTAACTTTTCCGTGCCTTTTCTATAAATTCTTTCAAGACAATTGTTCTGGGGAACTTTTCTCTTAGAAATCAGAGAGTACGAGACGGTGACAGGGGCCAGGATCAAACACGATAAGTCGCGTGGGAGGGTGTTTCTCTTCCCGGGTCTTTCCACTGAACGGACGGACGGGTGGGTTAAGATACTCTGCGTCTGGTTCGGTCATGATCCCCTGTTGGAAATGAAGAGATCGGAGGTATGGGAGAAAGCTGAAGTCGCAGTTCCTCTGTGGTCCCGGAGGAATCCTTAAAGGCGATGGCGGAAGTATGTGCCTCGCACATCTAACCGATAACTTCCACTCCCGTATGCACACATGCGAGGATGAGCCTCCCTGTTTCGTTTATCCCGATAAGTTATCATCTGGGGGGATTGCCCTCAAGCACTTCTATTGACGAATAGGATCCTTGTTTAAATTATTCCTTTTTATTATATCACATGTTAGTTACGGTCCGTTGAAGATGATCTGAGATTCGGTCTTACGAATAACGTCGCTCCAAATGGCCTTTTGCCCGGGTGGAATGCCTAAACTCTAATGATGATGACGCAAGACCTTCTGGGTTGGTTTAGGATTTTCCGAATTATTCTTCCACAGGGTCGTATCCCGAGTTAAAGTTTACGGATAACATCATAGTTTGCATGCTGAAACTTATTACTTGTCTATATTTCTGAGATGAGGTATTATGTAACTATTTATATTATATACTATTGCCCTCATCTTTGTCGCCATTATTTATTACAACGTTTCGGCCCTTCAGTATCTGTCTATATTTTCTGAGATGAGATTATGTACACTATTTACATTATTCGTTCTATTGCCCTCATCTTTGTCGCCATATTTATTACAACATTTCGGCCTTTCAGTACTGTCTATATTTATGAGATGATGTATTATGTACACTATTTACATTATTCGGACTATTGTCCTCATCTTTGTTGCAATATTTATTACAAATAAAGGGCCTTTCAGTATCTGTCTATATTTCTGAGATGAGGTATTATGTACACTATTTACATTATTCGGACTATTGTCCTCATCTTTGTCGCCATATTTATTACAAAGTTTCATTATTCAGTATTTGTCTATATTTCTGAGATGAGGTATTATGTACACTATTTACATTATTCGGACTATTCTCTTCATCTTTGTTGCAATATTTATCACAACGTTTCGGCATTTCAGTATCTGTCTATATTTATGAGATGAGGTATTATGTACACTATTTACATTATTCGGACTATTGTCCTCATCTTTGTCGCCATATTTATTACAACGTTTCGGCCTTTCAGTATCTGTCTATATTTCTGAGATGAGGTATTATGTACACTATTTACATTATTCGTACTATTGCCCTCATCTTTGTCGCCATATTTATTACAACGTTTCGGCCTTTCAGTATCTGTCTATATTTCTGAGATGAGGTATTATGTACACTATTTACATTATTCGTACTATTGCCCTCATCTTTGTCGCCATATTTATTACAACATTTCGGCCTTTCAGTATCTGTCTATATTTCTGAGATGATGTATTATGTACACTATTTACATTATTCGGACTATTCTCTTCATCTTTGTTGCAATATTTACCACAACGTTTCGGCCTTTCAGTATCTGTCTATATTTCTGAGATGAGGTATTATGTACACTATTTACATTATTCGGACTATTGCCCTCATCTTTGTCGCCATATTTATTACAAAGTTTCGGCCTTTCAGCATTTGTCTATATTTCTGAGATGAGGTATTATGTACACTATTTACATTATTCGGACTATTCTCTTCATCTTTGTTGCAATATTTATCACAACGTTTCGGCCTTTCAGTATCTGTCTATATTTATGAGATGAAATATTATGTATATTATCTACATTATTCGGACTATTGTCCTCACCTTTGTCGCCATATTTATTACAACGTTTCGGCCTTTCAGTATCTGTCTATATTTCTGAGATGAGGTATTATGTACACTATTTACATTATTCGTACTATTGCCCTCATCTTTGTCGCCATATTTATTACAACGTTTCGGCCTTTCAGTATCTGTCTATATTTCTGAGATGAGGTATTATGTACACTATTTACATTATTAACTATTTTGTCGCCATATTTATTACATCCTTTGTATCTGTCTATATTTAGATGACAACTAAGGGTTTTCGGCCTTTCCCTATCTTTGTCGCCATCTTTATTTCTTTCCGAGGTATTATATTTCTGGGGAGGTTAACACTATTTACATTATTCGTACTATTGCCCTCATCTTTGTCGCCATATTTATTACAAAGTTTCGGCCTTTCAGCATTTGTCTATATTTCTGAGATGAGGTATTATATACACTATTTACATTATTCGGACTATTGTCCTCATCTTTGTTGCCAAAGAACTTTCTAAGGGCAATTAACAGGAGATAACTGATAACTGACATCCATTAAACATGGCACATGGCACATGGAACTAGAACAGTCTACCCCAATGAGCTAAATAAAGGTTTAAGTTCGACATTCCAACCACTGAAGAACCACTGAAGAAGGCCGGAGTGTACAACTGCCGAAACGTTGTAATAGATATGGTGACAAAGATGAGGACAATAGTTCGAATAATGTAAATAATGGAAAGTTCTTTACCCTCGAGGCCAGTTCTGTTCGTAACAATGCGGTTGACTAAGGCCTAGTACTGTGTGTTCTTTTGCTTTTTATTCTTTTGCTTGCTAGGCGTTATGAGAGTCGTGATATGGACGACGAAAGATTTATATAGGGACGATAAGTTTACTTCTTCCCAACTGATCATCTACTTCAAGCATCAGCTTCAACTCAGCCTTAGGACAGAAAGGCTTTGACTCCCTCTATCAGAACTTGGCAAAAGGTCGGTTCGTCTTGTGCGTCTGTGTCGTGTAAAAGGAGCTGACTTGGAGTGACATTTTGATGCTAGTTAGACATCAGGATATTTGGGAACTCTGTGTTGAACATCGATAACCCCGACCAAAATAGAATAGTTTATGTTTGTTATATCTTTAGTTCCTTCCATCAAATTAACTTAGCTAGGGTATGTATGCTCATTTGACTCTTTTATTTTTGTCCCTCATTTTCTTTTGTTTAATTTATTCCCCGCCTTTTAAGCTACCGAGATGTCAATTCTCAAAATAAATATTACTTTCCTTTGAGGTACTTAGACTCTATAAATTTAAGCGCGGTACCAGATTGGTGGCAAGGTATCATCATTTTACAGTTGAAATGGTTAGATCTAACCGTAAGTTCTATGCTAACAGTTTCTTTTATCGCACTTCTCGCTTGTGGAAATCTCTTTCAGTTTCTTTCTTCCTAATCAACTTTGATTTTCAAAAATTTTAATGCAATGTCAATCGTTATCTTCTGTCTTCTGTCTTCTGTCTTCTTGCTTCTTGTTCTTTTGTTTTCCTCTTTCCTTAATAGTATATTTTTTTCATATTCTCTAACACTCAGTAACTCCCTTGCGTCTTAGTGGCTTTATTACCTTGCTTAGGATGAGATTATTTAAAAAAATATAATCTTTATAATTTGTTTAGTTGTATAAATTCCGAATTCCAAATTGAAAGACAGGCATATTGGCGTCTCTCTGAATGTATAATCTATTGTACTGCGGTGGTCGCTGCAATATATATATATATATATATATATATATATATATATAAAACCTGAACCCTGATAACTAGAAATAAATTATACTTGTATTGGTCACTAAATACAACGCGACGGTCTAGGTTTCGAATATCACACTTCTGTGACGATGGTTTGCGTTCGGTGCAATCAGTTTTGCTGGTTCGTGTAATCTAATGGTTTCCGCTCGTTGTGTTCCTGCCATAAATAAATATTCAGCACAATTCTTTATCCACCTTTGACAGGCAGTGGCTTTGTTGATCTGAGCGAGATTTCGATCGAACTGCTTCTCCCACATCGAGCGATTTTGCTGAAAAAGTTGTAAAAGTGCCAACAGAAGCACTGATCCCTTTCCTACCCTTGAGACACCGAGAGCCGTCTGTTTTTTTAAGCAATGATGGTGGTTCTAACGAATAATTAAATCATATCTACGGCTGATTTTCTCCAATGCACGATGAAGAATGACGATGCCGGTTTTCTCTGCGCGGTACACGATCTGAAGCTCTCTGAATATTTACCTCAAACTCAACTCAAAACTCTAATTTCTGCGCATGCGTATATTGTTTATACAGACCTCGGTTCGGAACTGGGCATGATTAAGTAACTTCTCAGTAAAAAAAACCTCCTGTTATATAACCCAGATACTTACATTGAATACTGTTGCCATATATGGTCCGGTACCCCCGCTGTTCATCTCGATGTCCCAGACAAAATCCAGAGACGTATATGCAATGTGATAGATTATGATCTGATATTTCTTCTAAAGTCACTTTCCCACAAACTTGCTGTAGAAAAAAAGAAAGAAAGTAAAACATTTACAGGATAACTGCTCTGACGAGCTACTGGCACTGGTACCCCAATTGCATGAATTTATGCGTGCTACTGGTTTGGCATCTCGTTCCGACTGTTTTACTGTTGTAACTGTTAAATGTAGACGTCTCTTCTACTCCAACAGATTCTTCTCTCTCACTCCCGACAGTAGAGCTCCCTTCCGCTTACTTGCTTCCCTGATAGCTATAATATTCAAATATTTAAATGTAATGCCAATCGACATCTTCTCATGCCTTGATCCTGATCCCCGTCCTTTCCTTTATCTTTTCCTCAAACACTCTTCTTTACTCTTTCTCTCACTGTCTGTAATCTCTTGCGTGCTAGTGGCACTCCCGCCTTGCTTGGGGTGAAATGATTACATAACCTCCTCTTCTACCCCAACAGCCTCTTCTCACGCGCTTCGCGACAGTGGAACTCCCTTACTCTTACTTGCGTCCCTGATAGCTGCAATCTTCAAATATTCAAATGTAATGTCAATCGATATCTGATGGCTTGATCGTGATTCCCGTCCTTCTCTATATCCTTTCCTCAAACACGCCTCTTTACTCTTGTTCTCGCTCTCTGTAATCTCGTGCGTGCTAGTGGCATTCCCGCCTTGCTTGGAGTGAAAGCCTTAAAAAAATATTCGTACAACGAAGTGCTTTTTAATTTTTGGCTCCATTTTTAACTTTGTAAATTTCACATTGAAATCATTGTGAAAATACTTAATCGACTGTTAAAAGAATAAAACATAAAGTTATGGAAAATCCTGTGGATTTTTGGCAAATTCATTAGTCATGATATACGAACTTAGAATTATGGAACTGGGCCGGAGTGTTTGTGATGCACAATCTTATTAAATCTTATTTAATTTAATTTTGAGAATTTAAAATTGTTCTGACGCCCGCCTTTTAAATATTTTACGGGTTTAAATTAATATTTTTCAACCGGTCGTTTTTGCGTCAGACTCCAATTGGATTAAACATTCTTGCGTATTTTATCCTTCTAGCATGTCTTAGGCTTTCACACAAAATTACTCAGTGTTGCAATACGGAAAGTTACGAACACCTTTCTATGCACTAGTATGACTTAGTCAGGCCCTGTTTCCGGTTACAAATCGAATTAGTTACAACCGACCCTTGCAATAGACAATCTAACATTAAACTACATTATCTCATTTTTCTGAAAGAAATATTTATTACGACATCATTTATGCCGACAATAAGATAATTTTAACTGAGCTGGAAATTATGTAGTTCTTAAGGGCGTCAATTTTAATTTCTGTTTCAAGTCGCGTCAACATATCGGTTTATGAACGTTAATTTGCTTGTGATCTGAAATCAACCAGTCGTGATATATATATATATATATTTGGTTGGATAGATGTATGTTAGCTCTATCTCTGATATTGAGCGCTTTCTAATAAGTACCGCGCATATAATATATAAATAATTATACATATATATATTTATTTATATTTATATACACTTTTCACACACACACACACACACACACACACATATATATATATATATATATATATATATATATATATATATATTGCATATATAATATCTTTTTTTTTTATATATATATTTTTTTATCAAGGATGAAACTACATGCGATCTTCATTTTTATATATATATATATATATATATATATAAACTTTAAATGTCATTTTTTTGAATCTTTTTTAGGAGAACTCGTTTATCTGCCAATAATCGACCTTATAACCTTTTATCTGTCAATCGATTTCAAAATAGTGAATCAAACCTGTTGTCTAATCGGGTTTTCGTAATTGATTTCCAATATTTTTACAGGCACCGAAAAATGGACTTTTGTAATATAAAAAATACAAATAAATATATTATAACGCCCTACATATATATATTTTTTTTTATTTTCACCCCCAAGTGTGGCAATAAATTTATAAGATGCAAGGGGATTACTTAGTTTCAAAATTGTGAAAAAAAAAAAATTAAATATTAAATTATACGGAACAGGAATTTAAAAATAGAAAAACGATTAACTTTACTATGTGTTTAAAATTTTTAAGTTCTTTGGTTTAGAAACCGATGAGATTTCAACAAGCAAGAATTGCGAAAAATAAATAATTATTAGCATAGAACTTATAGTCACATCTAGGAATCCTAACTGTAAGAGACCTAGCTGCCAATCTAGTACTGCACTTAAATTCAAGCTACCAAAGAGGAAAACTTTTCAGAAGAATTCCCATGAAAAGTTACAGAGAATCTACGTTTAGGCAATGCGAAACTGATTAAATCGGAGTCATGACCGATAACATTAGAGATTCTTCTTTGGATTTTATCATGAATCTCAATATATAGTAGTGAGTTCGATCCTCACTGGGTGCCCCATATTTTTGGACCTGTGCCACATCTAAGCTATGCTTGGAAAATCACGATAGCAGGAGAACCAGACCAGATACAGCAGTAATATTCAAAGCAAGGACGAATGGTAGACTTATAAATATGCAAGATAGCCTCTTTGTTTTTTATCAAGAATCTCAAAATATATAGCAGAAGCACCAGACCAGATGTGGCAGCAATATTCAAAGCAAGGATGAATGGAAGACTTATAAATATGCAAGATAGATTCTTCTTTGGATTTTATCAAGAATCTCTAAATATATAGCAGAAGCACCAGACCAGATGTGGCAGCAATATTCAAAGCAAGGATGAATGGTAGACTTATAAATATGCAAGATAGATTCTTCTTTGGATTTTATCAAGAATCTCAAAATATATAGCAGAAGCACCAGACCAGATGTGGCAGCAATATTCAAAGCAAGGATGAATGGTAGACTTATAAATATGCAAGATAGATTCTTCTTTGGATTTTTATCAAGAATCTCTAAATATATAGCAGAAAATATGTAAGACCAGATGTTGCAGCAATATTCAAAGCAAGGATGAATGGTAGACTTATAAATATGCAAGATAGATTCTTCTTTGGATTTTATCAAGAATCTCTAAATATATAGCAGAAGCACCAGACCAGATGTGGCAGCAATATTCAAAGCAAGGATGAATGGTAGACTTATAAATATGCAAGATAGATTCTTCTTTGGATTTTATCAAGAATCTCTAAATATATAGCAGAAGCACCAGACCAGAAGAATAATCAATTCATGAAAGAATTGTAGTCGTATAAATTTGCAAGGTAGATTCTTGAAAACACAAAATGACATTCTTTGGTTTTACTGGAACATTTCTATAATTTGAAACATCATTCTTCTATGTGCACAAAATTCTTTTAGTAGGTGTTGTATGGCTCTCCACAACTTCTTAAGTCAAATCCTTTTATATATGTGTCAAGCATTGTTTGTGTTTTACTATCAAGAAGTTATTTTCTGACATCCGTTTACAAAATATTGTTAGGAAGTTTACTTGCTGTTTTCCTGTCTTTTCCTATGTGTGTCAAATTCTCCAAACCCTCTTCCCTCATTATAGGAGACAAAAACAAAAAAAAATACCTCTCCCTGATTCTGGTATTGCATCATCATCATCCTCATGCACATGTAAGGATTTTGTCATAGGCTCTTTACGCAGCTGAACACATACCAGTTCCATGCGCATGCGTAGCATGTCTTCAGGGTTTTTAATGGGGAATTTTCTGCACTGGTGCCTAAACTACATGAATTTAAGCGTCCTACTAGATTGGCATCTCTCTCCCGCTCATTTACTGTTAAAATAACTAAATGCAAGCACCGCTTTAATTTAACAATAATTTTTCCATATTAAATTCTCTGGAACTCCCTTCTGTTTGGGAAATTTCTCTAATAACTGTTGAATTTTTTAAAATTCTGGTGTACTAGTGAGCCAAGCAAAATGAGCTTTAGATATATTTTATAGTTCACCAATAGAAGGGATAACCAATCAGAAGGCTCAAAATATTCAATGCGACGTGTATAAAGGCGGCCATGTTATTCCCGAATAATCACTGACAGCCTTTGATCCAGGGTCAACAATAACTACAATCTCGTGACAATCTGGCATTCTAATGCTGTTACAAATTTTTCTAAGTGATATATTGTCACTTACTTTCGCACTCAGTTCAGAAAGGTCAGTAGTTCGTTGAAGAATAAATATTTTATCTTTTCTGAGCTTTGTTACACCTGGTTCTGTATTTAAAGCTTCTTTTTTCCTAAAAATAAAATAAATGAATTTAAAAGTCAGAAATTCAAAATGCTTAGGTCCCACCTGTCCTACTGTTGAAATATGTTGTCCCTGTTCACCATAGTAATTGAATATAGAATCCAGCGCAGTACGTAATCTGTTCAATGAAACAACGTTAAAGATTAATACTCACGAGTCAGACACTCTACTGAATCTGACTATATCGCCAATACCACCAGCAGCTGTTGGGTAATTCTTCAGTCTTCGATATCAAAGGCTGGCTGTCAGTGAATATCCGGTAAAAAACATGGCTGCCTTTATACACGTCGCATTGAATATTTTGAGCCTTCTGATTGGTTAACCATTCTATTGGTGAACTATAAAATGAGTCAGCTCATTTTGAATGGCTCACTAGAACACCAGGGTACCCAAAAAAATCAATATATATATATATATATATATATATATATATATATATTTTATATATATATTAAAAATAGATAAATGCAGCCACTACTTTTTAAACACTTTTTTTAATCGCAATTGGAAATATTTTATTGATGTCTTTTTTTTTCTCTGATAACTACAATCTTTAAAATTTAAATTTTTTTGCAACGTCAACCATCATCTTCTGTCGTTTGAATCCCGTTCATCTTTTGTTCCTTCATAATAAAAAAAATAATGTCAAACCACAGCAAATGTTCAACAACATGAAGACACGCTTTGGTCATGGACACGTAGCAGTTGATCCATCGAACCCCTGGCCATTGACATCAGTCTACGAAGCCATTCCGTGTCATCATCAATTTCCCACATCGCTCTGGAGCCCGGTCTACCCCGTCGTGCTAGATATCCGTTAACTCTACAAGAAGGTCCATCCGCTTCTTGACTGGCCTTGATTTTCATCCTGTCAGTTTTTTTAGCCACCTTGCTTTTTGGTTGGAGAATCAGTTTAGGCAGTGATGACCCAAACATGCGGCAGGTAGAACTGGGTCTCATGGTGCCAGTCGCGCTCGTAGGGTGGACAGAGACCAGAGATCTGACCTGCTATTCCAGAAGAATTTAATATTTCTAGAATATTACAATCTTTGGGATTTTATTCCATTTTTTAAATTTTTCACCCAAAAATATAAGAAACAGGGCAGCAATGAAAAATGAAAATATTTAGACATCAATGATTTGAAGCATTCTTTTGGCACTAACGGGATAAATAAAATTTTTTTTTATCAATTAAACAACAACAAAAAAATTTTAATTATTTCAAGGAGAGTTAGTTGTTATTTTAAAATGATTGGCCACAAAGATTTCAAAAAAGGTGTTTAAAAATACAAACACACATATATACACACACACACATGTAAACCAATATATATATATATATATATATATATATATATATATATATATATATATATATTGAATTGAATAAAAAAATATTAAAAAAATTAAAATCTTCAGACATACTGGGTTGTATATTAATATTCTTTTGTTTTTTTTATTATTTCATTTAGATTCCTCGACTAATTTTCGTTCAAATTCTTCATCATCAGCAGAAAAAATTCTGCTTGCTGGTAGCAGTGAACTACAGAAATGAATGTCTTGATGGAGAAAATAAAACTTTTGTCTGTAGTTTTCATTTGTTTTTTTTTATTTTTTTTTTCTTTTTAACATGAATCTTTTAACATTCCTTGTGTTGGTCAAACAGTCTCTTTTAAGTTGTTATTTAAGATAAGACCTTTTGGATTCATGCTTCTCTGAATTCCTTTGGTCATTTTGACAGTTTTATTGATTCCTGGAAATGGGATTTGTTTCTTCAAATGTGTGTGTTATTTGGTTCTTAGGGAGTGAGTGAGTATAATGTGTTTTTTTATATTTAAAGATGGGTGTGTGTTATCATTTGGCTTTATTAGGGATTGATATATATGATGTATATATAAGTGTGTATATATTCGTGTGGGTGTGTGTATAAGTGTGAGGCCTCAAAATGTTTTATGCATTAATGCCTATTTTATGTGGATAAAAAATGGGTAGGTTTTTTTTTAACTAAATTTTATATTAATACTATCTATATTCTTAAATTTGTGATTAAAAATTCATTCCATAAAAAAATTTCCAGAAAATAAGCAGAACATTAAAAAACAGGAAAATTTCGTTGGAGTTAAGTATTGATAAGAATGATTATCAGTTGTGTAATATCAATCTATTCAAATTGCAGTGAATGTTGGACAATTTCCTGATAGATAAACAAGAATAGAAATCCTATCAATATTTATTATTAGCAATTAAAAATCTTAACAAATATCGATAAAGATTTACATGTTGGTAGCAGACACAGAAAGGAAATAAACAAAAAAAATTTTAAAAAGGTAGAAGAGAAAAACAAAAGAAATGACTAGACATTAAATGCAAAAAGAATGTTACTTTGGATATCACGAAGATGTTTGACAGGGTTCGTTATAATGGTTTCCTTCATAAAAGGTTATGGTATATTTCTGGGCCCAGCCCGTGTAATTACGTTGTTTATTTTTCATCAATGACTTTTCTGAGATTATTAGTTCTCGACTAGGTACCTATGCCGAAAACACAACTATTTACTTTGTCTTAATAGTAAGTCGAATCGGTTCTATAAGATTTTTCATTAGTAGCTTTCTCAAAGAAACACCTAAAATCTGTTGTTAACAGTTCAAGTTCAGATTTGCTTGTTAATTTTTTAACGTTTCAAAAAAATAAATGATTTCTATCAGTGTTGAGATGTTGAGTGTTTCCGCGTTTGTATTGAAATAAGGACAAAATACGTAAAAAAATACTGGTATATCCGAAGAGGTATTTACAACAGAGAGATTAGTAGTCAAACGAACGCAGGTTAGTCAGTAACAATCAGAAAGATTATAAAGTCCAACTATATCTTCCGGTAGAGAGACGGAAGTGTGATGGTCACCTGATCTTCCCAGAACTCTATAGAACTGTCCTATTAGTAGTAGAGAGATCAGTCCATTCTGATGAGAAGGTGGGTACGCCCCAACAATCAGTTATTTTTTAATATTTTTTTCTGTTGTCCATCAAAAAAATAATTTTAAATTTTGGATATCAAAAAAATTTTTGATTTTTAAACTTATAATGGTTTTCTTTATAAATTATATTGTATTTTTTTTCTATCCGTGTAATTACGTTGTTGTTATTCTTCATCAATGATTTCTTCATATAATCAGTTCTCAACTCGTTATCTATGGTGAGGGTACAACTATGTTCTCGTATCTTCATAGTAAATCTTATCGGTTTGATAATGTCAATTAGGCATCTGATCTAATAAATGTCTTACATTCTGTTGTTAACTGGGGCAAGGAATTGCTTTTATTTAATTTTTTGTTGCTCGATAAAATTTTAAATATTTTCTATTCTTCGTCTGCGAGAAATGGCCTTCTATCAACATTATGATACTAACCTCCACGAGAAAAATTTTAAATTTTTTTCCGTTCTTGTCATCAGTAGAAAGATTATATTAAATCAATTGCTAAGTTGGTTCACTGTGTCGTGCTAGATAATTTTTTTACGCCAGATTATACCATCGGTCTACCATTCATCCATGCTTTGAATATTGCTACTACATCTGATCTGGCATCTCGGCTTCAGTCATTTTCCCATCGCCATAATGGTACTTCCCTCTTCGTTTTCTAGAAATATTTTCACAGTAATTGTTCTAATTAATTTTCCTCTACAGTACATAGACTTTATGAATTTAAGCTCAGTACTAGATTGGCGGCAAGGTCTCATCCTTTTACAATTGAAATGGTTAGATGTAACCGTAAGTTCTATGCTAACAGTTTCTTTCAACGCACTTCACGCCTGTGGAACTTTCTTCCAGCTTATTGCTTTTCAACTTTGATCTTCAAAAATTTAAATGCAAAATCAATCGTTTTCTTCTGTCTTCTTAATTTCGCTTCTTTTATTTTTCTCGATCATTAATGGTCTTCTTAAATTCTTTTATACACAGTAACCACTTGCGTCTTAGTGGCTTTCTTGCCTTGTTTGCGGTGGAATGATTAAAAAAAAACATCTGTGAGGAGATTTTCCAGCGTTCATTGACACACAGGAAGACTAATATTTTTTAACACTTACCTGATCCATTCTAATTCAAATTACGAATTGGAGATACCAAAATCAAACAAGTAAAACAACTTAAATATCTGGGATGTGTTTTAACAGAGGACGGAAAGCGCGACATTGAAATCTGAAGGTACATTTGAAGAGCGAAAGATGTCGTCTAAAAGCTATGCAAAGTATTAAGAAATAGGAAAATTCTGTTGGAAAAAAAAAAAAAAACCCACAAAGTAAAATGTAATACCAGTCCAAATTTGGCAGTAAATGTTGGACAATTATCCTGATAGATTAAAAATATATATCCATATAGAAGGCTTCTGCATGATTTATTATTGGCCTCGACATTTTTAACAACATAAGATATGAAGATGGTATTGTGCTGATAGCAAACACAGACAGGAAACTAAAAGAACTCCTAAAAAATGTTTTTATTTTAATCATGGAGAAAGAACTAGATTTTTAAAAGTAAAAAAGAATGTCTTTTATTAGTTTATGTATGAACAGCGAAATATAGATTTTTGAAGCTAATAAAGTATTAAGAAATAGAAAAAATTTATTTAAAAAATTTAAAGAATACTGAAATATTATGTAATATTAGTCCTCCCAAATGGCAATGAATGATGAACAATCTCCTGACAGATAACGAAAAAACTTGAGGTACCAGAGATGTGCTTTTACTTCGATAGCAAGAAAACAGAATGTATGATTAGCAGTAAAAATAAACAGCCTAACATGCAGTTTGGGACGTGTTGATACCAAAATCAAAACAAGTACAACAATTTAAATATCTGTAAAGTATTTTAACAAAGAACTTTTTATGTCCGACGTTGAAATATTGAAGGCATTTTCAAATAGCAAAATGTAAATTTTTCCATTAAAAAAATATTAAGAAACAGAAAAATTCGTTTGAAACAAAGAAAAATGTACTGAACTATTACGTAATATTAGTCCTCCCAAATGGCATTGAACGATAGACAATCTCCTGACAGATAACAAAAAGACTTGAGGTACCAGAGATATAGTTCTACTTCAATAGCAAGAAAACAGAATGCATGAGTAGCAGTAAAATGAACAGCCTAACATGCAGTTTAGGACTTGTTGATTCTGACCTTCTTTATTGGCAGCGAATGATGGACGATTCCATCAAAGATGAAGAAGAGACTCGAGACAACGGAGGTATGGTTCTACAGAAGGATGATAAGGATATCATGGACCGGGCGTGTGAGCAGCGATGAGGTCTTAGAGAGGTTGCAAACAAGGAGGAGGCTTATACTTAACATGGGGCGCATAATGAGGAAGGACAGCCTGGAGAATCTGATACTCACGAGTCGAATAGAGGAAAATATAAAGGAAAACAACGCGTGACATACCTGGCGGACTTAAGCAAGTTTAATAAGGAACTTGTTGAGACCTGAAAGGTTTAATAGGAAAATAGAGCCAAGATCGCCTACGTCATGAAAAGACATGGCACATAAAAAGAAGATACCAAAATCAAACAAGTCCAACAATTTAAATATCTGGGAAGTGTTTTGGCAATGGGCGGAAAGTGCGACACTGAAATCCGATAGTACATTGAAGATGTCGCCCAAAGCTAAGCAAAGTATTAAGAAACAGAAAAATTCGTTAGAAATAAAGAAAAGATTACTGAACTATACCGTGATACCAGTCCTCACAAATGGCAATGAATGATGGACAATCTCCTGAAAGATAACGAAAAAAAACTTGAGGTGCCACAGATGTGCTTTTATTTCAATAGAAAGAAAACAGCACATATGACGAACAGTAAAATGGACAGCCTAACATGCAATTTACGACTTGTTGATTTTGTCCTTCTCTACGCCAACGATTGTTGGACGATTTCCTCAAAGATGAAGAAGAGACTCAAGACTACGGATATATGGTTCTACAGAAGGATGCTGAGTATATCATGGACCGAGCGTGTGAGGCTGTTGCGAATACAACGGACAGAGCATACGGCCTTTTCGTTAATACCATTCTACGGAGATGCGTGTAGGACCAGAGACGATACGGGACGTAACAGCTTATTCAATCATTAACTTAAGAAATATCACTTATCAGAAAATCCAAATAAACAATTAATGAACTTTTCACGAGTATTTCTATGTTCTGTTAAAGACGTTTTAGCTATTCTGTTAAAGACCTTTCAGCAAGTGATAAACGTAAAAAAAATGCAATGATCTTTCTTACTGCTTACCTTGAACGAGAAGAGGACTGACAATGCTCTCTCGACCACAAAAGCCTGAGGGAAACTAAAGTGGAATACGAGTGAAGACATATGTGAACACACTCTTCTTAATCAACGTGTGATGAATATAATTTGTGATATATAAATTTCAATTAAACTCATATATTTATGGTATCGTCCCACTCTCCTTTGACCCCTTTAGAGCCTTCCTGAAAACCTGGGGCTCTGGGGAATTCCGCTTGAGAAATTCTGAATTAGATTAATTGTTACTGACAAGATGGGGCTGAAATGAGTCAGATCAGGTGCTCTCAGGAATATGTTCTGAATGAAAACAGGTGATGTATAATATATATATATATATATATATATATATATATATATATATATATATATATAAGATAATCAGTAGCAATTAATCCTTAAACCAGAATTTTAAAAATTCATTACATATCGGTTCAAAGATAGATTAACATGAAAAACCTTTCTCAGAAAATCTACCCGAGACTAAATTAATTTGAAATACAGCACGCACATGCACACACACACACACACATATATATATATATATATATATATATATATATATATATATATATATATATATATATATATATAGATTTGATATAGACAAACCTATAAAGGTTTCACCTAAGCGGATCGTCAGGGCAAAGTTGGCCAAACTTCCCTGACGATCCGTTTAGGTGAAACCTAGGTAGGTTTGTCTGGCTCACTAGGTGTATCTAGGTCTGCTCTACGGTTGTATTGAGCTCTTTTGTTAGTTAGTTGTTTACTCGTATCGGGTTTTTTTCTTTGGGCTTCAGACCTGCATCTGTGCGATTTTTTTGTCGACAGAAGTTCATGTTTGTAGCTCTTTCTTTTTTTAAAACTTTTTTTCCCTCGAGATTGATTTGTTTAGCAAATCAAAAATTCGAGGGTTTTTCGAAACGATTCTAGTTATCTCTCTCTCTCTCTCTATATATATATATATATATATATATATATATATATATATATATATATATATATATATGTCCTTTCTCCGTTGATATATTAAATAAACAACTTAGGGGTAGAACATCTGATGCCAAATCGGTCGAGTTTCAATACCGCCTTGAAGCAATCGATGTCTTGTCACACTGAAGAGCTGTGATACAGCAAAACAGGCTTGTTTGTGGATGACTATATATATATATATATATATATATATATATGCATCTATCTATCTAAGTGTCTTTTAGCTGCAATCCCTCTGTTACATAGTTTTCGTTAAAGACGACTGACAAGGTACTACAATAAAGCTTTTCATTTAATTTTTTCCTGTGTTCATGTCAGTGTTTTTTTTATGTGAACGAATATATACTCACAAAACACACAACCTCCCATATATATATATATATATATATATATATATATATATATATATATATATATATATATATATATATCACCAAAATAAAAAAAATACTGACTTACAAAGAAGATTTAAAGAGTACACTTTAAGAACACACACGCACATACTATATATATATATATATAAATCTCTCTCTCTCTCTCTCTCTCTCTATATATATATATATATATATATATATATATATATGCGCGGTACTTAGTGCAAAGTGCTCAGTATCCGTGACAGAGCTAACATATTCAGTTTCCCAAATAAATGAATGAAGTAATAAACAAATTAAAAACTGTTCCCGCCAAAATAATAGTTAAAATAAACTACAGCAATCAACCCCAAAATTGAATAAATAGTTTTATTTTCCCAAAGCAAAACAAAACTATTAAATAAGCGATATAAACAAATTTTTACTGCGTTAATAAAACACCGATTAAAATAAAAATTAACAAATAAATATATAAGATTAAGAAATAAAAATAAAAAGTAAATAAAACAAGCAAAATAGTTTAACCCAAATAAATAAATATATAAACAAATAAACGAATTCCGGCAAAATAACCGTCAAAATAGACCAATGCACCACTGATCCGTATATATAAATAGCCGAGAAAAAAATCAACACTCGTGGCCTGACGGTTGCATCTAGCATGAAACAGCCTGTCGCCTCTAAGTGTTGACTTCAATGTTCACTTTTATATTTACACACGCTCTATTTCTGATATTGAGCACTTTATTCCATAAATATAGCACATCTTAAGAGTACATTTCTTCATATATATATATATATATATATATATGTATATATATATATGAAGAAATGTACTCGTAAGATGTGTAGCGAAAATAACCATATTTTAAATCAATTAATTTATAATATATATATATATATATGTGTGTGTGTTTGTGTGTGTGTTGTCTTTTTTACAGATATAATCTAAAATTGTACATATATAAACACACACACTATAAACACAAGCCTAAAAGATTACAGTCCATCGCTATCTTTCTTTGAATCGACTCTTAAAGAATCTTGTATCTAATACAAAGAATTGATTCCTAAAGTAGCGAACCATAGAATCAGAACTCTATGACTTCCCTCTGCGAAAGTGACTCGCACAAAAGGCAAAATAAAAAAAATCTACTCGATAGATACACGAACACAATTACAAATACACATTACCATTCGTTTCCCACTTAAACATACAAGAAACTTCACAATGTTACATACGCATAGAATTATCCATGTCTTTAATACATGTGACACGTGTCTGACCAATGAGAACTGACCAAGTCATAATTGAAAATACCAGTGTTTTCTCTCATTTTGTCTGTTGTCTTTCAATCTCTGGCAAAACTTTAATAAAAGTGAAGCATGTTAGATCGATATACGTTTCCTATTTCATCTTTTATTATATATATATATATATATATATATATATATATATATATATATAACTCTGAATTCAAAACCTGTATTCGAGGTCTGGATGGTCACCTTCACCACTATCATTTCTTTGTGCTGTTGTCTATCGGTTTCCTGGGAACTGATCTGGTTGTGTCTTTCTTTCCTCGGATAATGTGTTTGTGTCTTGTCTGTTATACATTATACATTTTTAAGGACGACTGACAAGGTACTTCATGTCTACGGTTAGCCGTTATCTTCTCCACATTTCCTCTTAAACTATGGCTCTTACTTTGTAACCATCTACCTTGAGTGGCTCTTGGACCTTGTACAGGGCGAACATCATTGTAAAAAAACAGAGCGTTTCATAAATTACGTTATGATATATGTATTTGCGTGTCAAGGAAATGTCTTCTCTTTACGACATCAGCCATAAACTACTTCTCTGCCCAATGTGGGCCTCACACCGACTGGCCGCTAAGTGTCGCATCGTCGGCCAAGCGTGGTTCCTACTAATTGCGAAAGAGGAAAGAAAGTTCACCCAATATAATGATAATCGAACAAAACAAAAACTTTTTTTTTTATTCGGGATTAAACATGTTTCTTAAGAGCGACGTTTTATCCTGAGAAGTAACTTATACACAATAATAATTCTTTTCCTTGAATAAATTAATCTTATATATTCAAAGGCGTTTAGAAATAAAACGGCTGGCTAGAATTTTATATTGAAAACGTTAAAAATACATTCAGTATTTAAAGTTAAATTTTGATTGTCGGTGTAGGACTTCTTCCAGGCCGACGAAATACAGTAATTCTATTTTTATTTTTTGTTTTTATAATTTCCCGCCAAGAAAGGCGGGAATGCCACTTGTATGCAGGGAGTTGCAGGGAGGAGAGAAATTGAGAGAAAAGACTGAGTCTATCGAGGATTGACGAAAGAACAAAGGATGAACGGGTTTCAAGAATTTTGGAGATTGTATTTATCAGGAAAGCAAGTTAACGGAAAGGGTGTTCCACAGGCGAGAAATGCAAGAAGAGACACTGTTGGTGTATTTATCTATTTGATTAGTAAAACGGGTGGGACCTAGATGCCAATCTAGTAGCACGTTTAAATTCATTCAGTCGGGGCATCAGGGAAAAATGATCATCAGAACAGTCGCCATGAAAATATTTGTAGAAAAGACAGAGGGAAGTCA
The DNA here is from genome assembly GCA_903632075.3 of Acanthosepion pharaonis. Taxonomy (NCBI): domain Eukaryota; kingdom Metazoa; phylum Mollusca; class Cephalopoda; order Sepiida; family Sepiidae; genus Acanthosepion; species Acanthosepion pharaonis. The sequence goes on along the minus strand of CAHIKZ030001963.1, from coordinate 27,426 downwards.
TGCCACATCTGTGAGAAAGTGACTGATGTCGAAATTCCTGGTCAGGATCGATTACATTTCGGATATTTTTTTGCTGGGTGGGGTGGGGGGGAATTTGTCAAGAACCTTGACATGAATGGCAGGAACTCCTGTCCAAGTGTTCCTGCTATTCATGTCGTGGTTCTTGATAGGGCAACAGTATTCAATGCACGGGCGAATGGTAGATTTGTAAATGTGCAAGACGGACTCTGACGGGAAAAAAAAAACTTCTGGCACGTCACAGTGACGCAACTTTCCTTGCAGTAGATTCAGCTATTGATTCGATGTAGTCGCTCCACTTCAAGTCAGATGTAAACGTGACGTCCAAGGACGCGCGGTGTGTTACTCTCCAGGAGTCTAGCGTCAGCCATGTTTATGGTAGGCAGTACTCTTACCACAAGCAAGGCGATAATACCAGTCATACACAGGGGTTACTGGGTGTGAAAGAGAATGTGAAGTTTGATTGAGGAGAAAGAACAATAAAATAACAGGTTTCAGGAAGACAGAAGATGGCGATAATGCTACTAATACTCAAGGGTTTACTGGGAGTGAAAGAGAAGACTAGTGAGAAGAAAGGACAATAAAAAAACAGGTTTCAGAAATACAGAAGATGGCGATAATGCCACTAAGACGCAAGGGGTAACTGGGAGTGAAAGAAAATGAGAAGACTTTAGTGAGAAGAAAGGACAATAAAAGAACAGGTTTCAGGATGGAGTTGCATTTAAATTTTTGAGGAACGTAAGTGTTAGGGATGCAAGAATCTGGTTCACAGATGAGACGTACGAGAAATGCAACTATTAGAATTGAACGGTTACGACTAGCTATTTCAGCAATAAAAGGATGAGGCCTGATCGTCAATCCAGTAGTATAAAATCCATACAGTCGAGGCACCAAGAAGGACGATTCATTCGAACAAATGCTGTGGAAATACTTATAAAAATGACATGGCATCGATTCAACAACACACATTGGAGAAAGGTTCGCCTATCGCCCGGTTCAGGTTCCTTCCTCGTTTGAACAGGAGTAGGGGGTTATCCATTGTTTCCGATTTAGGATTGGGTTTCCGGTTCCTTCTAAAACCTTTTCCCCTATGTAACCTCCTACTTTGAGGGACTCTTGTACGGGGTTGAACATCATTGTAAGTGTAATACCATCTCAGTGGTTATCTACAGCGATGCTGCATGTAAATAAACTTCCCTGGCGTGCCTCATAAATATTCGATTGAAACATGGTGGCCACATCATTCGTCGGAAGTCTAAAGAATAGATAGATAGATAGATAGATAGATAGAGAGAGAGAAAAAAAGAATGACCAAAGAGATATATATAAACCAATTGACATAGATGTGTATGGAATGAGATAGATAGATAGATAGATAGATAGATAGATAGATAGATAGATAGATACCTAAAGATATAGATATAATCCAATTGAGAAAGATAGATAGATTTGAACAATAGGAGATAGATAGATAGATAGATAGATAGATAGAGAGAGAGAATGACCAAAGATATATATAAAAGATGTGTATGATAGATAGATAGATAGATAGATAGATAGATAGATAGATAGATAGATAGATAGATAGATAGATAGATAGATACCCAAAGATATAGATATAATCCAATTGAGATAGACAGATAGATAGATAGATATTAACAATAGGATAAATATATATATATATATATATATATATATATATATATATATATATACTAGCAGTAGAGCTCGGCGTTGCCCAGGGATGCAACAGTAAGAGATAGATCAAGTATCGACCATCATAAAGACTGAAAAATAAAATGACAAAGATTATTGTTTAAGGTTGACGGACACGCATGTCTTAATTAGTTTTTTTTTTTTTTTTTTTTTTTAAGAATTTGTCAAACCCAAACTCAAACAAAAACATTGTTTTCAGTCGTTATGAGTCTACCGATTGAATAGAATTTTATTATAAACAATTGTCTTGTAAATGAATGTAATTTTTAAAGCATTCTGAATGTAAAAATAAAGAAAAAAGTGTGCAAGACAATAAGAATCACTACCTGCCAAAAAAAAGTGAAGTTTTGTTGAAATCGGTTGAAAAATGTAAGAAATCCGATCCCATATATAAACGAACATACACACGCACACAAACAACCTGGGTTTTATAATAAGTATAACTCGATATGAGTTGTCCCCCTTTCATTCTCGCGATGCCTCTTGATCGTCTTAATTTGTTGTGCAAAAACAATTGTGTTTTTTCAATTTTGGGGGCTGTCAGGACCACGGCAAGGTACTTTTACGTAGTCCTGTGAAGTTTTGTTGAAATCGGTTGAAAAATGTAGGAAATCCGATCCAGTATATAAACGCACACACACACACACACACACACACACACACCTGGGTTTTATAATAAGTATGATATATATATAGAGAGAGAATGACCAAAGATATATATATAAACCAATTGACATAGATGTGTATAGAATGAGATAGATAGATAGATAGATAGATAGATAGATAGATACCCAAAGATATAGATATAATCCAATTGAGATAGATAGATAGATAGATAGATAGATAGATAGATAGATAGATAGATATCAACAATAGGAGATAGATATAGAAAGAGAGAGAGAGGAGGGAGCGAGAGAGGAAGAATAAACAAAGAGATAGATATAAACAAACTGAGATAGATAGATAGATAGATAGATAGATAGATAGATAGATATAATCCAATTGAGATAGATATGAATAATAGGATATGCAGATAGAGAAAGAGAGAGAGAGAGAAAAAAAGAGAGAGAGAACGGTAGATTGACAGAATGATCAAAGAGATAGATTATAAACAAATTGAGATGGATACATAGATATAATCAGAGATAGATATCATCCAATTCAGATATGTAGATATGAACAATACGAGATAGATAGATAGATAGATAGATAGATAGATAGATAAAAAAAAGAAATATACATAGAATAGTATAGTTTAACACAGCCTCTTAGAAAGTATATAAGAAAGACATCTACTCTGTAAAAAAAAACTTCTTTGCTTGAAGAAGACGTGAAGTTTTCTCCAACCGTCCAAACGAACGCATAAAATCTGCCGACGCCATGTCGTTAATACTTTTATAGCCACCATGATTTTACGTGTTGAAAACTGAGTAACAAAATCACGATATCTTTGTGTTATTTTATCCTAATTCTGCAGAATGTCGGGCTTCCACATTATACGTCGAAAGTCTGCAGAATGCCGTTCAAACATATTTTGTGCAACACTAGGCTTACCCGGGAATAATACATCTTTCTTTCTTGAAGTACATTATCAAGAGGCGTTGCATTGTATTTTAGCGGTTACAGATCAATGAAGTGTTGGGAGGACCAGCACCGTAAACGCCTACAAATTGAACACGACCCACACAAGGAAGGAACGACACACAGCCTACAGTCTTCACTCTTGACAGCTACAATCCATCGCTTCAGGGCTTTTTGAGCCAAAACCAAATCCTACCATCTACTTAAATCCTAACTCATCAAACAAGGTCATAGGCCGCCAATGACCCAAGACCTAATTAGCGACGTCACGAGACAAGCTGAGACGCTGTACCTGCTGCTGTGGTGTTTAATAAGGCAAGCCTGGTGGAGCTTCTCTTCCTATATCTCACTGAAGCAAAAGAACGTTGTGATGACCAGTAGGATATATACATGGTACCTACTGCTTTGATTGTGAATGTCATTTGACACAGCGTCGATTGTCTGTTCCTGTGGACAATGTAAGTGGACAAAACCGTTGGTTGAAGTAATCCAAAAGTGACTTGACCAAAAGTATGGTTAGTTCAATGCCTGGAGAGATCTCAGGAAACAGAAACTTAGGCTGTTGTGGTGTCAAAAGGGGAATTAACTGAAACTGAGATATCCAGAAAAGGCATGACATGTGTACTTAGAACAAAATATAAGATAAATAGATAGATAGACAAACAGACGGACAGAGGGAGAGAGAGACGGTTATATAACCAACGAGATAGGTATTACCAAATTGGGATAGATATGAATTAAATGCGATAGATAGAGAAATACGAGATAGAAACAATACAAGATAGATAGATAGATAGATAGATAGATAGATATAGAGAGAGAAAGAGCGAGAGAGAGGTAGAATAGTTTAACACAGCCTCTTAAAAAGTATATCAGTAAGACATCTACTCTGCAAAAAATTCTTTGCTTGAAGATGACGTGAAGTTTTCTTCAACCGTCCAAACGAATGCATAAAATCTGCCGACGCCATGTCGTTAATACTTTTATAGCCGCCATGATTTTACGTGTTGAAAACTGAGTAACAAAATGGCGATATCTTTGTGTTATTTTATCCTAATTCTGCACAATGTTGGGCTTCCACTGGCAACGCCGGATGATTCCGAAGAACACGAAGAAAAAGATCTTAAAGCAAAGCCTATTTGCTTGTTTTCGTGTGTGTTTAGTCACTCGGTACACGCGTTGGCGGAAGGTATTTTATGGTTCATGATCACATGGAGATGGAGTTCATTGGACCCAGGAGACAGGATTTGAAAGCTTTTCTCGCTCGAAGACTAGAAGACATACCCAACAATTCATTGTCAGGCGCATGTGCACTGGAAAACACAGACATATGCGCGGGGTGGCGGCACAAATGTAAATACACACCTACTCGCATGAAACAAATGAAAAAAAAAACTCACAAATTACATATGTAAAAGAAGACAAAACTAGACGCAAATATATCCGCTCCCACCTTCGCCCTTCTCTTCATTTTTTTTTTATCTCTCCCTGTTTCTCTCTGGCCTAGAAAATTACAACTTATTCCCGGATGTAGTAATTCTGCAGCATCATTGTAAAACGCTGCCCTACTTAATGTCCTTAATCATCTAAAAGGTGCTTAAATATTCCTGG
>CAHIKZ030001963.1:0-20000 GCA_903632075.3 Acanthosepion pharaonis | reverse complement strand
ATCCCCAGACCATTTGTAGATGTGTCTCCGGCTATCTCTTCTCAATGCTGTAAGCTACCTCTTCTTGTTTTATTGGTCTCCATCCTCTCAAGACTGTGGTATAGTCGAATGCACTTCTGACAGCATTGACAAAGCTCTCTCTCTCCATCCATTTGCTCACATATTCGTGTTTAGTGATTTTAACGCCCATCATAGCAAGTGGCATAAAAACGCTACTACTGACGTTGCAGGCATACAGACCCTTAATTTTTCAATTTCTCAATCCCTCACGCAAATAGTTGACTTCCTCACACGTTTCCCCTACAACCTGGACGGTAAGGCTTCTCTTCTCGATCAATGTTTTACCGCCATCCCCGAGTCTTGTAGCGCCACGCAGCTCTGTCCTCTTGGCAACTCTGATCATACTGTAGTGTTTGTCAACATCTCCTTCAACTCCACCTCCTGCAAAGAACCTTCTACCACTAGAACCTCGTTCTGCTATCAACGAGCAGACTGGGAATCATTCCGGGATTTCCTTCGCAATGTCCCCTGGGATGTTGTCTTCATGCTCCCCGTTCAACAATGTGCTTCCGAGGTCTCCTCCTGGGTTAAAGCTGGAATCGAGGATTTCATCCCCTCAAAGAAATATAAGGTCAAATCGCGCTCCTCCCTTTGGTTCTCCGCTGCTTGCTCATCTGCCATCGCCCATAGGAATGATTTCTCCCGCCTATATCGTAGCGACATGTCTGACTGCTATAGACGTCACTTTGTCTCTGCCCGTAACGAGTGTAAGCGTGTCCTCAATGAAGCAAAGTCACTATTTGCTGCTCGAATGAAAGAACGTATTCCATCTCGCAAATTCGGCTCCAAGGATTATTGGCGTCTCTGCAAGAGCGTACTTAACAGTAGCAAACTCTCTACACCTCCTTTGTTCAGCCAGTTTGAGGTTCTGACCTCTTCTGCCGACAAGGCTGAATGCTTTGCTCGGAAATTTTCATTCAATTCAACGCTCGGCTCTTCCGGTGTACCCACACCCGATTTCCCCCTTAGAACTGAGTCTCTATTGAGGGGGAGTTGAAATCTTGGTTTTTCGGTATTGGGCATTATCTCTAATTTAAACCCCCAACAAACTAGTGGTGGAGATGGGATACCAGTCATTGTCCTGAAGAAATATGCGCCTGAACTGGGCCCTGCCCTCTCCAAATTATCTCATCCGTTGTTCTTGTCTTTAAGGGCTCTGGAGACCCTTCTGACCCTTCTAATTACCGTTCTATCAGTCTCCTACCCATCTTCGGCAAAGTCTTTGAACCTTTAATCAACGCCGAAATGGTTAAACACCTTACATCCCATAATCTGCTCTCCGACAAGAAATATGGTTTCCGCTTTGCCCGTTCTACAGCTGATGTGCTGACGACCATAACTGAAATTGTTTGCCAAGCACTTCATAATAACGGAGAAGCTCGTGCCGTGGCACTAGACATCTCCAAAGCGTTTGATAGGGTTTGGCATGCCGGCCTTCTTCGCAAGCTTCAGCGTTATGGAATTTCATGTCGATTATTTGACTTAATACAATCATTCCTGTCAAACCGTTAATTGAAGGTCGTTCTCAACAGATTCTCCTTCAGCTCCTATCCCACAAACGCAGGTGTTCCCCAAGGCTCTATCCTAGGCCCTACTCTGTTCCTTATCTTCATTAACGATCTTCCTAATGTCATAGGTTCCCAAGTAGGCATCTATGCGGACGCTACTCCTGCCTCAAAAAACAAATCTAGTGTCGCAGACAAAACTAACCTGTCCGTTTATCTCGAAAAGGACCTCCAATCGGTTGTGATTTAGAGCAGGAATTAACTTTAATGCCTCAAAAACAAAAATGCTCTCTATTACTCACCACAGAAAACCATCCCTGCCCCTCCCCGATTAGAATGTCCGACGCTCAACTCCACGAGAGCACCTCTTTGCGACTGTTCGGTCTCACGTTGACTGCTGACCTGAGATGGAACAAATACATTGAGTCAATAGCTTCATCCACCGCAAGGAAAGTTGGCTCCCTGTGCCGCGCCAGGAAATTTTTCTCGCCGGAGTCGATCCTTCAAATCTACAAATCAACCATTCATCCTTGCATGGAGTATTGCTGCCATATATGGTCCGGTGCCCCTTCTGTTTGCCTCGGGGTTCTTGATAAGATCCAGAGACGGATATGCAATGTAATTGGCCCTGATCTGGCATCTCGTCTGCAGTCCGTCTCTCACAGACGTGCCGTCGCCTCCCTCTGTCTTTTTTACAAATACTTTCATGGTAACTGCTCCGATAATGCTCCAACTATTTCTCAAATGTAATGTCAATCGACGTCTCCAGATGCCTTGATCTATCCCCTATCCTTTCACTTCATCCTTTCAATGATAGCCGTCACTTCTATTTGCTCTAGCTTCATTAAAAATAACTCCTTGCCTGCTAGGAACTTCCCCCCTTGCTTGGTTTGAAATGCTTAATATATATATATAAAATAGATAGATAGATAGATAGATAGATAGATAGATTACCTGATCTATAGATATTCAAATAAGATTTTTTATAGTGCAGGTCAAGTAAAAATGCCCTTTTAATAATTTACAGAACTGAATGGCCTTTTTTTCACAATACGAAATAATAAAAAAACAAATTTGACATCCTCGATTGTGGCACTTGCGAAGAGAGATCAAGGGTTAAAATTAAATAAATGCAAACAATTTCACCGTCCATGTTTGCGCATGCGTGTGCGTTGGTCAAAAAACTTATTCTCTATTTTCATTCCTGACCTCTAACTATCAATATCCCAAAATTTCAGTGCACAAAATCCATATATTAAATTCCGACAGCATTTTTCTCTTTATTCACATTTTCTCTTTTTCTTCTTTCTTCTTTAATATATATATATATATATATATATATATATATTATACCATTGTGTGTGTGTGTGTGTGTGAAGCAAAAATTCTCTTATAAAAATGTTCTTTGATTAAACAAATAATTTTAGCGTAATTCGTTCATATTCTTTAAAAAATATTTTTCCGTATTACAATCAAATGATGCAAGAAATGCACTGTAACAATTTAAAAATTCAGTTCTTTTATGAATCCTATGCACTGACATCAGATTGAGACGCAAATTCTCTGAAATATTTGGTATTTGAATATTGAGGTATTTACAGTTTTATAATTTTTATAGTAGAGCGAATTGCATCATGATGCTTATTTTTTGTCATATTTCAGGTATGTCCGAAATTCAATTCTCTCTCTCTAAAATCTATTATATATATATATATATATATATATATATATTATATTCATAATTAAGTAGTTCATCGACTTAGAAGAAACCTTTTGATAGAATGCAGAAAGTGATTGAAGGCTGTTTTGTCCTATATTTGACTCATCAGCAATGCACAGACCACTTTTTAGAATTGAAACCCGTACAGTCAAAAATTTTATATAAACGTCATAACAACTTATAAAATTAACGGGCCTCGGTCATATAAAGGAATGACTAAAGAATATGAAAAGGATATAAACCCCTTGTGAAAATTAATTGAAACAACCGCTTTAGTTTCCTTTCTTCCGCCATACGGTCAGTTTTAGACTCACTGTAGTGACGGGGATGTAATCGATTTCTATTTTTTTGTCCTCAGATTAGGTCATTTTCAGTGGTGTGCAGTAATATGAATCTCTTTTCGGGGTGTGTGATAAAATTTGTTTGGTCTTGAAAAATATTGCGTCATCCGTGATTGCATCAAATTTTTATCACACCCAAACAATATTGTCCCAACTGTCGATTAGTTGTCCTACAGCCATTGTCTGTGATGGACGTTACTCTAAGGAAGCGTACAAACATTATAACGCTGAACGAAGACACTGGCAAGCCATACCATTCAGCAAATTAAAGTATTATCGATTGGCCTGGAAACCCTCCTGATTTAAATCCAATCGAGAATCTGTGGTCAATCTGCAAGGAACTACTTCGTGGAATGGACATACGAAGTACTAACATGTGCACTGGGTCATGCTTCATTGGAAAAATACGAAAGAAAAAGTAAATAATAACGGAATTATTCATTTTGTTTCAAGTAATTTGCACAAGGGTGTAGGTGATCATGGCCTCCACATCTTCCTGTATAATTAATTTCTACAAGGATGTATTACTCATAACAGAAAATAAAACATCTCCCGTTATCTGTAGTTTCTCTAACAAGAGATCTACAATATTAGCAAACGTAGATATAAGGAATTGTGGCATAAAGAACTGAGGAATCGGAGTGCGGAGTTCGAATTTCAGTCGAGTTCATTGCATTCATTTACGCCTCAAGCACGTATGAATCCTCTCTTCCCCCACCCGCCTTTACTTCGCTATGGGTAAATAGCAGGATAGAGTGGGCTCTATAACCTTGGGTGAAAACCGGTCTAGGAGATTGGGAATCACTGAATTCAAAAACATCATGGAGAGGGACTCTGTCAGGTTATCTTGCCCAACACACACCACTGCTGCTAAGGCTTCACTACAGGTGGATGGTGCCCCTGAGACCCGAATGAGTTATGGGACTGATGGTCGTGATTCAGCTGTATTGATATATGTGTTTGTAACCCTGACTTTCACGCTTTTGCGATCATCAGACAAACAATACATTGTCTGATGATCACAAAAGCGTGAAACCAAGGATCACAAAGAGAATATATTAGCTCTATCACTGATATTGAGCACTTTCCAATAAGTACTGTACATATAAAATATGTATATATTAAAAAATATTATATATATATATATATATATATTATAATTTTATTGTTTAGACAAAAAAAGTTTACTCACTATAAAGATACAACTTCGTTTCGGTGCATTTCGATTGCACATTGACAGCTGAAAACAGAAATGGTTATGAAGAATTCTACTTGTAGGCAAGCCGTATGTAAAACGTCACTTCCTGTTATTCCATTTGTTTGAGAAAAAAAAATGTATACATATAGCAAAAAGGTGACGGAGTGAAAAAATATTGCTTGTTCATAGCAGTTTAGTGAAGGATGGTTGGGGTGTTGAATGCTGGCTAGTCTGGGAAGATTCCTTGCCGATAACAACGGCCAAAAGTTTAGGCACTGCATCTCGCAATATATATTACTTCCGTTCTCAATGCATCAGCTATATATATATATATATATATATATATATATATATATGTTATGGTCCGGTTCCTTGTACCACGGTGATAGTCCAAGGTAGAACCAATAAAGAAGAACTCGAAGGAGGATATGGAATAACACAGATATATTACAAACAGGAATATATACAGAGAAGTAGAAAGTGTTAGTACGAACAATCAGGTTTAGTAGTAATTGTCTGAACGCGACTGTTTCGGACTGCCTCTGACTCGACTGACTGACTCGCTCTGACTGACTGACAGACTTCTGACAGACTTCACTCCAGACTTCAGACTGAACTCCCTGCTTCCTCTTGAGGCACAGTATTTATTACGTTTGGAATAGTCCATTATGTTATTATGGGTAAGGTCCCAAAACAATATATACATATATATATTGTAAAATATATCCGGTAAAATAACCGCCAAAAATAGACTACCCACAATGCACTACTGACATATATATATTTATATATATAAATAGCCGAGAAAAATAACAGCAGTCATGGCCTGACAATTGCGTCTAGCATGAAACAGACTGTCGCCTCTAAGTCTTGATTTCAATGTTCACTTTTTTATATATATATATATATATATATATATATATATATATTATTCCATAGACAAAATGATTCCTAAAAAAAAAAACTAAAACCAGATATAACTAAAATAAACAATTCTCCTAGCGTATTTATCGTACAGACAAATCTGGTAATTTATATGAACTACCCACCACAATAAATTTAACAAATTAGCAAGCCACCCTCACAAAAAGTGACCGTTAGAATAGTCTAAACAGAATGCAATCGACTACACACAATGCATTACTGGACAGCATATATAAATAGTCGAGAAAAAACACAACGCATGTGGCCTGACAACTGCGTTTAGCATGAAACAGGCCATCTTGCCGAAGACACACCACTTCTGCTGTGGCTGCATTACATATGGCGCCCATATGACTGTGATGAGTTACCGGACTCGTGATGGAGATGTTAGTTTACCTGAAAAGGATTATTTATAAGAAATACATTTTTGCGCATGCGTAGATGCACACAGAAATGTTCACATGCAGAAAAGAAAGAAAACACATTCTAGAGAGAAGCACTCGATAATTTGTTTCACCAGTAACGAAAGGCTTACCAATGAGAATTTTTTTAAAAAGAAATACTGAAACTAACACATCGTAATAGTTGTCTAACGAAACAAACATCCTGTAGGACTGCACAAACAAATTAACACGCGTTCTTACAAGAATTACTCTGAACAAGCGATTCGTTCGAAAGGAACGCATTAACGAAGTCTGTTTCCTTGATAGAATATCCACACCCCACACCAAAAAAAATAAAAAATAAATAAATAAAATAACTTTCTTCCGTCTCATAAACAAATGTGTAAAACAAATTGCCTGAAATACCTTCGACGAATTGAAGTCCCTTTGCAACGAACAATGTTCTATTTGTGGTATACATTAGCATACCAAACACTTTAATCTCACGTACAAAACTTCCCTTATTTGTGACACTCTTTCTAACCGAGTGATCTAAAGCTGGCCTGAAAGACGATGGTTCTCCAACAAGTGGGCACATAGATTCGAAACCCTAATGGAGAGTACACTATTTACTTTTTACGGACTATTGTCCTCATCTTTGTCGCCATATTTATTACAATGACACATGGCACAGTGAATAAAGGCGTTAGTTAGATCAAGTGACAGGACCCAAACAGTGTGAGTTCAATACCCGGTTAAGGCAGTGGAGAACTTGGAGAGGGGAATTAACAGGAGATAACTGACATCCATTAAACATGGCACGTGGAACTAGAACAGTCTACCCCAGTTCGATATTCCAACCACCTAAAGAAGGCCGGAGCGTACAACGGCCGAAACGTTGTAATAAAAATGGCGACAAAGATGAGGATAATAATATAATAATACCTCATCTCAGAAATATAGACAGATCCTAATGGAGAGTACATTTACTGTGAGCAATTCGACATGGTGTAATGATTAGCAAAATCTGTCTTGCCATATCGGTTACTACTGAGTAGTGAGTTCGATCCTCACAAGGTGCTCTATATTTTCGGCTTTGTGCCACATCTAAGCTTCCTTTATTAGATCATTTACAAAACTTCCGCTATTTATTTTTATGAGAACAGGTTATGTATAAATATATATATATATATATATATATATATATATATATATATATATATATATATATATATATATATAAAATAAGCCATTAACAAATTAATTGAATATAATTGTAATTTATGGCATTGTTTATACACACACACAAACACACACACACACACACATATATATATATATATATATATATATATAAAACAAAAAATTATAAAATTAATTGAACATGATTGTAATTTATGGCTTTGATTATATTATATATATATATATATATATATATATATATATATATATATATATATATAAACAAAGCTATTATAAATTTAATTGAACTTTATTGTCATTTTTTATGATAAGTTTCGTGTTAGCCTCCATTGAACTTTTCACTTTTGATGGTTTTCAAATGAGGAAGTATTTCAGAAATACAACATTAGGAGAATATTTTATCGATAAAGCTTCAAGGTTTACTCACAGAGAAGAAATAAAAAAAGTAATTACAAAATTTTGACGGCAGGGTGGGTAGATTTGGTTTCTTTAGATAGTTTTTTTTTTACATTTAATGATTTAAAGAATGCAGAATTCTTTCTTAAATCCAACAACAGAGTCAGTTGTGATGTAACCTAGGGAAGGTTATTGAATAGAATAATCAAACGATGGTTGGTAATCAGCGATGATACTTAGGACAAGAACAACACATATAAGATTCACCAGCGGCGCGTAGAAGAAGTACTCAACTGCTAGACCTAAGTGAATTCCGCAAAGAATATCCCATTGCAGACTACAGACAATATCTACCAACCACCCCTAGCGTCCAGATGTGGCCCAAGGCCTAATTTCATGTAGGGTAACCCGAGCCCGTAGGTTCAGCCAAAAATTACCAGTAGACCCCGTATAAAAAACGGGGTCGAGTAGCTGTTTCTCGAGACGAGGCTCTGCCTTTCGACAGAGCCTCGTCTGAGGATCATCTCTGCCCTGAGGCAGAAAGTTCGACCAACAGAGTTGGAGACGAATCTCCAACTGCAGGATATTTACCAACCGCCCCACGCGGTCAGATGTGACACAAGGCCGAATTTAATGTGGGGTATCTGAGCCCGTAGGCACGGCCAAAAATTCCCCACATAGAAAATACCAATTCATTTGCAAAAATTTCTTTCCAGTGAAAATAATGAATATATGATTAATAATATGTAAAATTTTATTATTGGCTTTCTTAGGACATTTTTATATTTAAGAAACTACATTCTTTCTTAGCTGCAGCAATAGAATCAATTGTATCGATAAAAAAAACCCAATATTACTTCTATTGAAAGTATAACGAAGCAACTGCAAAATTAATTAACTATTACTTTTATTATTATTACTATTATTAATATTATTACTTTTATTATTATTATTATTATTATTATTATTATTTTAGTTAAACTTGTATTTAACCTATTCTATAATATATACACAATGTGAATTTAAATATATTTATTGATCAACCTGTTCTTCACTTTTTAGTAATGAAATATTCCAATGTTGAAGTAAGAAGCATTACTCCCTCTCAATAAATGAACATGCTTTATATGACCATAATAATGGAATATCTCATGAGAAAGTATGGGAGACCAGGTTAATAATATTTTTTTTTCATATATTCTGTTTTTATTTTAGTAATGAAATATTCCAATGTTAAAGTAAGAAGCATTACTCCCTCTCAATAAATGAACATGCTTTATATGACCATAATAATGGAATATCTCATGAGAAAGTAGGAGAGATCAGGTTAATAATACTTTTTTTTTCATATATTCTGTTTTTATGTTAGCTTTCTTTGAATATTTTTATCTCTAATGATTTAAAGAAGCAGAATTCTTTCTTACATGTGACAACAGAATTAATTGTATGGATAAAACTTCTAAATTACTCACACAGAAAATACCAACAAGTCATTTGCAAAATTTCTTAAATATGGTCCCCATATATTGACATTATAGTGTAACTAATGAATATATGATTCATAATATGTAAAAGTTTATTATTGGCTTTCTTAGGATATTTTTATTTTAATGATTTAAGAAACTAAATTCTTTCTTAGCAAAAAGAATCAATTGTATCGATAAAAAAAAGCTAATATTACTTCTACCAAAACTATTAACTATTGCCACCATTTTGTGACCTGATGGATAGTTTTTAGATTTCTTTAAATATTTTCTTCTTTTAATGATTTAAAAAAATCAGAAATTATTTCTTCCAGATGATAACAGAATTAATTGTAGAGATAAAAATTCTAAAGAATTCATGCAGAATATGTAACCAGTGCAAGTGAAAAATTACTTGACTATTGCCACCATTTTGTGATGGGATGGATAGTGTTAGGTTTCTTTAGATATTTTTACTTTTAATGATTTTAAAAAACGCAGAAATTCTTTCTTCCAGACGATAACAGATTTCACTGTGTCGATAAAATTCCTAGAGAACACATGCAGAATTTATAACCATTTACAAAATTACTTAAATATTCTATAATATATACACAATGTGACTTTAAATAAATTTATCAATCAACCTGATCTCCGTTTTTTAGTAATGAAATATTCCAATGTTGATATAAGAGGCATTACTCCCTGTCAAGAAGTAAACATGCTTCGCTTCACCATAACAATGGAATATCTCATGATAACGTAGGGGAGATCAGGTTAATAATATTTTATTTTTTTCATATATTCTGTTTTTATTTTAGTAATGAAATATTCCAATGTTGAAGTAAGAAGCATTACTCCCTGTCAATAAATGAACATGCTTTATATGACCATAATAATGGAATATCTCATGAGAAAATAGGAGAGATCAGGTTAATAATACTTTATTTTCATATATTCTGTTTTTATTTTAGTAATGAAATATTTCAATGTTGAAGTAGGAAGCATTACCCCCTCTCAATAAATGAACATGCTTTATATGACCATAATAATGGAATATCTCATGAGAAAGTAGAGGAGATCAGGTTAATAATATTTTATTTTTTTCATATATTCTGTTTTTATTTTAGTAATGAAATATTCTAATGTTGAAGTAAGAAGAATTACTCCCTGTCAATAAATGAACATGCTTTATATGACCATAATAATGGAATATCTCATGAGAAAGCAGGAGAGATCAGGTTAATAATACTTTATTTTTTTCCATATATTCTGTTTTAATTTTAGTAATGAAATATTCTAATGTTGAAGTAAGAAGAATTACTCCCTGTCAATAAATGAACATGCTTCATATGACCATAACAATGGAATATCTCATGAGAAAGTAGGAGAGATCAGGTTAATAATATTTTTTTTCATATATTCTGTTTTAATTTTGGTAATAATATTTTCTGCTTATGTTGCCTCGGCTCTCTTCTTCATCTATAATGAGAATATCCGGCATTCGCTGCCATAGAAGACGACCGATATTACATATGAATTCAGTATTCTTTTCTTATTCGTTTTTAACTAAATTGTTTTGTTTCTTAATACATTGCTTAGCTTTTGGAAGGCATCTTTCGCTATCCCAATGCACCTTCAGATATCGGTGTCGCCCTTTCTGTTCTCTGTTAAAACAGTTCTTAGACATTTCAATTGTTGCACTTGCTTGATTTTGATATCTTCACTTTGTAATTCGCATGTTGAGCTGTTTCATTTCTTGGCAGCCTTCCATTCTGTCTTCTTACAGTCGATGGTTAGCCCTTTCTTCGCGCTTTCCTTTACTACCTTAAGGTAGCGCAAAGAAAGCTTTTAATTATGGCCCAAGATTGGAGGGAACCTGAAAGAAATATTGGCAAACTTGGATCTTCGAAGTGTCAAAAGGACGGTTTTTCCATTGACACCGGTATTATTTAAACTACCTTTACTCCTCAGCAATGTTTATTTGTTTAAATAGTGACGGCTGAATTTTAATAAAACCTAAACGTATGAAAGTGAATTTATATATTTTCTTTGTTTACAACAAAATATAAAACACTATTCATGTACTAAATTGTTCATTGAAATGGCTGGCAAAAATCAGGGAATTGTCAATTGATTCGAACTTTATAAAATGGTAAATAATAAACTTCCTTATAATTTGTCCCATAATCTAGGAAATGATTTAAATGGCGAGAATACATCGTCGCAAACAATTTCAATAAGGTACACTAATCCCGAACCTGTATATGAATGATATGATCCCCGTTTATAAATTCCAGTTGCATAAGGTCTTTTTTAATTTTTACAAGCTTTCGTCTGTTCCTACAGACATCATCAGGTATAGAAGTAGATTTTGTTCTTGTTTTTACTTCTCGGTAATATGAGGACAACGAAAATAGAGATGTAATCCGAAAAAATGCTATGAGAAATGTGTTATTGTTTTGGAACATGCGATCGCAACGCTGAGTTTGAATTTTAAATTTTAAGGTTGTGCGTTTTTGTACAAATATAGTAATAAGAGAATTCTTTTTTACTGATAGATTTTCCGTCAATGTGGCATGAACTATATTGTTCAATAATTACAGGAATGTCACACTTATTATCCGAAAGTTGCACGTTGGATCAGTTATTTTAATTTCAATTATAGGTGCAATTTTAATTTATAATTACATGAATCATTCATACAAAAAACAAATATAGAGGTTAATGATTTAAAAGACCTTATGAAACTGGAATTTATAAACAGGGATCATATCATTCATATACAGGTTCGGGGTGAGTGTATCTTATTGAAATTGTTTGCGAAGATGTATTCTCGGCATTTAAATCATTAACCTCTATATTTGTTTTTTGTATGAATGATTCATGTAATTATAAATTAAAATTGCATCTATAATCGATATATATATATATATATATATATATATATATATATATATATATATATATATATATATATATAAATCAGGTTTTGGTTTTTTTTATACAAAGATCCAGCCTTGCCGAAACATTAGATAGGGTAGTAAGTATAGTATAGAATAGAAAGCAAGGACTAATCATTTTCTTAGTGGTCCAAAAGAGAAGTATCTATTTTTATAGCTGCTGCTACGTTTGTCAGAGAAAACATTTCCTTGGGGTCGGAGATATAGAAAAAAATTAGGAACCCCTGTAGCAGCGAAATTGATCAACTTTTCTTTTTTGGGGTCTGTCTATATTTCTGAGATGAGGTATTATGTACATTATTTACATTATTTGGTCTATTGTCCTCATATTTGTCGCCATATTTATCACAACGTTTCGGCCATTGTACGCTCCGGCCTTCTTCAGGTGGTTGGAATGTCGAACTGAACCCTTTATTTCACTCACTGGGGTAGACTGTTCTAGTTCCACGTGCCATGTTTGATGGATGTCAGTTATCAGTTATCTCCTGCTAATTTCCCTCTGAAAGTTCTCCACTGTCTTAACCGGGTATTGAACTCACACTCTTTGGGTCTGTCACAGGATCTAACCAACGCCTTTATCCACTGTGCCATGTGTCCTTGAGGACACATGGCACATGGTTTCGTTTTTTTTATATTTCCACTTGAAAATAATTTTAGATTAAGAACCAAATGGAATTTACTTTTTTGTTTTATGTTAATTTGCTTAGCGTAGCTGAGATGTGGCACAAGGCCGAAATTATGGGGCACTTTATGAGGGTCGAACTCACTATTTATTCAAAATTGATTTCGTGAAACAAGTTTGCTGATCATTACAATACATAAGGGTGAACTATGATTTTCTAAATGTATCTTAGATGTGGCACAAGGCCGAAAGTATGGAGTACCCTGTGAGGATCGAACTATTCAATCGTAATTGATCTAGCGAAACAAGGTTGGCTATCTGTTACACCACGTTGAGGTGCTCAAATATTTCCTAACCATTTCTTAGACGTGTGCTGCAGGTAGTGAGGATCGAACTCGTAGCTGATATCGTAAGACAAGCTTGTTAACCGTTACACAAAGATAAACTGTCCAAATGATTTTTTAAACATCGCATAGTTATGGAAGAAGACCAAATGCTTGGAGGACCCAGTAAGGATCGAACACCATATTCAGTCGTAACAGATCTAGCGAAACAAGATTGCTAACCATTGCACTATAAAGCGCTCATAATTTTATGGTTTTATGTGATTAAAATTTTCAGATTTACTTTTGACAGAAAAATAAATGAATAGATCTTTTGTACCCTTTTTTTTTTCTCATTTCTACCCGACATAAAAAAAACAAAGGATGTTTTTATGATGCAATAATTTCATGTTCACATTTCCACACCTACTTTCTTCATTGGGGATTTTATTACTCTACCCGTGTCGTGTCAAAAACCATGAAAACAAGGCGACGATATTAAAAAAAAAAAAGAGAGAAAGTCTTGTTAAACAAAGTTTTTAACTACCTATAAAATATTTAATAAACTTAATGCCTGTGAAATTTTCTACTTTTCTGCATTTTTCCGATCCGCCATTTTGTAACCGCTACAAACGCAAGCCCTTACGCATATACTAAAATAATTTATTGCTTGATTCTTTTCTTTATTACATTATTTTGATCCTTTCATGTTTTTATTTTGTTTACAGATGTCTTTTGTTCGTTTATAGGCGGTTTACTTGTGAAGTTCTTTTTTGGCTTGATATTCTTTTGACATTAACAAGTCAGTGTTTGTCTTTAAAAATTTAAAAGTCTTATATTTTTCTCGGTCTCACAGAAGATGGCACCTTTTTATGACCTTTTCTTTCATTCTTTCGTTTATCAATGTCTCGACATTCACAAAAATCAAAACGTGACTACATAACCAGTGCCTTCAAAATTAAAAAAAAAATTGAAATGACAACCATCTTCAGACTGCAATTGATGGCCGTTCTAGGTATAACGATAAACTACATCCGCGTTTCTGGGTAAGACGATAAACTACATCCGACAGCAAAGCCATGGAGCAGAAAGTTTTGAGAAGCGCGGAACCCTTTCTTAAATGCAGGTGTTCCCAGGACCACCTTGACCTGGTGTGGTAGTGATAGCTCTGGTCAAATAGTTAACGCCACCAAAAGGATTTAAAAACACTATGAAAGTATCAAAATAGGTTTTAATACCAGCAATCCATTTTTGGAAAGATTTTTGCTACCATATATATTTTGAAAATAATATTACCAGCAACACATTTCTAAAACAAAAATATTACCAGCAATAAGAATAAATTTGTTGGAAATAAATAACCCATTCAGGTTGATATGCCGTAAAACAAAATAAAACAAATCAAACCTGACTCTCAACAAAAACACTCTTTGCAAAAATACTTCAATGAAACCTGATCTACAAACTGCTTTCTTATAAGAGATACATATTCTATTCATACGAGCCTATCCTAAAAATCTTGTCGGCATTAAATAACCCATTGAGGTAGTGATATGCCATAAAACAAAACAAAACAATTGATGGTTTAAAACTTGATTCCGAACATTGGCCGAGTGGTTAGCATATTTGCATTCTAACCATGAGACGCGGGTTCGAGTCTCGCCATGGCTGATTTGTCAGAAAGGAGACTTCCTGATGTTATCGGACATCGGTACGGTTTTCAGGCACTTTGTTGACCCAAGCTTTGTGAGTGAAATTGGAAACGAAGACACAAGTCATCGTAGACGAGGGCTTGAACGTGCTGGCCTTGTTCAAATTCTTGACACAGCATTCATTTATCGACAAATTTTCAGCATTCAACAGTCCTCGAACTATCACCAATCACGATAAAAGGGAGTCCCATCAAAGTGGCCCCGTTCCTCGATCGCCTATTGGGACATAGCCCAGACCACAAGTGAAAATCTTACATACGATCCATCGATAAAATGCTAGGAAAATGGTCAGTTCCCTGTACTGCTCAATCAAATAACTGGCCCCTCTTACTGTCTTCTATATTTACAAGAGTCAGATCAGGACTAAAATGGAGTACTGCTGCGATATATGCACTTTCTACTCTCGATAAAGTCGAAAAAGTTATCCGCGTCCTTGTGGGTGATGAATTATTTTCCACTCTACCATACCTTTCTCGCAGACGAGACATCACAAGACTCGTTACTCTATCGCTATTTCCATGGAAAGTGGTCAGACGTACTACAATCCTTAGTTTCACAAAATATTTAACCATAACGGCTAAGACTCGCCATGTCACGCACATTGTCTTCCTTTGGTGAGATCAAGTTCCACTCGAGCAGCATCGAACGAACCACATAATTGTGGAACAGTCTCTCAAAAGGATGCTTACTCTGTAACATACTACCTCGAGTGACCCTCGGGCCTTGTACTGGATGGATATCATTGTGAAAAAGAACTCAGATTCGCAACTGATCGATGAAAGGTTTCAATCTAGAACACACCAGAAATCGGTACCAAACCAAACCAAAAACCAATGTTACGTTGCAGTCGTTTAAAAAGAAATTGAAAATTGGTCACGATCTTTTGAAATGATCTGATATTTTTTGTGACCTTCAAGATTTGATTGTTTGCTCGTCCCGGGTTATGGTATACGAGTTGTGGGAGATTGAGAATTCATTTGGGGTATAACACAACGTAGTAGTCGAGAAAAACACGTCGAGATAATCAGCCCGCATATGAGGTCGAGACATGCGGGCTAATTTTCTCGACGTGGGAGTAATATTCCATGAATTCTCGTATTGTAGACAAGAGACAAAACGTCAACATTCAACAAATTCCGACTTGCAGCTGAACGTTTTAAGGTTTCAATATTTGAACACACCAGATATCGCCATCCAAAACAATCGCCAAATGCAATTCCCCCACCCCGGCCTAAAATCCTTTCCTTACAGACGAGACGTCGCAAGCCTCTCGCTGCTCTATCGCTGTCTGCATGGAAAATGCTCAGACTAACTACAATCCTTAGTTCTACCAAATGTTTAACTTTCACAGCTAAGACCCGACACATCTTCTTTTTTGTGAGATGCAAGTTCTACTCGAGCAGCATCTTCACAAGAACCACAGAACCGTTTCTCAAAATGATGCTTCCCAGATCATTACAATCTTAATCTGATCCAGTTTCGGATCATCTTCCGCACATATCCGCATAAACTGTACCACTTACTCTGTCATATACTACCTGGAGTGGTTCTCGAGCCATGTACAGGATGGATATCATTGTGAAAAAGAACTCAGATTCGCAACTGATCGACGAAATGTTTCGATATCGAACACACCAGAAATCGGTATCAAACCAAACCAAAAGCCAATGTCACGTTGCAGTCGTTTAAAAAAAATTGAAAATTGGTCACGATCTTTTAAAATGATCTGATATTTTTTGTGACCTTCAAGATTTGATTGTTTGCTCGTCCCGGGTTATCGTATACGAGTCGTCGGAGATTGAGAATTCGTTCGGGATATAACACAACCCAGTAGTCGAGAAAGATAATTAGCCCGCATATGAGGTCGAGTGAGTTGAATCTATCTCACCCGACCAAAATCGCCAACCAAAACAATCGCCAAACGCAATTTCCCACCCTAAAATCCTTTCCTCATAGACAAGATGTCGCAAGCCTCTCGTTGCTCTATCGCTGTCTCCATGGAAAATGCTCGAACGAACTATATTCCTTCAAATGTTTAACAGCCACGGCTAACACCCGCCATGTCACTCTCACCATCTTCCATTGGTGAGATGCAAGTTCTACCCGAGCAGCATCTTCTCACTAACCAAAGTTTTGTGGAACCGATTGCCAAGAGGATGCTTCCTCGATCGCTACAATCTTAACCTGTTCTAGCCTCGGGTTATCTTCCCCGCATATCCGCATAAAATCTCCCACTTTCTCTGTAACATTCTACCTTGAGCGACCCTTGGGCCTTGTACAGGATGAACATCATTGTGAAAAAAAAGTCTATCTCGCAAACTGAACGATGAAAGGTTTCAATCTCGAACGCCTAAGAAATCTGCACCAAAACAAACCCATCCCGGGTAAGACGATAAACTACATCTGCGTCCTGGATAAGAAAATAAACAACATCTACGTCCTGGGTAAGACGATAAACTACATCCGCGTCCTTGGTAAGACGATAAACTACATCTACGTCCTGGGTAAGACGATAAACAGCATTCGTGTCCCGGGTAAGACGATAAACTACATCCACGTCCTGGGTAAAACGATAAACTACATTCGCGTCCTGGGTAAGACGATAAACAACATCTGCCTCCTAGGTAAGACGATAAACTACATCTGCGTCCTAGGTAAGACAATAAAATACATCCGCGTCCTAGATAAGACGATAAACTACATCCGCGTCCTGGGTAAGACGGTAAACTATATCCGACTTTGATCAGAGGTTTATGAGCAGCATTGAACAACCTCTTAAATGCTGGTGTTCCCATGTCCACCCTGACCCGGGATGGTAGCACCTGTTAGGGTCCCAGCTATGGGCAAATAGTTAACCCCGCCCAAAAGAGGTCAAAACACTATGAAAGTATAAAAATAGGTTTTAATCCCAGCAATACTTTTTTTGGAAAAATTATTACCAGAAATACATTTTTGAAGAAAAATTATTACCAGCAATACATTATTACCAGCAGTATATTTTTGAAAAAGAAAATTACCAACAATACAATTTTGATAAAAAATATTACCAGCAATACGCTTTTTAAAAAAAATATATTAGCAGCAATACATTTTTGAACCAAAAATATTACCAGCTATAAAAATCTTGTCAGCAGTAAGTAACCTATTCTGGTTGATATGCCGTATGACAAAACAATGCAAACAAACAAACGCCAGTTTCAAATTGGGAGTATTTTATGTTACCAATGAAAATCAGGCGCGGATTTTTACATTGATCTTTCGTTGAATATGACGGGAGATGAATATTTTGTAAGTTTGTTTATTCAGTGTTTCTAGTGTCTCTTTTATTTGATCGGAGATTGTGTTGAAATTGTCTTGGGCGCTTTCAGCAAATATTTTATCCATTGTCTAGCCCGGTTAGTTCATCGTTGTTAAAATATTTTGTTTTCCTTTCCTATACAGGCCATCGTCGACTTACGATCTATGCCTCGTCCTGGGTATGATGATGAACTAAATCCGGCAGGAAGACTTCTGACTGAAAGGTTTTAAGGAGCGTGGAACAACATCTTAATTGCTGTTGTTTCCACATCTCCCCTGACCCGGGGTGGTAGCACCTGTTAGGGTCCAATGTATGGGCAAATATTTAAGCCAAAAACTGGAGTCAAAACATTGGCAAAGTGTAGAAATACATTTTTATAGTGAATGTGCCAGCAATACATATTCATAGTAAAAAATTACCAGCAATATTTTTTTGTAAAAAAAAAAATTTTAAAATATTACCAGCAATATATTTTTTGTAAAAAAAAAATATTACTAGCAGTACATTTTTGTAAAAGAAATGATTAATACTCCCTGGAAAATTAAATTTCGGAAGGTGCCGTTAAACAAACAAACAAATACGACCTATGCGCCTTACGATTATACGGCTTCACGACCTTCTTTTTACGTACCGGCTCCATTCAGGACGTAGACGATCATGGCCCTCCACTTTTCCCTGTCCCTTGTAGCTCTCAATAGGTTTTGGGTTTCTGCCAACTCCACCCACCAGACCACTGCATCGCCATCCACCTACCCAGGCCCACCATGTACGCCAAGCTCTGCTTTTCCCTGTCTCTTTTTCCCTCTATTCGCCCCATGAGTTTCAGATTCTCCAGGCCCTCTTTTCTCATCTCGTGTCCCAGAAATTTCATCTGCTTCCTCCTTATGTTAATTATAAGCTTCCTTCTTGTTTGCATCCTCTCCAGGACCTCATCGTTGCTCACATGCTCGGTCCATGATATCCTCAGCATCCTTCTGTAGAACCACATCTCCGCCGCCTCGTATCTTTTCTTCATCCCTGAGGATACCGTCCAACATTCGCTGCCGTATAGGAGGACAGATGTCATGTAGCATGCTCAGTACTCTTTTGTTTATCACCATAGAAATCCTCCTGTTTCGCAGTACTCTGCTCAGCTTCTGGAATGTATCCTTGGCCATCCCAATCCGTCTTCGGATCTCAGCGTCGCACCTAACGACCTCTGTCAGAACACTTCCCAGATATTAAACTTTTGAGCTCATCTCAAAATGCAGACATGAAAACAAATTTTTACTACGTTACTTACAAATCGAAAACTGACGAAAAATAAAATGAAATAAAATAAATAAATAAATAAATAAACAAAATGTCAATAAAATAAGTAAAATAAATTAACCCAAACAAATTACCAAATCACACACGTTAGAATAGACGAAACAGAATAAATAAATAAAAAATAAAAAACAAAATCAATGAACCCAAATAATAAAGTAAATAATAAAAAAATAACAAACCATTATGACCAAAATAGTAGTTAGATTATAAAAATCAAACTAAAAATCGGAGCAAAAACATAGCTATAACTGTTATATAACGATAAAAAAAATACTACGTTACTTAAAAACAGAAAAGAGTAAAAAATATACAGTATAATAAATAAATAATAAAAAAAGTAAAATAAATTAATCTAAATCCATCCAAATAAATAAATAAATAAACTAACAAATTATTAAATTAACCGTTAGAAAAAAAACAAAAAAACAAATAAAGATAATCAATCCAAATATTTTTTTTTAAGCGATTCACCCCAAGCAAGGCGGAAAGCCACTAGGACGCAAGGGGTTACAGAAGATTTAGAGCAAGATCAGATAGGAGTGATAGAGGAAAGGATGAGGAGAAGGATAGTGGATAGA
>CAHIKZ030001962.1:380000-435000 GCA_903632075.3 Acanthosepion pharaonis | reverse complement strand
GAACATTGAAGTCAACACTCAGAGGCGACATCAGTGATGATTGCGTCTAGGATGAAACAGCCTGTCGCCTCTGAATGTTGACTTCAATGTTCACTTTTATATTTATATTTTTATATATACATACATACATGCATACATACATATATATATATATATACACGCATACACAGGTATGTGTATATATATATATATATATTGCTTAAATGCTTGCATTAGTATTTTTCATTGCATATCTTACTTATTATACGTCAGATTTATTACAACGTTTCGGCCGTTGTACGCTCCGGCCTTCTTCAGGTGGTTGGAATGTCGACTAGACGCAAATATTTGTCAGTTCAATACCAGGCCACAGCAGTCGTGAAGAAAAAACTTGGAAATTTGAGTTAAAGAGAAATAACTGAGACATCTGGAAGAGGCATTACACGTGGAACTAGAACAATTAACCCCGGTGGACGGAATAAAGGGTTAGGTTCGAAAATTCCAATCACCTGGATAAGGCAAGAGCGTACAACGGCAGAAACATTGTGAATACGCCAATTAAGATGAAGATGACAGTCCGAATTATGTAAATAATGTAAGTAATAATAATACCTCATCTCAGAGATACAGAGGTCGAAACGTTGTGAATATAGGAAATGAAGATGAGAATAACAGACAGAATTATGTAAATAATGTAAGCAAACATAATACCTCATCTCAGAAATACAGAGGTTGAAACGTTGTGAATATAGCAATGAAGATGAGGATAACAGTCTGAATAATGTAAATAATGCAAGTAATCATAATACCTCATCTCAGAGATATAGAGGCCGAAACAATGTGAATATGGCAATGAAGATGATATGGCAATAATGTAAAAAATGAGGAAACATAATGCCTCCTCTCAGAGATATTGCAGAAACGCTGTGAAAATGGCAATGAAGATGAGGATAACAGTCCGAATAATGCCTTTTGTAATCATAATACGTCATCTCAGAGATATTGAGGCAGAAACGCTGTGAATATGGCAATGAAGATGAGGATAACAGTCCGAATAATGTAAATAATTCAAGTAATCATAATACGTCATCTCAGAGATATAGAGGCGGAAACGTTGTGAATATGGCAATGAAGATGAGGATAACAATCTGAATAATGTAAATAATTCAAGTAATCATAATACGTCATCTCAGAGATATAGAGGCGGAAACGTTGTGAATATGGCAATGAAGATGAGGATAACAATCTGAATAATGTAAATAATTCAAGTAATCATAATACCTCATCTCAGAGATATAGAGGCGGAAACGTTGTGAATATGGCAATGAAGATGAGGATAACAATCTGAATAATGTAAATAATTCAAGTAATCATAATACCTCATCTCAGAGATATAGAGGCGGAAACGTTGTGAATATGGCAATGAAGATGAGGATAACAATCTGAATAATGTAAATAATTCAAGTAATCATAATACCTCATCTCAGAGATATAGAGGCCAAAACGTTGTGAATATGGCAATGAAGATGAGGATAACAGTCCGAATTATGTAAATAATGTAATAAATCATAATACCTCATCTCAGATATACAGATAGATGTTATTTAATTACGAAAACTTTAAACTGCTTTTGTCAACAAGATATATTAAGGACACAATTGTTTTAAGAAAAAAAAAAAAATCGATGAACAATAGTTTTTTACAAAAACTGATATTATTTTAAATCTTAATTAGAATGACTTAATATGTTTTAAATATTTTTTTAATCTTTTAAAATTATGTCTTAATTTTTTCCCGTTTAGATAATAATATTAAATGAAAATTATATTCCCCAATCATGTATTGAAAAGCTTAGTATAAATCTTTGCACACTTGTATTTTTAAAAGAAATTTTAATTTTTTATCTGTATAAACTTGACGATTTTTATATACGGTCGACTATACACGAGATTATCAGAAGCGAAAACTATAGTAAATTTCTTGCCAACAATATTTAAAATTCAATAAGATATTAGATTACGGAGAATATTCTCTTAAATGTTTACGATTAGTGAGTATTTAACAATTATCTATAAAAGGCGTAAACGCGAATTCAATTAATTTTTCAACGCCTAACCCCCCCTCCACCCCCATAGAACAACATTAGATAAATATTAATCTCTCAAACCCACGTCCACCTTAAATAAACCGTTACTCTTTAGTTAAAAAAAGCATTTTTGCATTATTTTAAACTTAAAGTAAATAATATTTGTATCAAATTAGATTAATTATACATTAAATCAGTTAATATTTGTCAAAGATTCAAAAAAGTATATTTTATTTTTGAAAGAATTTTTAATAAAGAGAATTACATTGCGAATAAAGACGACGAAAAAAAGATGATAATCAGCTATTTTAGAAAAAAAACTCCTTCCCGTAAATTTAAATTAGTTTTTACAAAGCAGTAAAGCGTATTGCTTATTGGAAATATTAAATTTAATCTATCAGCTTAACATTTAAAGTAAAATAAAAGCTTCAAGAAAGATTTTTCATTTTTAAAGATTCATTTTAAATCTTAGTTATGGTGTGTCTGTGGCGTTTCATATTCTACAGGAATTTGATTTTGCTCTTTTTCATTCTTACTATTTTTCTCTTTGAAATTTTCCTTTCTCTTTCATCGCTTTAGGATCATTCTTCCTCTTATAATTTTTAAATTTCTGTTAATTTTGTCTTACTTTGTTTGTCTATTTCTTTTTTTTTTCTACTTTTTTTTTGTAAACTTTTTCTCATTTTCTTACTCCTTTTTTAGCCTCTAAAAGGATCGCTATCCCTAAAACCATCATAAAATTCAGAATGCCATTTTTAATCTTAGGTCTCTGCTTGAGAACCTGAGTGAAATTTCTTCAATGGTCGCACTTCCTACCAACGGTCGAGTAATGGATAGCGGCTCGAGTTAAGGAATCGGAGAGCCGAGTTCGAATTCCACTCGAATCAATTTCATTCCCTTACACGAAAGATATGAATCCTCTTCTTCTCCCGCAATATATGGGTAAATAACAGAAAAGACAGGGTTGTATAGACTTTCAGGGCAAGTGGTCTACCACAGAGAGAAATGGCAACGTAATGCGAGAAAAAATCTGTCTCGTTAGTCATGTATCGAAAGACAGATGATCGCATGTCACATAACTGACTGACCTACCAAGTTAGCGATCTCACTAGTGTTGTACTTATCAATACAAATTGTCATGATAAGTACAGCGCTAGTGTGCCTGAAGATTTGGAAGTTAGTGTGAATAATAATAATAATAATAATAAACTGTAAGAAACGGGTATGAACACCACCCCCCAGACATCAAGAACGAGATTAGACAAAATTCAAGACGATGCTTCTTTCTTTCTTTCTCTCTCCTTTTTGCGAGATACTTTTTCTTCCTAATCTATTTTTATTCTTTCTATCATTTCTTTCTCTTTTTTTTTTTACATAATTTCTTTCTTTCTCGTCTTTTTCTTTTTTCTTTCTCTTTTTTTCTTCTTAACTTTTCAGACATTTGTCCTCCTTTCGTTTTCCTTTTTCTTTCTATGTTTGATGTCTTCTAGTTCTTAAGCAATTTCTTTCTTTCTCATCTTTTTTCTTTTTATAATTTCTTTTTCAGATAATGTATTTCTTGTGTTTTTTTTTCGATAATCTTTTTTTCGATAATCTTTTTTCGAATCTTTTTTCGATAATCTTTTTTCGCATCTTTTTTCACATCATTTTTGGCCTGTTTTTTTTTTCGCATCTTTTTTCATTTTTTTTTCTATTCTTTCTGTTTTCTTTTTGCAGATAATTTGTTTTCGATAATCTTTTGCGCATCTTTTTTTGCATCATTTTTCGCATCTTTTTTCACATCTTTTATCGCATCTTTTTTCGCATCTTTTTTCTTATCTTTCTATTCTTTCTGTTTTCTTTTGGCAGATAATTTGTTTTCGATAATCTTTTTCGCATCTTTTTTGCATCTTTTTTCGAATCTTTTTTTCACATCTTTTTTCGCATCATTATTCGCATCTTCTTTTTGTATTTTCTTCGCATCTTTTTTCTTATCTTTCTATTCTTTCTTGTCTTCTTTTGGCAGATAATTTATTTCTTTCTTAGCATTTTCTTTTACATTTATTTTATTAAAATTTTAATCATTTCACCCCAAACAAAAATATGTGAAAATGAAAAATATTATTGAGGAAAGTTTAGTTGGCCTGGCTTGGTTTGTTTATCGGTATCAAATCAAATCCTATCTATATATATATATACATATATATATATATATATATATATCAAATCCTATTGGATCACTAAAATTTAATTTTAATTTTCAATCCATTATTCTATTAATTTTAATAAATTAATCCGCCAAGTAAAACAGATTAAATATATAAGACGTGATTTTCTGCTGTCTTTAATAAATCTTGTTTGAAAGAAAATTTATAAGCGTTTATTGGTCTCATCTTCTTGAATTCAGAACGAAAACCAAACATATAATATGGGATTATATATGTGTATAGATATATAAAAAAAATAATAATGATGGGTTCTATGAATATTAATAGACGTTGCATACTATATTAAGGTTCGTAAAATCTATATTGAAATCTATTTTGATTTGGGTCAATGTGTTTGAGCAGTTATTTGTTTATATAGATACATGTAGACATCAATTAGCTTCTCGTGTTCAGCAAGTTACGGATATTTAAGTCTTTTAATATAAGTTTCTCCAATAAACACAAGTTACATCTGTCTTCCTTTCCAGTGTATGGCTTAGCTTCCATGATTATCTCTCAGCTAATGGTTGGCTTCTTATGGTTGTTTTTTTTTTATTTGTGGACGTTCTATTTTTTAACTTTCTTGTTAGAGAACTTGTATTTTTTTACATACATAATTGATATTAATGCTTAAATGATAAATATTACGCACACACATACACACACACACACACACACACACATATATATATATATATATATATCTAAAGATATTTTTGTAGGTACAAAATTTAATGATCGAAATAAAAGTATAAAATTTAATATTACAAGACATATTAAAACAATATTAAATAATAAAAAAAAACAAACTCAACAACAAGGGGGGGGAGCAACCGGTTTCGCTCCCGCTCGTCAGGCTTCCACGGGAGATTCAATATTAAAACAGAGAAATGTACAATGTGAATAGGTGGAAAAAAAATTACACACACATATATATATATATATGTTTGTATATGCAAGAAGGAACTAGAGGCAGATGACAGCGAGTCCCAACAAACACTCACGTTGTTTGCACAAAGAAGGCTTACAGGGACCCGATGTAAAGTGCCTCCAGAACCTTCAGGTGAAATACAGAGTGTGACCTGGCCAACACGGTGAACCAGTCATACACTAATTTTGGCGGCACAATCTCTGCTATTGAAAAGATGTTCGCATATGGCGGAACTGTAGGTGTTTCGGGACGAGTTCATTTAACGGCAAGGTGTGTTTTCTAATTTTAGTAGGAACGTGCTGCTTTATTCTAGTGTCTAAGCGCTGAGTTGTTCTCCCTATGTAGTTGGCTCCGCAACTACAAACGTATTTGTAAACAATTGAATTGATATGGTGGGGAGGGAGAACGTCTTTACACGCAGATTGAAACATGGGCCGAGTTTGAAAAATAATCCGAACTTCAGCAGAGAAAAAGCAGCAGCGGATCTTTGATGAAATTTGTTTGGCCATTTTTTCACACTTTGTGCCAATCCAGGGTAATCTAATAATATAATATAATAGGGTAATATATATATATATAGCACACCTTACGAATATAGTCCTTCACATACATACATACATACATATATATATATGAAGAAATATAGTTGTTAAGGTTTGCTATATTTATGGGATAAAGCGCTCAATGTCAGAGCGTTTCATGCTGGACGCAATCGTCATGCCGCCTGATAATTTCTTCCAGCATGTAACAGACTGTCGCCTCTGAGTGTTGACTTCAATGTTCACTTTTATATATATACTAGAAGCATGGCCCGGCGTTTCCCGTGCTTGATTCAAAAATCGTACGACTCATACATCCCGCACTAACCTGTTTCTTCCCGCGCATAGCGTGACCTTAAATTAATCTGCATTTAGGAAATATCCAACCGAAAAAACATTTTTAAGGGTTGACCGATTGTCGATTTGCACTGTGTTTAGGGGTGCTCAGAGTTGAAACTTCACATGATGACTCCCAATGGCCTCTTCATAAATCCGATCGGTTTTCGCTAAAAACCGACATGCGATTCAGACGCAATCTGGGCGTATCGGTTTGGGGTTTTTATCAATTTTCCGCGCTGTTTAGGGGTCCGTGGTCATGAAACTTCTGGACAACACTTCTAATGGTAGACTCTAAGAGGGTGTCACATTTGGTTGAAATGCAATAATTCCTTCTGTATTACAGATTTTTTTCGATTATCGATTTTTTCGGAACCTGAGTCCGAACTCAAAATCGGGCTCCGTCATGTCCTTAAGGCAGCCATTTGCAAACTTGTGGTGAAAACCGCATCGAAATCGGGTGAAAAATGCGGCCTGGGCGAGGTAACAACGCCCCCAACAGACACACAGACAGACAACATTATCGATTTTTTCGGGACCTGAGTTCGAACGTAAAAAAAAATAAATCAAATCATGTCCTTTAGGCAGCCATTTGCAAACTTATGGTGAAAACCGCATCGAAATCGGGTGAGAAATGCGGCCTGGGCGAGGTAACAACGCCCCCAACAGACACACAGACAGACAACATTATCTATTTTTTCGGGACCTGAGTTCGAACGAAAAAATCGGGCTCCGTCATGTCCTTAAGGCAGCCATTTGCAAACTTATGGTGAAAACCGCATCGAAATCGGGTGAGAAATGTGGTCTGGGCGAGGTAACAACGCCCACGACAGACACACAGACAGACAACATGAGAAATATAGATAGTATATATATATATATATAAAACTGTTGTGATGAAATAACCTGACTTCCCCATTCACCATAAATGGACGTTCCGGTGGCCGATAAAGTTCGACCACAGTAAACAGTCCAAAACGACAACAGAGAGCGACAGTCAACAGGTGGCCACGAGTCTGTTCTTCCTTTCACACTCGTGGCAGTTCTTGGCTGGTTTCTGGTTATTTTTTGGACTTTTGCAGACAACTTGACCTTTTTTGTGTGATTTTACCTGTTACCCTTTGGAACTGCATTTTGTTTAAAGTTTGTTTATTTTATTTGTACATTTACGACCTTATTGTAAAAGTTTTTTGATTTTTTTCTTTCTACTCTCCATTTTTTTCACCCTCCCCCTTTAATTTTTTACTCTTTATTCTGTTTATTCTAGTTTTCCTATTTTAATTTTTTACTCCCTTTAATTTTTACTCGTTTTCCTTTTTAATCTAATTTGCTTTTTGAATTTCGTTTTTTTTCTCCTGTAATTTCCGCAGTTTTTTCTTCTCATTTCTACCCCTTTTAATTTTTCTTTTCATTCTAGTTTTCCGTGTTAATTGTCATTTTCTTTATTTTCGTCCTGTTCATTATTCTGTGTTTTGCTGTAATTTCTTATTAATTTATTTATTTGTTTTCATCCTTTTAATTTTTACGTGTTTTTTGCTTGTAATCGTTTTAATCCATTTTCTTTTGTTTATTGGTTCGACTCGCTTAGGGTCGGCCATTTTTATTTTTTTGTGTCTAGCTTCGTCTGTCTTCGTTACGTATTTTTTTGTTTATTGACGTCATTAATTTTTTGTAACTAGCTTTGTGTTATTGTTTCGTAATTTTTGTTGACGTCATTTATTATTTTGATTTTATTTTAGCTTCGGCTTTTTGTCGAAGTTTTTATTTTTTTTTTTATTGTCTAACGTTTTTATTTTTATTGTTTGTCTTTTATTGTTTCGCCTTTTTAGGCGATATTTGTATACGTTTAAGTGAACCGTGTTCCCTTAATGTAATTGTTTTTTGGTGTGCATAATTATTTTGTTGAGTTTGTTTAGTTAATTTATTTCTTTTCCTCTCGCCCATAAATTTATTTCCCACCTCCCCTTCCCCTCCCTTCGCTGTTTAAAAAAAATGGATAAGAAGGATAAAAAATTGCCTTCATTCTTAATTGTTAAAAAAAGCCTAAAAATTGCTTCTTTCAAAAGAAATATGAGGAAACACCTCTTTAATCCCAAAAAGACCCCCGGACAAAAATAAGGAGGAATACCTGGACCTGCCCAGAATTTACTACAAATGAGGAAATTAAGGACACTTTTAAAAAGCCTCGAAAATATGGAGGCTGAAAAAAAAAATGTCAATGAAGAAGAAAGGACAACGCATCTACGAATGCAGAGGCCGGGAATCGCCCTCTTGTTGGTCGTCCCCATTTAAATGTATCATCAATCTTGCGGAGTTCTTGGAGCGTGCTAAGAGTTACGCTCACCTTGTCGTAGAAGGTGGACTCTTAGAAGACCCCAGGAATTGAAGAAGATTGAGAAACGAATTGTCAGTTTTCGTCGTCGACAAGCGTACGCGCAAAATTTGTCGCTCGACGAAAAACATAGTGTTAAAATCACTAGAGTCCTTGGGGTTTAAGCCCCTAAGAATAGTTAAGGGCGCAAAGTTTTTTTATGTGGGACGTACTGTTACCCACAGCAGAAGATTGCGTAGCTGCGGCGAGCCGGGAGCTGATCACAAAAGACCTTATCCTGCGCACGGAGTACGAAGGCCGCAGAAGGACCAGTGTAACAGTATACGAGGTCCCTCCTCAGGTTATCGGTGAGCATCTCGCGGCTTACTTTTACCCAGTACGGCGAAATTCTGGGCGCCTCATGTGATAGCCTGAGCGGGGGGCAGGAGCTTTGACATAATGTTGGATGAGAAAGCCTTCCGCTCCATCCCCAACTGTCTGGATGTTGGAGGCTTGAAATTGCCGGTCATAGTAACAGGCCGAAGACCGGTATGCTGGAGGTGTGGAGGACTGGTCATCTCTCCTCCTCCTGCCCAGAGAAGAAGGCCTCTGGTGGTCAAGCTCCAATTAACCAAGATCCCCCTCTGACCGCGTCTGTAACTTCCGCCTCGCCTGTAATGGGCGTACCAGCTTCCGGGACCGGGTCGGTTAAACCACCGGTTGAGATTACATCAAAGACCTCATTCCCCAAAGAGCCTTCGCCCGCTGCTAGTGCAGTTGTGGAGAAGGGGAGGGGGAATGGCTGGTGGCTGGTAAGGCCAGAGGGAAGATCCAGACAGCGGGCCCTCAGTCCCCTGATGCCCCGAGGGCCAAAGACACGGACAGCCCCCACTCCATCTGGCAACGTCAAGGGCGATGCCCGGCCTCTCTACAAGAGCAATGCAAAAATTCGACCCGGGATTCGAAAAATTTGAAAAAAATAAAGACCTGAAAAGAAAGTTGGACAGCAAAGCTAAAACCAACTCAAATGCCACTCCTTCCTCGTCCTCTGCCCCGTCCACATCTTCATCCAAAAGTAAGCCTTCCCCTCAATCTTCACCAACAAAAGCCCGTCCTCTCAGTAGAGATCCCAGCCCATATCAACATAGATCGTTTCACACCCCTTTCACACTCCCAGCCCTTCTCCTGTTAAAACCCTCGCCACACTCCTAGCCCTTCCCCGTCAAAAAGAAATCTGAAATGCCTCCTCCCCCCAAGCAAGGGAACGAAGCCCCTCTCAAACTGGAAAAAAAAAAAAAAAAGAAAAAATTCTTCTTCAACTCAGGCGAGGACCTCTGTAGAATTTCTTCTGAGCAAGCAGAGAGAGCCCAGGATTACGGAAACCGAATTAAGGAGCTAAAGTACCTGCTTTCAATTAGGCAGTATGCCGATAAAGATGTGGAAGTACCCTATCATTTTCCACAAGCCCAAAAGAGTTTTAACAGTGGTGCGGACTGGAAGTGGGGCCAAGCCAATTTGGGCAATGATCGAGGAGGCGATTGTTTCTTTTAAAATGGCCTTGCCCATTGCCATCACTCATAATGAACAGTTGAATCAGCTATCTAAACTTTGTGCAGGGAGGGTCCCCGTTTTAGTTCACCCATCCCTGTATAGAGCTTTGAAATTAACTTTCCCCCTGGGATATCGGTGGAATCTCCCAAGACGGTACCATCAAAACTGAAATGGGCCATGGGTCTATGGGAGAGGCTGTCGATATCCTTACCCCAACCATGTTTAAAGCAGGTAAACAACCCTAATCGGACTTCTCAATGGCTCTCTGGTTAGCTACTTTAAATGTACGGGTCCTGAGGTCCGAGTCTCGCAGGGTGAGGCTTGCTCGTGATCTTCAGCACCTCAGAGTGAATGATTGTTGTGTGCAAGAGACCTGGTTTTCTTCTCATGACCGTAAGGATGTGCTGTCTAAGGGGTTCGCCCTTTATTCAGCATGTTTTGATGGTCATTCGAGGGGTATCTCTTGGCTAGTGAGCAGGTCTTTGAAGGCTGCTACCCTTGTCTTCGCAGATCCGGCAGGCAGGCTTTGCGTGCTGGATGTTACCATAAAGGATAAGGCTTTGCATCGCATTGGGGTTTATGTGCCCAATAGTCCATTCCGAGCGGCCTGCTTTGTTTCGGCAGATCGAGCCGTTTTGACGACTTCTCGTCGGGTAGTTTTAGCGGGGATTGGAATGCCGTCCTTGACCCCGATATAGATCGTATAGGTAAAAAACCGGGTACTAACAATCCTGATGTGAAACCATTTCGGGACTTTATCGATGGGTTTGATCTTGTCGATAAGTACCGGAATGAACACCCTCAGGAGGTAGCATGGACTTGGACAACTAGTGGCGACTCGGATCCTGGCTCACTTGCGAGCTACCTGGACCGAGTCTTAGTTAGAGAGAGTCGATGTAGGGCTCTTAGGGTGTCCAAGTTTCCATTATATAGTTTATACGGATCATAGGCTTGTCCGGGTCCGTGTAAACTTAGATAAACCTAAGGTTAGGATGGCTGGTTACTGGAAATTTAACTGTTCATTATTTGGTGAGCAGGATTTCCGGGACCAGCTGCTACTAATGATTCAGAGGGAATTGACGGGGGCGGTTGTGGGGAAATGCCTGGTGGGGAAAATTAAAATCTAAAATTAGAACGTTTGCTGCCGATTTTAGTCGTCGACTCAATCTAGATAGATTAGCGGCGCAAACGGCTTTAGAAGAAAAAGTTGATCGGGCGATGAAATCCCGTGTTAGTGGGGACATAGTCGTTAGCTAAGGCAGAGTTGGCCTCCTTGCTTATCAAGAAGGATCAAGCTCTGGTAGTTAGGGCTAGGCTAAAAAAGAATGTCTTCTGAGGCGACGAATATGGCCGCTGAATTGCGTGCAGAGGAGAATCGGAACGCGGCTCTCAGGCGACATATAGCGTGCGTCACATTGCCGGATAAGCGGACCGTGACTACAAACGCGGGCATATGCGAGGCCTTTCGATTTTATTTTCAGGATCTTTTCACCAGGGAGCCCGGTCTGAGCTCTGCTCAGTTCGATGCCTATTTAGCTGACTTTCCTGCCTTGAGGCAGCTGAAGCGGCTAGGTGCGAGGGTCCCATAACAGAGTCGGAAATCTGGGATGCGCTGAAACAGGTTGGCCTGGATAAGTCTCCGGGACTAGATGGTCTTCCCTACGAAGTTTACTTGAGGCTGTCGCCCGTTTTTGTTCCTTTGCTGGAACTGATTTTCAACCACTGGATGAGGCAGGGGTCTTTACCTCAACGCTTCACCAGGGGTGTGATCAAGTTGTTGCGTAAGGACAAGAACGGTGGGGATGGGTTAGGGAACTTTCGCCCTTTGACGATGTTAAATACAGACTTAAAGATTTTGGCGAAGATCTTAGCCAACCGTTTGCAGCTTGTCCTGTCTAGTCTGATTGGCCCCGAACAGACTTGTGCTGTGAAGGGCAGGACTATTCAGGATAACCTTCATATGGTACGCTTGATCTTAGAACAAGTCGACAGTGAAGCCGCGCTGATCAATTTAGATCAGTCCAAGGCCTTCGATAGGGTTGACCATCGGTTTCTGGAGGCTGTCCTTTCGGCGGCCGGTTTCGGGCCGACTTTCGCTCCTGGATCCGACTTCTGTATGCGACCCCGGTGCGCTGGTGGAAGTGAATGGGGTAAGATCGGAGCCTTTCGTATTGTCTCGCTCCATTCGTCAAGGTTGTCCGCTATCGCCTTTGCTTTACGTTCTTGCGTTGGAACCATTCCTTCGCAAGTTAAAGGCGAATCCGGTCCTGCGCGGAATTTCCCTGCCTGGTGCTACCACCTCGGCCAGGTATTCTGCCTATGCTGACGACGTTTCGGTTCTTGTGTCGAGCAGAGCCGAGATTAACGAAGTCAGCAAAGAAATCAAGTGGGTATGAGATGGTGACAGGGGCCAAGATCAACCGCGATAAGTCTGTGGGCTTGCGGTTGGGTGCGTGGAAGGGAGTTTCTCTTCCCGGACCTTTCCTCTGGACGGATGGGCCGATCAAGATACTCGGCGTCTGGTTCGGTCCTGATCTCCAGTTGGAAATGAATTGGTCGGAGGTACAAGGGAAGGCCGAGATCGCGGTTAATCTGTGGTCTCGGAGGAATCTTTCCCTGAAGGGAAGGGCGGAAGTATGTGTTTCACACATCTATCCGATTCTCCTTTACCGACTCTCTGTGCTTCCACTTCCGTATGCCCGACTAATGTCATTAGTCAGGACCTTGTTCTCTTTCTTGTGGAGAGGCAAGGCCCATTATGGTATCTCGCGAGATCTGTTGCCTCCATCCCTCTGAGGGCGGTCTGGGGATGCCTAGCATTGAGATTCGTCAATATATGCTTCGCATTACCTTTTAGACCGAATGTGTCGCGGGTCGGATGAGGAGGGCGCCTTTTGGAAAGAAGACGTCCGTAAACATTTCCCATCCCTGAAAAGTGTGCACTCGTGCGAGGAGGAGGCCGGCCGTTTACCCCGTGCCGAGTGCTCCTTTTATCGTGAATGTCGTCGCGCTCTGAAACGCCTCTTACGGGCGTCGGATGGCCTCTCCAACGCCCAGGCGTTGTCTCGTAAGGCATTATATCAAGTTTTTAGTTAGGGGGGTCCGTTCAAGATGATCTGATTGACGAGCTCGGTCTTACGAAGCAGGAGGCTCGCTCGATATGGCCTTGGGCGCCCGGGTTGAAATGTCTCAATAACGATGAGGCATCACTCACCTGGCTGGTGATTCGTGGGGCCCTCTGGGTCGGCAAAAGACTTTGTTCAGCAGGCTTGGAGAAATATCCAAACTGTCGTCGCTGTACTGGGGAAGTCGAGACCATTGGTCACGCCTTCTTTCATTGCAGGGCGGTAGTGCCGTTGTGCAAGTTTGTTGAAGGCCTCATGGTTCGCATGCTGCAGGGAAAGTTTTTTGTCCTTGAGGCCAGTTCTGTTTGTAGCAATGTGGTGTCGCAATTGACGAAGGCTGAACACTATGTGTTCTTTGCTTACTAGGGGTTATGAGAGTCGTGATTTGGACGACGCGACAGAAGGAATTCTATGAAGGCGAGAAGTTCACTTCTTCCCAACTGATCTTGTACTTTAAGGCATCAGCTTAAAGTCAAGATTAGGACGGAAAAATGCGGCGGCTCCCATCATCAGAATTTGGCAAAAGGTGGGTGAATCTTGCGCGTTTGTGTAGAGTGAAAGGGGCTGACCTGGAGTGGCATTTTGATGTCGGTTAGGCATCAGAATATTGTCCTTCCTGGGTTGAACATAGGCAACCCACCCAGATATTAGGTTAGACTAGGTTTTTGTTTTTTGAATATTTAGTTTTTTTTTTTTTTTTCCTGTCTAACTTAGCTAGGGTATGTATGCTCATTGGTCCCTTTTTATTTCTGTCCCTATTTTTTTTTACTTTTGTTTAATTCCCCATCCCCTCCCTCGTTAGGTGGTTAGTGATGTCAGTTTTCTGGTGGATGCGGGGCGCCTTTCGTTTCGGGTGTGTGTTTTTTCGTATTTGTTGTTGTGTATGAATGAGTGAGTGTTTGTGTGAATGCTTGATGGTCTGAATGTTTTATCATTTTTTTTAGTCCCGCATTGATTTCGTCCAGTTAACTGATGTTTCTGCCACATTTATAGTTTGTGGGGTTTTTATTACTAACATCATTTTGTTTAGTTTTATTGTAAATAATTAATTCATTTTGTAAATACTCATTTGGGGATTTTTTTTTAATTGTTATTTTAAGACCCTCCCCCACAACAATTATTTGTATATATGGGGACTAGTTAGGACGTCATAGAGAAAATGAGGTATTATGGTGGATGTAGTAAGAATGGTAGGAGTGAATGTGTTGTTTTGGTGATTGGAATATTGTTGGCATGTTTGGGTCAGTGTTTGTGACTAGCTAAGTTTTAGATTAAAGACAGAAGAAGACCGTCCTTTTCCCAATCCCCCTTTTTGCCTTGTGCCACATTTTTTGTATTTTTTACAAAACAATAAATATTACGAAAACAGAGATTCACAACAAAGGTCTTCGTTGACTTTTTTAATTTTTTAATCAATTTTATAAAATTACTAATATGTTTATTTAAAATTTTGACAAATTCCTACATTCCTTTCCGAAGTTGTAAGTATTATTATTTAAACCACCACTCAAAATTAATTTGTTATTATATCAACAGATATAACGACTTATACGAATATAACAAAAAGGTAGTGATGAAAAATAATAGATTTAATGATATATCTTTTTGTAAAATTTTTAACCAAGCTTGAAATTAAATGGTAAAAACGTTTTAAATTAATCAGTAGAGTAATAAAATAAAAATAAAATGTATAGATATATATTTAAAAATTAACGATGAGTTTTTTTTTCTATTTTTTAATAGTTTTGCTTATTATATTAATATTTGTACTTTATTTTTGTTAATTTAATCATTCACCTCTATTATTTGAATTTTATATGCCGAAAAGTTTCATTTGAATGGAAAGTTTTATTTTTCTTGAAACTTCTGGATTTGAAACAAAATATTAATCATAATAAAAATGATAGTAATTTTTTCAATTAAAAATTATCGAGAAAATTTTAAAAACCCCCATTTGGACCCAAAAGTATAGAGATGGGACGATTTATAACAATTTTTTTTTTTATTTTACAATTACAAAAAATACAGAAATATCAAAGGTAATCGTCTGGTACATCGTTATAAAGAAAAAACAG
Source organism: Acanthosepion pharaonis (assembly GCA_903632075.3). Taxonomy (NCBI): domain Eukaryota; kingdom Metazoa; phylum Mollusca; class Cephalopoda; order Sepiida; family Sepiidae; genus Acanthosepion; species Acanthosepion pharaonis. The sequence continues at coordinate 419,881 of CAHIKZ030001962.1, read as the reverse complement.
AATGAAATTTTTTAATGTAGTGTCAATAATCTTTTTTTTTTGTAATAAATTTTGAAAAATTTTTCAAAAAAAAAAAAAAAACAAAAATTTAAAATTTCTTTTCTTTAGATTAAATCTCAAAATGGCATTTTAAGATCTAACATTTTAATTCCATTTTTCAGTTGGAAAGTCGGATTGATTGGCAATGTTTTTGATAGATCATTGAATCGATTCCTGGTAGAAAAAAATTTAGAAAAAGAATTGTACTTTTTGTCCAATCTTAAAAAGAAATCTATATAAAAATTTATTAAAAAATGCCTGAGGTCTTAATATCTTCCTGTGTTTCTTTTTTCTTTTTTTTTTTTTTTAAAACTAATCCAATGGAAAATGATCAAAAGAAAAGCAAATTCAATTGAAAGTTAGGTCTCAAATTTGAGATTTTGAATAAAATTATTATAAACAAAATTAAAAAAATAAAATAATCTATCATTATCTTTAAAACTTAACATCTGATTTAGTACCCCTTCCGACATTGAATATCTTATTTGTTCCACCCAATGTTTGTTTTATATATTTAAAAAACCTTTTTTTTTAGTATTTTTTTATAGAATGAATTATTCTAGTCTTTTATCTTTTTTTATTTTTAATTATTTTTAATTTTGGGGGAAAAAGACAAAAAATTGTTTCTTTCTAAATCCTTCTTCTTCTTCTTCTTCTCATGATTGTTATTCAATTTCCTTTGGTTTCTGGTGTAAAATCATTTCTTTCTGTTTCCGTATCAATTTTTTTTTATGTAGGATCAATATATATTTAAATTTTCAAAATTGAACAGTTTTGAAAAAAAATAACATTTTTATTTTTTTATAGACCCTTCATAATATATATTGTGCAATGTTACTTATTGAAAAATATTGTTTTATTTCTTTTTATATTAAAAAATAAATTATTCCTACAATGCGTCTATTGGAATCTTTTTCCAATCAAATCCTTATCCTCCATATTTTATGGTTTATCTTAATTTTGTCATCCGATTTAAATTTCATAATTTTTTTTAAATATCCTTTTGATTTTGATTTATGTTTTTTTACATCTACAAATTGATTTTAAATATATAGATTGATTAAATCATTATCAATCAAAAGGCACATTGGATTTTTTAGTATCCTAAAAGATTTTGTCAAGGCGATTTTTTTGAAAATCTTTATTTTATTATTATTATTATTAGATATTATTATTGAAAGGTATATATAGAATTTGTTATCTATTTATTGATCTATATTTATATATAACCTTATATTTTATATATTAATTATATATAAATTAAGAACGTTTAAAACTCTGGGAGATAGAATACTAAACTATTCGATTGACAATTTTTTAATAACTACTCATTAATATGCAAACACCCTATCATATTTAAAATTTTTGAATTGCATTTTATTTATTATTGATGTTGTCAAAATATTTTGTCGCGTTGTTTACCAGTACAATCGTTTTTTTTTAATCCAAATCGAACTTGTTTAATAAATTTTGTTGTTTCAAATTTTTAATATCTTATGGACTTTTTTGAACGTAGTTTACGTGGCGAAATATAAAAAAAATGTTTTATAAATTGAATTGTTTTTTCAATTTAATATTCCATGAATGATAACGTATTTAAGCCAATAACTATATATATTAAATTCATGAAGTTTCGTAATATTAAAAAAAAATTCATCATAAAATATTTTTTAAAGTATTTATAATAAAAATAAAAAAAAATCTATTTTTATGGCGGTTGGAAATTGAAAAATGCCGAGGTATTAAATCAAACCGATAACATTGAAGATTTTTTTTAAGTTTTATTAAAAATCTCAAATATATAGCAGGGAGACCAGAGCAGATGTTGTAGCAATATTCGAAGCCTGGACAAATGGTAGACTTGTAGATAAATTTAACTGATTTAACAGTTCATATTTCCATTACCATGAAAGTATTTATAGAAAAAAAAAGACAGGAAAGCTACGTAAATGGCGGTGGAAACCTGACTGAAGTCGAGATGCCTAAAGCCAAAACACAAAGATTCATCTTTCATTTTATCAAAATATCACTAAATATATAAAAAAATAGGATCACCAGAACCGATCTGGCAGCAATATTCGAAGCCTGTACGAATGGTAGACTAATAATGATATAATAAAAATATTTTTTCTGCAATATTTTATCAAAATTTGATAGAGGGAACAAAATTTTCTTGCAGCAGACCTAGAACCTGATTCAATGTATTAAATGTTGAAGTCCTTTTGTTTTTCTTTTTTTTTTTTTTTCTGATTTAAATGCTAATGCCTTATTTTTAGTTGATATATTTATTTAGACATTTATTCCAACATCAGGTTTTTAAAATCATATTATTATAGTTGTTATTGGCGTTTTCAAACAAAAATTGATCGATTAAATAATCCTGTGAATATTGTACGCGCAAATCCACGCTCGGTAGTGAATTCATGAACAGTAAGCGATAGCCGGAAGCGGAAGTGATTACATTCACGTATTTAATGTCGAAGAAAGTCTTTAAATTTAAAAGCATTTTTTTCCGTTCACCATTTTGGATTAAAATTAAAATCATTTACTAACATCGAATTAGAAGCCAACTTTGCCCGTCTGTGAAAATATAAGCACGATGGAAAACACAAATTAAACTATAAATATATATATATATATATATATATATATATATATATATATATATATATATATGGGAACTATTTGTAGTCATAAAACACTGCTAAAATAAAATAGAAAACGAAAATCTATACCATTTATACTAAGAATAAATATTTGTTACTCACCGTTATATATATATATATATATATATATATATATAAACTAAAATTTGCAGATCATTAATTGAGAACTCCAATAAGACGCCGGTTGCTATAGAAGTGAATAATGTCTATTCTATAAAGTATTAAAGGAAGATTATGTATTCTTTTTTGAATTGTACAAATACTTTTTTCACTCAGTAAAATGGATAAATGTGATTTATTTCTATTAAATGAATTTTTTTCTGTTTTCTATGCATATTTAGTTATTATGCATCTGTATACAGTCAATTATATGAAAATGTATTTATTTTATTATTTTATTTATTATATTTATTATTATTTTTTATTTTGATATATTTATTATATTTTTTATTACATTATTATATTATTTTATATTAGTATTATATTTAATATTATATTTTATTAAATTATTTTATATTAGTATTATAATTATATTTATTATTATATTTTATATTATTTTATATTATTATATTTATCATATTCATTATTATATTTTTATTATTATATTTATTATATTTGAACTAATAGTTGGAAATATATTAAATTTGTATGTGTAGGAATATTTTTATATAAGTATATATGTATATATATATATATATATATATATATATATATATATATATAAGAAATATGTATATATTCCAACGGTATGTATATTAAAAAAAGAAGAGAAGAGAGGTGCCGCAAACGTTTTTTTGTTGTAATGTGGATTTATTTTTTTTTTCTATTATGCTTTGTTTTACATAATTTTACTACACGTGTTTCTGGTCCCAAACCGTCTTCAGATAAAAAAAGGAGATTTCCACATATTATTAAAAATAATTAATTTTTTTTCCTTATGTTCAATGTTAAATATTCTCGATATGAGACATTCTCTGTTTGTGTGTTGGTAATCCGAATTTCTTTCTTGATATATATCTATGATATACATATATGATATATATATATATATATATATATATATATATATATATATATATATATATATATATTTTTTAAAAGAAAAAGAGACCACTTTAAGGTACCATTATAATAATTTATTTCACCAGAGTCCTGTTAAAAGGACGTCGGATCATCAGATCGCTCTTCCAAAAATGAAATTAAACAAAAAATGAAATTAAAATTGATGGGTTGTGTAAGTTTTTGTAATTTAACAGAAGGTGTAAGAGATGTAGTTAAAGAGACATGGTAGAGTTTAGGGAGGGATTAATTTCATATCTCTCTCAAGTATACTTTATATTGTGGGAGGAGGAATGACCAGACCTTGACCTATTTAGAGAGAGAGAGGGAGAGAGAGAGAGGGGGAGAGATAGATAGATTATTTTATTATAAAAGATTTTAATAAAAAATATATTGAAATCGCTACGCAAAAGCTTACATGCTTAAATACTATGATTGTAATTCCTCAGGTGATTGAAACATAAAAGCTTTCTGGGTATTATTTCACCAAAAATTATACTAATACATTTGTTCTACGTTGTAATGAGCACTTTTGTAAAAGTAAATGCTACGAACAGTGAAATTTGACACCATCTATTCTTTCTCTGACATGTATATATATATATATATATATATATATATATATATATATATATATATATATATATATATGTATATTTCCGTTTCCATAAAGTTCGTCTGCTCTTTACAAAAATTTATAACTTTTTTTATATTTGCGATAGAAATCATTTTTAAAAAGCATTCGAAAGAAAAAATCTATATTTTTTTAAGGTTTTATTGAAATTTTATTTAAGTTTCCACATATCTTCCATGGAAAGAGTAATACGATTTTGAAGTTCACGGAAAACATTTGCCAAGCGATTTACAGTAATGCCTGAAATCACATTAGTTATTTTAGCTATACTTAAAACTAGGTACATTAAACTTTATAACATTTTTTACAGATTATTTCTATCGCAAATACAAATAAAGTTATATTTTTTTTAAAGTACACATGAACATTATGATCACCCTTTATTTATATATATATATATATATATATATATATATATATATGGAGTGTGAAAGAGACAATCACATTACTTTCTGTTTCGATTTGAATTTCTCAAAGTTGAACATAATGGTGACAACCTCTTGCAGTCGAATGAGTCACTTCGGCGAGGCTATACGTTCACGTATGCTCACTCCCTACTCAAGTTCTTGGTTGAACTCTACTCATGTTCTCGGTTGATATCTATTCAAGTGTTCAGTTGATCCCTACTCATGTACTTGGTTGATCACTACTCAATCTCTCCGTTTATCTCTACTCATGTTCAAGGTTGATCTCTAATGTTCTCACCTGATCCCTACTTAATCCTTGGTTGATCCCTACCCATGTTCTCGGTTGATCGCTACTCAATTTCTCCGTTAAACTTTACTCGTTCTCGATTGATCTCTAATGTTGTGGGTTGATCCCTATTCATGTTCTCAGTTCATCGCTGTTAATCTCTACCGAAGTTGAAAATTCGGTTGATCTCTAATGTTCTCGGTTGATTCCTACTCATGTTCTCCGTTGATCCCTACTCATGTTCTCAGTTGATCGCTACTTAATCTCTCTGTTAATCTCTACACAAGATTTCTGTTGGTCTCTAATGTTCTCGGTTGATTCCTACTCATGTTCTCGGTTGATCCCTACTCAATTCTTGATTGATCTCTACTCAAATTCTCGATTGATTTCTAATGTTCTCGGTTGATACCTACTAATATTCTCGCTTGACCCCTAAACTATTCTTGGTTGTTCCCTACTCATGTTCTCGTTTGATCCCTACTCAATTCTTGGTTGATCCTTACTCATGTACGGTGCTGATCCCTACTCATGTTCTTGGTTGATCCTTACTCATTTTCTCGGTTGGTCCCTACTCAATTCTCTGTTGATTCCTACTCACGTTCGCGGTTGGCCACTAGTCATGTTATCGGTTTATCCCTACTCAATTCTTGGTTGATCCTTACTCATGTTCTCGGTTGATCCCTACTCAATTCTTGGTTGATCCTTACTCATATTCTTGGTGATCCCTACTCACGTTCTAAGTTGATCCCTACTCACGTTCGCGGTTGGCTACTAGTCATGTTATCGGTTTATCCCTACTCAATTCTTAGTTGATCCTTACTTATCGGTTGATCCCTACTCAATTGTTGGTTGATCCTTACTCATGTTCTAAGTTGATCCTTACTCATGTTATCGGTTGATCCCTACTCGATCCTCTGTTGATCCCTACTCAACTCGGCCTCGTGAAATGCCGGTCACAAGTTGTTTTCTTTTTCGCCCTCTTGTTAAAGACACTTAACTCCCTATGTGTTAGTGGCTTCGTTGCCTAGCTTGATGCGGGATAATTAAAAAAACAAATCCTAAAAAGTCTTTATTGTTAAAAATCTAGATACACCATGCACATGGCTTCTATGACTAAGTCAAAGTCACTTGTTTTTTTTAAACTGAAATCCTAAATTCGTTAATCTTTAGAAACGAGTGGATAATCCTTTCTACTTTGCATTCTGCAAAGAATTTAAATCAGTCATTATCGGCCTCTCTAAAAACATTCTTCATAAATACCTTTAAATGAAAATTTTACCGCTTGAATATAAAATGTAATATCATAAAAATAAATGCTTATTTCGTGAGACCTCTTCATTATTTTCCTATATTCAAATTCCATGACAGATTTCTTTATTGAAATTTAAAGTTCGTTGGATCGTGTGTCGCCTTGACGTGGTAGGAGGGCTTGTGTGCATCAACGATCCCCAGAGCTATGTAGGCGGAGTCTTCGGTTCTTATCAGGTCCAACCAAACTCAACAGGTCTGTGGGGTAGGATCCAGACGAAAAACATACCCTGGTCTTCCAGGTTGGGGGTTGTGCAGTAGGGTAACTACTGACTTAAAAAACTAGCTTATTACAGATACCTCAACCATATTTTCACAACAACGACATGGCCTTAGAAGAGTCGTCTAAAGTGGAGCTAATGACGCCTGCTGGTGACCCCCCACCACTAGGAATGAAGCCGGCATGATATGGGCTGAGTTGAAGAGGATCGCCCAGAACCAGGTCCGTTCGAGAGGTGTTTATTCGGCCCTATGTTTCCCAAGGAATTAAGAGGTAATAATGATGAACCAGAGACCATTTTGGCTTGAATTTAACAAAACATTTTAAAATGACTATTTCTCGCCTAAATATATATTTATAGTGTATATTGAATTAGACAAATCCACGTTTGTGTGACTTGACGCGGTAGGTGAAAATCCCACCCCCCAACTCACCCCGGGAAGGCAGTCGACGAGCTGAAGAGGGTCGCCTGGAACCGCGTCCGTTGGAGAGGTTTTGCTGCGGCCCTATGTTCCCCAAGGAGTTAAGAGGCATAATGCTGATGAAAATTTAAAGTGCGCCCTGTAGTTTAGTTAGTATACAAGTGCGTGCAGAATTCGAAAAGAGATTTAGAGATATGGTTCTGCCGGGAAATTTTGAGAATAACGTGGACTGAACATGTGAGTAACGAGGAGGTTGGGAAGAAGAAAGAAGCTACAAAAAAAATGCTGCTAGCAAGCATAAAGAAAAGTATTAAGAGAAAGATATAAAGGAGCCTAAGACTTGTGTCTTAGAGGCCTTATTGCCTTGCGTGGGGTGAAACGATTTAAAAACGAAAAGGCTTACGAGATTGATAACGATATATAAAGTTACTTTGTGCTCATAGTGATTAAGATTATCTTGTGACAGAGACATAGAAAATTTGCGAAATACACAATTTGCGATTTTGCGTCGTTTGTAGATGAAATAGACCAGCATAATTTTGCGTCGTTTGTCGAATGCGAAGAAAATTTTAGCGGAAATTCACCTCTGGACGAATGGAGAATCGAATCGAAGAAAACGTACGGCAGGCAAATGACTGAACTCTTCTCAAATCTGGCGTTAAAGGACATTATCGAATCGACATTACGATCACCAAACGGCAGGACAAACAACTAGTTATGATTTACTGAACTTGGCACATACTGATATAGATAAACTAGAAAACTCTATTTTCTCGAAATATAGATATATAGATAGATAGATAGATTGTTTAAAATTTAACATCACATAAACAATTCATAGGAAACATTATAGATATTTAATAGACTCTGATATGATAATGAATAAATGGACATAGATAGATAGAAGATGGATAGATAAAGATTAACATACTGAGATAAACAATAGATAATATCAGATAGCTAACAGAGTGTGATAAAAATTGTTCATTGAGATAAATAGATAACACAAACTTTCCATAGATAGATGATAGATATCCATTGACAGGATTTAAATACAAACTACGATAAACAATAGATAGATATGATAGGACAGATATTTAACAGAATGCGAAATAAACAACATTCCAAATAAGATAGCCAGATACAACGGTCGAAACGTTGTAATAAATAGATGGCGACAAAGATGAGGACAATAGTCGAATAATGTAAATAGTTATATCCATTGACAGATTCTGAAAGCCCCAAAAATATGTGAAATTTATTTTGAGGACAATTCAATAATGCCGGTACATAATAAATTTTCTCAGAAATATGGATGCTGAAAGAACTTGGAGAAGATGAGGACAATTAATAATGTAAATAGTGTACATAATACCTCATCTCAAAATATAGAGATACTGAAAGGCCGAAACGTTGACAAAAGATGAGGACATCCAATAATAAATAATGTACATGGCATCGAACTACTGAAAAGGCCGAAACGTTGTAATAAATATGGCAACAAAGATGAGGACAATAGTCCGAATAATGTAAATAATAATACCTTTTCTCAGAAATATAGACAGATACTGAAAGGCATTCCAAAAATATTTGCAAAGATCTGAATGTAAATAGTGTACATAATACAGCTCAGAAATATAGACAATACTGAAAGTCGAAACGTTGTAATAAATATGGCAACAAAGATGAGGACAATAGTCCGAATAATGTAAATAGTGTACATAATACCTCATCTCAGAAATATAGACAGATACTGAAAGGCCGAAACGTTGTAATAAATATGGCAACAAAGATGAGGACAATAGTCCGAATAATGTAAATAGTGTACATAATACCTCATCTCAGAAATATAGACAGATACTGAAAGGCCGAAACGTTGTAATAAATATGGCAAATGAGGACAATAGTCCGAAAATGTAAATAGTTGTAATAAATATCTCTGAAATATAACAAAAGGCCGAAACGTTGTGAGAGGACAATAGTCCGAATAATGTAAATAGTGTACATAATACCTATCTCAAAATTTTCAGATACTGAAAGGCAAACGTTGTAATAAATAGACAAAGATGACTGAATAGTCCCGAAATAGTTACATAATACCTCATCTCAAAATATAACAGATACTGAAAGGCCTAAACAAATAAATATGATGAGATGGGGACAATAGTCCGAATAATGTAAATAGTGTACATAATACCTCATCTCAGAAATATAGACAGATACTGAAAGGCCGAAACGTTGTAATAAATATGGCAACAAAGATGAGGACAATAGTCCGAATAATGTAAATAGTGTACATAATACCTCATCTCAGAAATATAGACAGATGCTGAAAGGCCGAAACGTTGTAATAAATATGGCAACAAAGATGGGGACAATAGTCCGAATAATGTAAATAGTACATAATACCTCATCTCAGAAATATAAACAGCTACTGAAAGGCCGAAACGTTGTAATAAATATGGCAAAAAAGATGAGGACAATAGTCCGAATAATAAATAGTGTACATAATAATAAATATAGACAGATACTGAAAGGCCGAAACGTTGTAATAAATATGGCAACAAAGATGAACAATAATAATGTAAATAGTGTACATAATACCTCATCTCAGAAATATAGACAGATACTGAAAGGCCGAAACGTTGTAATAAATATGGCAAAATTAAAGATGAGGACAATAGTCCGAATAATGTAAATAGTGTACATAATACCTCATCTCAGAAATATAGACAGATACTGAAAGGCCGAAACGTTGTAATAAATATGGCAACAAAGATGAGGACAATAGTCCGAATAATGTAAATAGTGTACATAATACCTCATCTCAGAAATATAGACAGATACTGAAAGGCCTAAACGTTGTGATAAATATGACAACAAAGATGGGGACAATAGTCCGAATAATGTAAATAGTGTACATAATAACTCATCAGAATATAGGATACTGAAAGGCCGAAACGTTGTAATAAATATGGCAACAAAGATGAGGACAATCCGAATAATGTAAATAGTGTACATAATACCTCATCTCAGAAATATAGACAGATACTGAAAGGCCGAAACGTTGTAATAAATATGGCAACAAAGATGAGGACAATAGTTCGAATAATGTCATAATAACTCATCTCAAAAATATATTTAAAAGGCCGAAACGTTGTAATAAATATGGCAACAAAGATGAGGACAAAAGTCCGAATAATGTAAATAGTGTACATAATAAACTCATCTCAGAAATATAGACAGATACTGAAAGGCCGAAACGTTGTAATAAATATGGCAACAAAAAGATGAGGACAATAGTCCGAATAATGTAAATAGTGTACATAATACCTCATCTCAGAAATATAGACAGATACTGAAAGGCCCCTAAACGTTGTGATAAATATGACAACAAAGATGGGGACAATAGTCCGAATAATGTAAATAGTGTACATAATACCTCATCTCAGAAATATAGACAGATACTGAAAGGCCGAAACGTTGTAATAAATATGGCAACAAAGATGTGGACAATAGTCCGAATAATGTAAATAGTGTACATAATACCTCATCTCAGAAATATAAACAGGTACTGAAAGGCCGAAACGTTGTAATAAATATGGCAACAAAGATGAGGACAATAGTCCAAATAATGTAAATAGTGTACATAATACCTCATCTCAAAAATATAGACAAATAAATTAAAAAAAGATGTTGATAATGCAAATAATTTACATTTATATATATATATATATATATATATATATATATATATATATATATGTGTGTGTGTGTGTAATGCAAACAGATATCAAGAAAGAAAGATAATTTAAAGCAGAATTTTTCTTCGTTATGTATTGAGGAAAAATTATCAATCGCCGTCTACAATGAACCTAATAATTTATTAATCAAAGATCTGACATTCTAAATCGCTGCAGGCATAGGAAATTATGGTTATTGGAATAGAGGCTTGTTTTTTTTCTGTCACGTGGCTTTATGCGTATTAGTTTTTAGTGATTTTATTAATAAATATTGGTTCGCCATTTCCTTTTTAGCCAGCTTACCCTGAAGATCAGCTTAAGTGAAACCTAGGTAGGTTGTTCCTGGCTCTTTAAGATTTATTTTAGTTATATATTTTCACATACGCATCGGCAGTATGAATTGGCAGAATATCGTGTTTTTTTTTATTGTGAGTAATGTCACCACAAATGTATCGACACATTTTCGCTGTTTGTTTTTTAATTTTTATTTTTTGTTCAGCGGATCGGTAGTGAATTATTCATCTGAAAATAATTCATATTTATCTGTATCTCACTCTTTTAAACCATTCTTTAACTCCTCTCTTTAAAACTTCTCTCTGTTAAATTTTAATCACCACCTTCACCTTTAGGCCTTTCCTTTTCTTCTTCTGTTACACCCTCTCTCTCTAGAGCTTTCATACATTTCCCTCTCACACTTGTTTCCCACTCCCACACATACACTCTCACTACAATTTTGTTTTTTATACCCGGAGTTATATTTTCCAATTTCTTTTTGAATTTGTAGGTCTGAGGAATTGGATCGTGATTACGATTCAAATGTAATACATTATAACCATGGAATATTAGTGTTCATGCCTTTTATATTAGGAGGCACGGTGGAGTAACGGATAGCAGTTTGGTTTGAGGAATCGGAGAGCCAAGTTCGAATTCGAATTCCAGTTGAGTCCATTATATTCACTTACGTGTTGATACCCTTGGGAAAAGTGTGAATCCTCTTCTTCTCCCTCCAGGTATGGGTAAAATATCAGGACAGACTGGGTTCTATAGCCTTTGATGGCAACTAGTCTAGAAGGAAAACTCTGAATTAAAAACCTGAGGAGGGTCATTTGGGGACCTTGTGGCACGTAGTGCACCAGGTCTCTGTATTCGGCCCTTCAAAATGTGTGGATGGTTCTGCACGAAACCTTCACCGCTATAATCAAATCTCATGTGCTGTTGTCGGGCTGCCGGTTTCCCAAGAACTGATCTGCTTGACCCTCATACGTCGAATTCGACGGCTGAGTCGACATATATATATATATATATATATATATATATATATTGAATTCGATGTATGACCAAAATAATTCGATATATATATATATATATATATATATATATATATATATATATATATATATATATATATATATATATATATATCTTTCTGATATACAGACAAAAAATCGAGTCTCGCTGCCATATCTAAACTGGAGCAACCCAGTCCCATTGGATGGATGCGCCCTCAATAATGCTCTTTACTTAGAGCGTCTTTTTGGATCAAATCTCAAACTGATTTCAAGTGGAACTAATACATGAGAATACCGCAATTCCCCGTGTATAATACGCATTTTTTCTAAAAACTAATAAGCAGAATTAGGGGTGCGTATATAAATATATATAGAGAGATAGAAACTAAAAAAGTACTTGATTCCATCTGGTATACTTTATCTTTACAAGAGCCAACTCAGACAAAAAAAAGGTCTCGCATCCATATCTAAACTGGAGCTACGCAGTCACATTGGATTGATGCGCTCTCAACAAGGCTCTCTACTTTGAGCGTCTTTTGGGGCTAAAGCTCAAACTGATTTCAAGTGGAACTAAGAAATGAGAATACATTGTTCGGGACAGGCTATGCATCGTCCAAGAACCCCTAATTTGGTAAGAATTCTTCCCTAATTACTATAATCTAAAACTAGGTACCACCAGAGATTCGCTGAAAAATGAGCATGTCATAATGAAAAAATTATGCCAAACTTAATAAAAACAAAGTTTTATCGTTAAAATCTTTGAAATATCAAAGGATTTTTTTTAATTATCAAATTATATTTTTATCCATTTTATAACGTTCGAAATATTGAGGTACAATTCATAGGGTTTGATTACCAAACAAGGGGTGCGTATAATACTCGAGTAGAAGTATTTTCCCACACGTTCAGCACAGTTTTAGCGCTGCGTATCATTAATGAAGGCGTATTATACATGAGGAATTACGGTAGTTATCATTAGTAAGCATATATGCTGATCATACCAAACTTTAGAGGAGCATATCCCAAAATCAAGATGAGGAGGTTACAACGGATTTCTTCGCTGACTGAGTTATCCTCTCCCTTAATTAGGGGGTCAGATCAGGCCGAAAACGGAATCCTGATGTCATATTTGGTGTCGGGAGCTGCCCAGTCCTCTCATTCCAATCTTGATAGAGTTCAAAACCATCTTGTCGGGGAAGAATTATTTTCCACCCTTCAACACCTCTCTCACAGGCTGGAATTGTCATAAAAGTAAATAAGTATCTTCCCAGAGAATGCTTCCCTAATTGCTACAATCTAAAACTAGGTACCACCAGAGAATCGCTGAAAAATGAGCATGTCATAATGAAAAAATATCCGAAACTAAATAAAAAATTTTTTTTATCGTCGAAATATTTGTTGTTATTCAGAAGTGTCAAGTGTTTTTATTATTATTATTATTAGTAGTAGTAGTAGTAGTAGTAGTATTTTCTTTGATTTCTGGCGTGTACACATTTCTTTCCGGGTCCCGCCCAGGGACCTAAGGTTATAAATGACATTATGACACTTTCCACTGACAAAAAAAAAAAAAAATTACATAGATAAAGCCCTTCGTAAAGTGTGGGCTGTACTTGTGAGAAAATTTTTTTTGTATTTCTTTGAGGCATGGGCTTCCAGGAATCCCTTCAGTTAGTCTACTGGAATCTTTTCCAACCAATCCTAGCGCTCCAACTACAACAGGGATTGTTGATGTTCCCATATGCCACATTTTTGAGATTTCTATTTTGACAACTTTATTATTATTATTATTATTATTATTATTATTTCTGCCTCAAGTAGAACTAATACACAAGAATAATGGCTGAAGAAAGAGGATGAAGTGACCATTTCTCTGTACCGCTCGAGGAAGTAATTGATTCCGACATCTATACTCTAACTGAGCAAGGATCCAGATCAGACGAAAAATGGAGTATTGACCACCATATCTGGGCTGAAGCTACCCACTGCACCCTTTCTAGGATTGATGGAATTTAGAACCCTAAACGCTGCCCTGTGGGTGATTTATCATTCAGTTGTGGGATAGTGGGTGTAGAGATGTCTTATCCCATCGACGAAAGGACGTATACCTCTCACTATCCACAGCAAATGTTCTGACGATTTATATTCCTTGGTACCACCAGTTCAGAACTTCACAACTAAGAACCATTTGCCATTAACGCAGTGGCGAAACATCCATAGTCTCTTTCTATTCCATTAGTAAAAAGTAAATTCTATTCAGTCGGCTTCGTCCAAGTTGGTATAGAGACTTCCTAGAGAATGCTCCCCAATGGCTACAATCTAAAACTAGGAACCTGAAAAATGAGCATGCTATAATGAAAAAATATCCCAAACATAATAAAAACAAAGTTTTAGCGTCAAAATCTTTGTAATTATTCAGAGGAAATATCAAAGTTTTTTTTTCTAATTATTAAATTATATTTTTTTCATAAAGTTCTCAATTTTGAGGTACATTTTATAGGGTTTGATTTCCAATCAAGGGGTGCATATTATGCGTGAATAGAAGCATTTTCCCACACTTTTTAGAGTTGCGTATTATGGGTGAAGGCGTATTATACGTGGGATTTACGGTAATTGCTTAAAAAGAAGTTTATAAGAAGTCAAGAACCCCTAAGTTGGTCAGAGTCTTCTGAGAGAATGTTTTCCCAATCGCTACAATCGAAAATTAGGAAATTCCAGAATTCGCTAAAAAATTAGCATGCCATAATGAAAAATATCCCAAACTTAATAAAAACAAAGTTTTAGCGTCAAAATCTTTATTATTCAGAAGAAATATCAGTTTTTCTTTTAATTATTAAATTATATTTTTGATCTTTTTTTTATAACGTTCAGTATTTTAAGGTACACTTTATAGGGTTTGATTTCCAAACAAGGGGTGCGTGTTATTCGTGAGTAGAAGCATTTTCCCACACTTTTTAGATCTGCCTATTATGGACGAAGGCGTATTATACATGGGGAATTATGGTAATCGCTTGAAAAGTAAAAAAGTTGCTAAAAAGTAAATTCTACGCAGCCGGCTTCGTCCAAGAACCCCTAATTTGGTAAGAGTCTTCCGAGAGAATGTTTACCCAATTGCTACAATCTAAATCTAGGAACCTCAAGAGATTTATGTTGCATATCGGGAACACACCTACATAAAAGATTAGAGAACTGCTCTTGTGACTTAATCTTAATCTTGACTTGAAATGGTACCCTACCATAGCATCCAACGCTGAACATACTGAAAAAAAATGATCTTTTCCCTGTACAGTTCCCGGATGTATCTGACTCCTCCCGATATCCTCTGCCTTTACAAGTGCCAAACCAGGCCAAAAGTAAAGTACTGCTGCCATATCTGGACAGGCGCTGCCTAGTCTTATTTTTACAGTTTCGATACAGTTCAAAAGCGACTCCGCGTCCCTGTAGGTGATGAATTATTTTCCACCCTACAAACCTTTTCCTTATTTTTTCCAACGTTGCGAGTCTTATATATTATTCTGTAAATATTTCCATGGAAAGTATTGGTGAACGAACTAAGATGATTCGCTAGTTCCATTTCGATCCTGAGAACTAAGCCCCTCCATACCAGGCACATTTGTAGCGAACCCCATTCATTCCCTTCATACTCCATTGATGAGCTGTAAGTTCCACTCGAACAGCTTCTGCCCACGAATCGCCGCTTTGTGGAACCGACTCCCAAGGGGATGCTTCCTCGATTACTGCAATCTTAACCTGTTCAAGTTTTACCGTTATCTTGCCCACATTTCGAAATAAACGGTGCCTCTGTAACTCTCTAAGTCAAATGGCTCTTGGGCCTTGGTCAGCTTGAACATCATTATATATAAAAAAAAACTACTGAGCATTTGGCGTTCTCATTCTAAATGTCTTTAATTGAAAAGCCGACATAGAAATTGAATTTTGTTCCAATGAAATATGTTTGCTATTTGTTATGAGTCGTATTTACTTAAGAATATGATGGGTGATGTGTATCTCTTTATTCTGGGTAATTGATGACACGCGGGTACGTTGAAAAAAAAATCAAACTGTTGGAAGGAGTGTGATATTTAGGAAAACATTATGTCGTGACAGAATCGAGTAATAAATTATTTCTGAAAAACAGAAGTAGCTCTATGTATTCAATCTAATAAATGTATTAGGTTGTTAGGAAAACGTGGGGGATCCTGACTCTCTACAACTTCCTATTGTTTTATCTGAAAAGACAGGAAAATAAATGTATATTGAAATATTAGTGTCTTCAAAAAGAAATAATCTTCGATTTGAAGGAGAATTTGAACAGTTAAATTAGTTAAGTTTATCTACAAATCTACCATTCGTCCATGATTTGAATATTGTTGCCACATCTGCTCTGGTATCTCTGCTATGTATTTAGAGATTCTTGATAAAATCCAAAGAATAATCTGCAATGTTTATCGGTCCTGACCTGGCATCTCGGCTTCAATCAGTTTCCCGCCGCCATCAAAGTAGTTTCACAGTGACTTTTCTATAAATACTTTCATGGAAATTGTACTAAGGAGCCTTCTTATGTCATCTAGACTTGATGAATTTAAACACAGTAATACAGGTTAGAAAATGAAAACAAAAAGGACACGTTTGTTTATAATCGGAAAAAAGTTAGTTGAAATTTCGAGACAATATAATAAGGAAAGACGCTTTGGCAAATTTAACACTCCCAGGACATATTGAACGCAAGAGGGAACAGATGAAAATGGCGAGCAAACTACATAATAAACTTCTGCAAATGGATGACAGAACAGGGGGTGAGAGGGCTACATTGGGTAGGAAGTTGTAGAGTCATGATCACCCACGTTTTGAAAGTTCATGGAAGATTTTAGAATGTTTCAAATTACAATAAACAACGCGGTTTCCGGTCGTCATGACATTTATTTTATATTAATTTACGCTAGACAGTTGGTTTTCAGATTTGTTCTACAGTGTAGTCCGAAAGTCTTGTCACCCTTACAGGATGAAAGGCACAGCGAATCTAAATTACGACGGTGGGAAAGTGACTGAAGGCGAGATGCCAGGTCAGGACCTTTAACATAGTACAGGGTGGTCCGAAAGTCTTGTCACCCATATATATATATATATATATATATATATATATATATATATATATATTTTTCCATTTCAACGGTCTCTGAGGGTATTATCAAGGAGAGTGTTTTACATGAACGATACCAGAATACCCATCAGATGAAGGACACCGTTCGGAGAGCCTTTGCAACAATCAACAAAGCACATCTTTGTAAAATATCAAACAGGACACGGAGCCGTATCATTTTGTGCCACGAAAATGATGGTGTTCATACAGACCTTCTCGACGTGTGACAGCGTCAATGAAAGTGAAGAAACTGAAACCAGTACGTGTTCTTTGTATTAACTGTATTACTTGTTTGTTTTTCCTATTTTTCTCATTACTTTTCTTACGGTCCGGTTCCTTGTACCACGGTGATAGTCCAAAGTAGAACCAACAAAGAAGAACTCGAACACAGGTATGGAATAACACAGATATATTACAAACAGGAATATTTGCAGAAAAGTAGAAAGTGTTAGTACGAACAATCAGGTTTAGTAGTCATTGTCTGAACGCGACACTGTTTCGGACTGCCTCTGACTCTGACTCGACTGACTGACTCGCTCGCTCTGACTGACAGACTCCAGAGGGACTTCACTCCAGACTTCAGACTGAACGGTATTTAGTCACCCCACACCACTACGATGGCATCATGTGGCACAAGGCCGGTTTAACATGGGATCTCCGAGCCCGTAGGCTTGCCCAAAAATATGCCATTTCAACCCGTATAAACGGGTTCAAGGTCGGTTTACCTCCCCGAAAGAGACCCCGTCCTTCGGCGTAGCCTCGTTCGGGTTCCTCCCCGCCCGAAGGCAGAGAGTTCAACCGATCAGCCGGTCGCCCGACTTCGCACTGAACGGTATTCAGTCACCCTCCCACGAGGGCGTGATGTGGCACAAGGCTTTTTTAACGTGGGATCTCCGAGCCCGTAGGCTTGGCCAATAATATGCCCCATTGAACCCGTATAAACGGGTTCAGGGTCGGTTTACCTCCCCGAAAGAGACTTCGCCCTTCGGCGTAGCCTCGTTCGGGTTCCTCCCCGCCAGAAGGCAGAGAGTTCAACCGATCAGCCGAACCGCCGGTCGCCCGACTTCGCACTGAACGATATTTACTCACCGCCCCACGAGGGCATCATGTGGCACAAGGCCGGTTTAACGTGGAATCTCCGAACCCGTGGGCTCGTCCAAAAATATGACTGAACTTCCTGATTCCTCTTGAGGCGCAGTATTTATTATGTATGGAATAGTCCATTATGTTATTGTGGGTAAGGTCCCATAACAACATATTTTTTTTCAAGATTCAACCTTTTATTGAATTACTTCAAAATATTTTTCAGGTTGTTCTTTCTTCTTCCTTTTTGCATGTTTTTTTCAGGGCACCATTTTTTTAGTCAACCATTAACAATATATTTACATCATACATGGTACGAACGTCTTGTTACCCCTATATTATATAATTTTCTATTTCAGATGGCTGACACATGGTGTTCCTATAAACCTCCTCAATTTGTGACAACCTCTCATCTCCAGTACGTGAAAAATATTAATGTTTTTTTTGTTGGTCTTTGTATTTTGGTAGCGTTAACAAAGGCTTCCGGAGCGTCCTATACAATTTTTCTTAAGATTGTAATGTTCAGGGAAGCATCCACGTTAGAACATCTTTTATAAAGCAGTTGTTCTTTAGAAAAAGCTGATACTTCCTCCTTACAATTTTCTATTTCAGATGTTCTGACAGGAAAATGATGCTCTTCAGACAGACCTTCTCGATGTGTAACAACGTCAATGAAAGTGAATAAAACTGAATCGAGTATATGTGCTTTATATTACTATATGACTTGTTCTTCTATTGTTCTCATTAATTTTTGGGAGCAGGTGACAAGGCTTTCGGACCAGGCTGTAGATTGTTGTCAAGATTTTATCATTTTACAGTTGAAATGCCTAGATGCAGCCGGAAGTTCTATGCTAATATTTTCTTCTCTCGCGCTTTTCGCTTCTGGAACATTCTTTTGGCTTCTTGTTTCCAAGTCAAGTTTAAGCTTCAAAGATGTAAATACGATGTCAATCGTCATCTACTGTCTTCTTCATATTTGTTTGGTTATTCTCTCTCTCTCTCTCTCTCTCTCTTTCTCTCTAAGAGTATTTTTCTTTTTTCTCGCCTACTCTCTAGCACTCAGTAACCCCTTGCGTCTTAGTGGGTTCATTGCGTTTCTTGAGGTAGAGTAACTTTTAAAAAAATAATATATAACAACGCAGTCACCTTTTTCAACGACTTTATACCAACGGCAAAGAAAAAATAACCTTTGAATGACTTTTTTTCTGATTCTTCCAGCCAATTAAAAAATCTAGTAATCAAAACGAATAAATATCAGAAGGTGCTTATCTTGTAACTAAAGGGGATGTGGAAGAACCTTTCAAACTAGACCACATTTTTTTCAGAGGTCGTTTAACATGGTGTGGTTTTTCATTATCATGTTGGAGAATGACATTTTTTTTTTCGATTATCAATGTAGAACAATTTAGATGCAATGCACAACGAATTTCAGCTGCTAAAAACGTAAACATCTGCAGCGAAGGTTCTTCCATGCAATTTTATAAAATTTTTAATGGACGAATATAAGCCTATTCCAAATAGATATAAAACAAATGCTTCTGTGGATGGAGTTCTGTTTTGGTGTTGGCATTGCTTTCTCATGTTGTAACAAATAGTTGTTTTTTGGTTTTTATTTTTTATTTTTATTTTGTTTGCTTGAATTTCTAGGATGAGCAGTTGTCATTATTTACACTATTTATATATATATTTATTATCCTCATCTTTGTTGTTATTATCACAAGGTTTCGGTCGTTGCGACCTCCGGCCTTCCCCAGATGTGTATCGATCCGCCTCACCTACAGGGAATTCTGAGCTGAACCCTTTATTTTAATCTGCGGGGCTAGAATATTCTCGTTCCATTGTCCATGTCTAGTCTATTGTTCATTATGTTATAGTCTATGTTATGTTATTTATTTTGTTTATGTTCATTAAATTATTTTTAGTCAAATTGGACAAAAGAAAATTTGAGATGATATTATGTACAAATTTATATTATTCGGACTATTGTCCTCATCTTTGTCGTCATATTTAAAACGTTTCAGTCCTTAGATCTGTTATATATTTATATATATAAATATATATTTTATTTTTCATTATTCAAGACATATTTGTCCTCATCTTTGTTTATTTATTACAACGTTTCAACCCTTCAGTATCTGTCTATATTTCTGAGATGAGATGAATATTCAAAATATTTACATTATTCGGAATATTGTCCTCATCTTTGTCGCCATATTTATTACAACGTTTCGCCCTTCAGTATCTGTCTATATTTCTTAGATGAGGTATATTATATATATATAATTACATATATATGTTTTTAACTTTTCGTCCTCCATTTTTATTATACGTTTCATTGTATTATATATTCTTCAGGTGGTTGAATTGTCGAACTGAACCCTTTATTTCACGCACTGGTGCCATGTTTAATGGATATCAATTATCAGTTATCTTCCGTTAATTCCCCTCTCCAAGTTGCTCACTGCCTTAACCGGATATTGAACTCACGCTCTTTGGTTCTTGTCACTGGATCTAACCAAACGCCTTTATCCACTGTGCCATGTGGACATCTGGTTATGAATTTCTGGGTATTATAAACCTAATGTCTTCAGCAACTATTTTTGCTAGTGCCCATATTACAATTTTTGCTGTTATCAATATATGTTTTTTTTACCAGAATCATATTACAACTTTATATCATTGCTTTATATAATCCTTATTACTGGTTCTAAAATTGTATTTATCTTCTATGCTTGGTCGGCTCAGGAGAAAAGGCCACAATATGGAAAACAGAAAAGATTGTGATAAAAAATTTTATATTTTTTATGAGGACAATAGTTCGAATAATGTAAATAATGTACATAATACCTCATCTCAGAAATATATTTTGATTTAATTTTGTTATTCTTAAATAAGTAAAAAATCCTTTTGTTCATATATCTGTCCATAGTATTCTATACGTTCATCAGTAGACCCAATATATTTCGTTATCTAAATGATCGATATACAATCACAATATATCGTGTACCAGATTTTAGTTTTCTTCTTTATTTCATATTGCAATGTTTGTTGTTATTATCGCTTTTCTCTGGCACTACTTATTATTGGTTCTCATATTGTATTCATTTCTATGCTTGGTCGGCTCAGCAGATTTTTTGTGGCCTTGCATATATGCTGATGCCTTAAATCTACGAATTTTTAATATAAATATTATGCAAAACCCTGTTTTTCATCGTTTGTAAGTGCTAAACCTAGTGAGTATAGTGGATGCAGACAGACTACCCATCCTAATGATCTTTTTTTTTATTCTTTTAACCTTTTATTTGTTATGTCCTTGCATTTTGTAATGTTTTGGGAACATAACATTTTCGTCTTTACCAAAGCAGGACCAGTTTCAACGCCACGCTTCGTTCAAACGATCAAGTTGTATGATGCGATGGCTCATCTTTTCTATTTTCAAAAATCCCGTAAGGGTCGACCCTCTTTATACACCACCAGATACAAAAAGCAAAAACTGAGTAGTGAGTTCGATCCTCACTGATATACAATAAATTCGGCCTAATTTTACATCGAAAATATGCTTAGAAAATCATTAAGTACTTTCGACGTGGTATAATGGTTATCAAGCTTGTCTCGCGAGAACAATTACGACCGCGTGGTGAGTTCGATCCTCACTGGATGTGCCAGACATTCAGCCTTTTTGTCAATTAAAAACTACGCTTCGAAAATCACTATTTTCTTCGACATGGTATAAATTTTTAGGACGATTCTAAAAGATTTTTTTGTTTTTGTTTATTATATTCGAAACTTATTCTTTAGAACGTCATTAATTTTCAAATCGACGTGGTGTAATGGTAAATATATATATATCTCGCTAAAAACAGAACTGAACCAAAGAGTTTTCTCAAAATTTATACTCATATTCGGCCTTGTTTTTAAATCTTTGAACTACGCTTAGAAACGCTGGTCAACTCGACGTTTGTAATTTCATAACAAATATTTTGTCTCGCTATTTCAATT
The DNA here is from genome assembly GCA_903632075.3 of Acanthosepion pharaonis. Classification (NCBI taxonomy): domain Eukaryota; kingdom Metazoa; phylum Mollusca; class Cephalopoda; order Sepiida; family Sepiidae; genus Acanthosepion; species Acanthosepion pharaonis. The sequence continues at coordinate 397,589 of CAHIKZ030001962.1, read as the reverse complement.
AAAATTTCATCATCACCTGCTTAATTTTTTTTTTTCTTTTGATAATCTAATCTAGGCTTAGAAATCATTCATGTCCCCCGACATGATGTTTTCATAAGATACTAGATCATTTACAGTTCGATCATCATGAAATAACCTCTAGAAATTCATTAAAAATTGACGTGATATAATGGTTAACAATTGTTTTCATAGATCAATTATCATTGACTAGTTCAGGATCCATTCTGGTGCTAAAATACTTTCAATTACTTGACTTTATACATCTAAACTACGCTTTTTTTTATTATAACACAAAATTTATATATATATAATATATTTCACATTGATATGAAAAAAATATAATTATGCAAATAGAACATAATAATACACACAACTAATCCCAAACATTAATCTCTTTTATCGTAGTCAAATATATACTAATTATAAACAAAATGAAAATATACTAAAAAAAAAGTAAATACTAATATAACCACAACAGACCCTAGAAAAAATATTAAATTAATCATATACTACACTAAATCTAGTATATCCAACTTAACTATTCGCAATGATTCTTCCCGCAAATGTTAAAAATTTGCAAAAAACCAACAGTTTACAAATTCAAGTGCCCTTTTGGGAGATTGTATCTCCAACAGATTAAATAATATTTATGTTGGTCGCACCACAAACTCGCTTTCACGACGCTTGACTCTACATTTTGAAATGATAATTCTAACATTTTTAGACATTTAAAACAACATGCCTGGCCGCGTATCAATTCCGGAAAATCCTTGTTGAAAACTACAACTATACTTAAACATGAAAACAATAAACAAAAATTAAAAATTCTTGAAGCTTTATACATAAAACAGTTGAAACCTAACCTGAACAAAATAAACTATGAAATCTCCACAAATATTCTTAAATGCCTATAATTTATAACAGAAGCCATTGGTTTATACCAACGGCTTCCCATACTTAATACTTCTCGTTTTCACTCTCGCGTGGTCATGTGTGACGTCACGAGCTGCGACGCGATTTTCGCTTCCGCGTCTCGTATATACGAGTTTGTCGTTGCTTGGAAAATTTCATACCGCGGACTACCATTATTGTTTCGTCCGTGTGTTGTTTGATTTATTGAAATTAATTGTCATCTTTGATAATGGCTTATGTAAGCCGAAAGCTTAGATTGGATTTAAACATGTATCAATATGGTGATTTTTCTTTCGTCTTTCAATGATAATGTTATTAAGCTTATCAGACAATATGAAAGGAACTTACTTAAAATAAATAGACAAAACTTGTCTATATTATTTAATGAAACATGCATTAATATATATATATATATATATATATATATATATATATATATATATATATATATATATATATAATCATATATAAATAGTAAATATTTCAACAATTAGGTTTGTCTTATTTTTTTGTTGAATGTAATTTAATATAAATTTTTTAAATAAATTAATTAAAACCCAATGATTTAAAATGTATCATATGAGCTGAAATGAAAATTTAAATATAAAAAGTACAAATGAATTAAAAAAACCAGACAACGAAATTATCATATAATAAATTAAAAAAATTTAAAGTCATTTATACTAAAATTAATTTATTCTAATAAGTTTTAAATAACAATATGATAAAATTTGAAATAAATAAATAAATTATTAATCCATTTTCATAATATTAAATTTAATTTTTAAAAAAAATTTTTAAAAAATTATTAAATGAAAAAAAAGAAGGCATAAAATTTTATTATTTTTTTTTTTTCTATTGAAATTACGTTTTTTAATTAAAATCGACTTTTATCTTAATTTAACATGGATACAAAATTTAGACATAAATATTACAATATCTTGATAAAAATTATTTTAATCAATTTAATAATAGTTTAACATGTTTGAATATATTTTAATCCAAAAAGTTTTTTAAAGACAGAAATAATGCGACCTTTTATTTAAACAAAATTTATTTATTTATACACAATGAAATTTTGCAATTTACTAAATCCGAAAAGATATCAATTCTATTTATACATTGACAATCTTATTCCCAAATCAAGAAATCTTCAAATTGAAGGAATTATTAAACAATTAAAATATATTATTATATTTATATATATATATATATATAAATATATATATATATTCATTATTATAATTTTATCATAATAAACCATTTTTTCACTATCTTTCGATTTTCGATTCTCACCCGTCGAAAAATTTATTTTTTTTTTTTAAAATAATTTATCTTTTGGGTCTCTAAATGTTTTAATTATTCTCTTGGTTTTGAATATGTTTAAAGAACTAAAAATATTTTTTTTTTTTTTTGGTCTAATGCTTTTTTCTTGTATTTTTATAATTAATTCCTTCTATTCGCATCAAACATATATTATATATATATATAATATATATAATAAATATATTTTTTTAAAAAAAATTATAAAAAAATAAAAAAAATAAATTTTGAAAAAATTTATTTTTTTCAAAATTTTTCTTATTTTTTTTTGAATATTTTTATTTTTTTAAAGTTTCAGATTAAAACGATCCTTCATTAAACATTATTAAAAAAGCTAGAAAAAATCAAAAAAAAATATAGAATTTTATTTTTTAAAATTTAAAATCCTTATAATAAATTTTTCAGATCTTTAAATAAATAATTTAAAAATAATTTATATAAAATAATTATAAATTTATATTTTAAAATTTAAAATAAAATTTTTTTTTTTTTCAATTTAATCATTTTAAGTATAAAAAAAAAATTTTGAAAAAAATTTGTTTATAATTTCAATTTCATTTCTTTTCCAAAAATTCCATATCATTTGACAATACATTATATTTATTTTTCTTTTCCCTTTTCATTTTTTTTTAAAGACACAATTGAATATTTTCGACTTAAATGTCATAATTCAAAACACAATCATTCTTATAATACCAAACATTTTAAATAAAATTATACACATTTAACACATTTTAACACACAACTAAAATAAATCAAAAAAAGTTCCTAAAAAAATATTGGGGGATAATTTTAATCTATAATTAAAAAATTTATTTATCTATAAACAAAAAAACACACTTTATTTTCAAAACTTATTAAATAATGAAATATACACATAAATCTAAATGAAAACATTGAGAAATCACAAATGTAAATCATAACTTAAAAATGCTAACCACTATTTCCTTATTTTTAAAATTGACAAAAGATAAAATGTTTAAAATAATATTATTTAAATTAAAATAAAATTATAAACTATAAATATATGTAAATATATATTATTAATATATATAATAATAATAATTAATATTTTTTTTAAAAAAACAGGATAAATAATCATTTTTTCAATATATTTTATATATATATATATATAAATTAACAAATCATAAATATATATATATATAAATATACATTATATAATATATATAATATATATATAATATAAATTAAACATTTTTACATATACATATTTGATAACAAAAAAATATAATAAAACCTGAAAATTTTAATATATAACATTTTTTTAAATTTTTTTATATATATAAAACAATTCATGATATTATTTCCTTTCCATTTTGTTAAAATGAAATTATATATAAAAATAAACATAAATATATATACATTTGATATTTAAATATATATATATATATATATATATAATATATATATATATATTATATAATTTAAAATATTCTATATACAAAAAAAAAAAATTTAAAATTCCAATAATATTAAAAATTCAAATTCATTTTCATTAAACATATTTGATACATAAATATATAATTTTTAAAAATTATTTACAAATATATATTTTTTATATAAAACATAGAAATATACTTATATATATATACACATATACAATAAAATAGGATATAAAGATATATATATATATATATATATATATATATATATATATATGAATATTAATTTATATATTAATAATATTATATTTCTATTGAAAATTTATGGTTTTAACCATTTTTTTTAATATATTAAATAATATTATTTTAAACATTTTAAAAAAATATATTTGCATTTTTGGTTATAATTCAATAAAATAGTTTAGTTTTTATTTAAGATGAAATATTTACTTGGTTGTGATTTCTCAATGTCTATAATTGTCTGTGGATGTATATATGTTAATATCAAAATATATTTATATATTTGTATTCACATTTAACTGTGTGTGTGTATAAATATAAAAATAATTTCCCAAATTCCTTTTTTCATAAAATGCTGTAGAGATGTTCATGTATAAATGGAACCTCTCCTTTTTTTTTTTTTTTTTTTTTTGTGTGTAATTTTTGTGTGTGTGTGTGTGTATTGTGTATGTGTTGTCTAGATTTCTTATCTAATATTATAATCTGATTGTGTTTTTTAAATTTCACGATTTAAATATTTTAAATTATATTCACAAAAAATTAAAAAAAAAAATAAAAAAAAAAAATATATATATAAATATATATATATGTATTGTTTATGATGAATATATTTGTAAAAAAGAAATAAAATTTAATTTCAATGAAGAAATGAATTGAATAAACATATATATTTTTTTTTTTTTCTCAATAATTTTGTTTAGTCATTTTTACTTTAATAGTGATTAAATTTGGATTTTAAAATGCTTTTTTAGTTTTTTAAATTTTAATATTAAATTTTATCATATAAATTTATAATTATTAGTTAGTATAAATTATTTTTTAATATTACACGTATTTAAAGATCTGAATAGCTATTATAAAGGATTTCGTTGTCAAGCTTTTGAATCTTTCTATACTTCGTTTTTGATTGGTTATTCTATTTTTTGTAACAATGTTTTCCCCTAGTGTAGGATCGTTAATTAATCTGAAACTTTTAAAACCATTTATTTTTTTTTTCAACATCATCATCACTGAATAAGACACAGAATGTGTTGAAACAAAATGGCTATTTTGTGTAGTGATTTTTATAACATACTTATGTTATAATTTTTTTTTAAAAAATAATTATATATATATCTATATTGTATTATATATATTTATATAAGATATTGTTAATTTTTTCATTTTTATTTTTGTATACCAATTTTATATATTATATATATATTTATATATATATATATATATATATATATATATATTGATGTATAAATTTTTATCATTATATTTTTTTTATTTTTCATTTCATCAACATATATATATATATATATATATATATATATATATATATATATATATATATATTCATATATTTTAAAAATTTGACAAAACAATGGAAATCATTATTTCTTTTATTCTTTCTTTCAGTTTTTAAACCTGTCTATAATATTTCTTTTTTTTTTGTTTTTAAATTTTTGTTTTTTTTTTATATATTCTTAAAAATTCTTTTCTTATATTTTCAAAATTATTTTTTTAAAAAAAACTTTTTCATAATTTAATTTAAAATTAAAATTTCTTTGATCTTTCAATCTAAAAAAAAAATTTTTTTTTAAATAAAATTTCAATTTTTTCATCTTTTTCCCAAATTTCTTTAAAAAAACCACTTATTCATTATTTAGCATTTTTTTTCCCTTTTTTCTTTAAATCATTTTTTTTTTTTTTTTTATTCCTTTTTCCAACAAAAAGATTTCTTTCAATTCCCATTTCTTTAATTATTTTTTCTTCTTTAAATCAAGCAAAATCCTTTTTTAGACTTTATTGATTTTTTTTATTTTTTTTTTTCTTTTCTCGTTTGTTTTTTTTTTTGATCTTTTTTTTTATTTTCTTTTTTTTTTCAATTTTTTGGGTTTTTTTTTTTTTTTTTTTTATTTTTTCTTTGTTTTTTTTTTTTTTCATTTCAGCATTTTTTGCTATCTTTTTTTTTTTTTCTTCTTTCTTTTCATTTTCTTTCCATTCTTTTTTTTTTTTTCTTTCTTTAAATTTTTTCTTTTCATTCCTTTCTTTTCTTTTTTCCTTCTTTTCTTTCTTTTCCCTTTTTTTCTTTCTTATTTTTTTTTTCTTCCTTTTTTTCTTTTTTTAAATTATTTATCTTTTTTTCTTCTTTTTTTCTTATTCTTTCTTCTTCTTTTTCATCATTTTCTTTTTTTTTCCCTTTTCTTCGTTTTCTTTTTTTCTTTCTTCTTTTCAAAATTTATTTTTTTTCTTTTTTTTTTTTCTTTTTTCTCTTCTTTTTTTTTTTCAATTTTTTTTCGTTTTTTTTTTTTCTTCTTTGTTTTTGTCTTTTCTTTTTTTCTTTTGTTTTCTTTTTTTTCTTTCTTTTTCTTTTTTCTTTTTTATTTTAATTTTTTTTTTCTTTTCCATTTCTTTCTTTTTTTTAATTTTCAATTTTACCTTCTTTTCTTTTTTTTTCCTTTTTCTTTCCTTCTTTTTCTTTATTTCTTATCTTTCATTTCTTTCTTTTTTAATTTCTTTTTTTTTCTTTTTTTTTTTTTCTTTTTTTCTTTTTTTTCTTTTTTTCTTTTCTTTTTTTCTTCTTTCTTCCTTTTTTTTTTTTCTTCTTTTTCTTTTTTTCTTTCTTTCTTTTTTTTCTTTCTTCTTTTCTTTTCCTTCTTTCTTTTCCTTCTTTTTTCTTTTTTTTTTCTTTTTTTTTCTTTTCTTCTTTTTTCTTTCCTTCTTTCTTTCTTTCTTCTTTTTTCATTTTTCTTTTTTTTTTCTTCTTTCTTCTTTTTCTTTCTTTATTTCTTCTTTTTTTTTTTCTTTTTTCTTCTTTTCTTCTTCTTTTTCTTTTTCTTTTTTTTTATTTCTTCTTCTTTTCTTTTTTTCTTTTTTTTTTTTTTTTTTTTTTTCTTTTTTTTTTTTTTTTTCCTTTTTTAAAAATTTTTTTCTTTTTCTTTTTTTTTTCTTCTTTTTTTTTTTTTCTTTCTTCTTTCTTTTCTTTTTCTTTCTTTTCTTTTCTTTTCTTGTTCTTCTTTTTCTTCTTCTTTCTTTTTCTTTTTTCGGCTTCTTCTTTTTCTTCTTCTTTCTTTCTTTTCTTTTCTTTCTTTCTTTTTTTCTTTTCTTTTTTCTTCTTCTTTCTTTTTTCTTTTTTTCAATTCATTCTTCTTTTTCTTTTTCCTTTCTTCTTTCTTCTTTTCTTCTTTTCTTTTTCTTCTTCTTTTTCTTCATTTTTTTTTTTTTCTTCTTCTTCTTCTTTCTTCTTTTCCTTTTTTTTTTATCTTTTTTTTCTTTATTTTTTTTTCTTTTTTTTCTTTTTTTTTTCTTCTTTTTCTTTTTCTTTATTCTTTTTCTAATCTTTTTCTTTTTCTTCTTTTTTTCTTCTTCTTTTCTTCTTTTTTTAAATTTTTTCTTTTCTTCTTCTTCTTTCTTTCTTTCTTCTTCTTTTCTTCTTCTTTCTTCTTTCTTCTTCTTCTTTTCTTTTCTTTTTTTTTTTCTTCTTGTTTTTCTTCTTCTTCTTTCATTTCCTTTCTTTTTTTTTCTTCTTCTTTTCTTCTTTTTTCTTCTTTGATTATTCTTTTTCTTTTTTTTTCTTTTTTTTCTTCTTTTTTTTTTCTTCTTTTTTTTCTTCCTTTCTTTTCTTCTTCTTCTTTCATTTCTTCTTCTTCAAGGTTTCATTTCTTCTTTTTTTTTCTCTTCATTTTTCCTTAAAATTTTCATTTTCAAAAAAATTTTCTTCTTTTTTTTCTTCTTTTCTTCTTCTTCTTCTTTTTTTTTTTTTCTTTTCTTCTTCTTTTTTTTTTCTTCTTTCTTTTCTTCAAAACTTCTTTTTTCTTTTTTCTTTTTTTTCTTTTTTCTTCGGCTCTTTTTTTTTTTTTTCTTCTTTTTTTCTTCTTCTTTTTTCTTCTTTTCTTTTCTTTTTTTCTTTTTTTCTTTTTTTTTGTTTTTTTTCTTCTTCTTTTTTCTTCTTTTTTTTTATGTTTAATTTTCTTTTTTTCTTCTTCATTTTTTTCTTTCTTTTTTTCTTTTTTTCTCTTCTTTTTCTTCTTTTTCATTTTTCTTTTTTTCTTCTTCATTTTTTCTTTCCTTTTCTTTCTTCTTTTTCTTCTTCCTTCTTCTTCTTTTCTTCTTTTTTCTTTTTTCTTTTTTCTTCTTCTTTTTCTTTTTTTTTTCATTTTCTTTTTCTTTTTCTTCTTTTCTTCTTCTTTTCTTTTTCTTCTTTCTAATATTTTTTCTTTTTCTTTTTTCTTCTTTTTCTTCTTCTTTCTTCTTTTTTTTTTCTTCTTCTTTTCTTTTTGTTTTCTTCTTCTTTTTTTTTTTTTTTTTTTTTTTTTTCAAAATTTTTTTTTTTTCTTCAATTCAAATATTTTCTTTTTGTTTTTTCTTCTTTTTTTTTCTTCTTCTTCTTCTTTTTTCTTCTTCTTCTTCTTTTCTTCTTTTTTTTTTTTTTTTCAATTCTTAAAATCTTCTTCTTTTCTTTCTTTTTTTTTTCTTTTTCTTTCTTCTTTTCTTCTTTCTTCTTCATTATTCTTTCTTCTTTTCTTGATTCTTCTTGTTTTCTTCTTTTTTTCAATTTTTTTTCTTTTGTTTTTTCTTTTTTTTTTTCTTTTTTTTTCTTCTTTTCTTTTTTTTGTTTCTTTGAAATTCATTTTTATTTCTTTTTTCATTTTATTTTTTTTTTTCCTCTTCATTTGAATTTCTTCTTTTCTTCTTTTTTTTTTTTCTTTTTTTTATTCTTCTTTTTTCAAACATTTTTTTTCAGTTAATTTTTCTTTTTTCAAAATTTCTTTATTCTCAACTATTGTACTTCTTCTAAATTCATTCTTTCTTTTCTGTTTCTTCTTCTTTTGATTTTCAATGATTAATTCATTCTTTTTTAGATTTTAATTTTCATCTTCAATTTTCTTTTGATATTAAAAATTAGCTTTATTTTTTTATATTTTTTTTTTCATTCTTTTTTTTAATATTTTTTTCAAAGATTCAAAATTTCTCCTTTCAAATCCATTTTTTTTTCCAAAACCATATATTTGGTTTTTTCTTTCTTTCCAATTACTTTTTATATTTCAAATTTTTATTAAATTTCCTAGGCAAAATCATCATCTTATTTTTTTTTATTTCTTTTTTTTATTTATTATTTTTCTTTGTCTTTTTCCATCTTTTTTTTCTATTTTTTTGACAAACTTTTCTTCTTTTTTTTTTTTCTCCTCCTTCCTTATCCTCCTCCTCCTTCATTTTCTTCTTCTTCTTCATCTTTCAAGGTTTTATCCATAGCTTTTTTCGCACACTTTTTTTTTTTTTCCTGTTAATGAAAATAATAAAAATCAATATTCTAACGTACGTTTATAAATAGTGTAAAAAGGAATTTAGCATTTAAATTATTTGTTATAAATTAATTTAAATTAAATGAAATAAATTAAGTTAAATTCCATCCTTAGCTCCGAAATTATATTCTATTTCTACATACTACGTCCCAGCATGATTTTTTGGACAAACCCCTCTCTATATAAATTTCGAATTTCTTAGTAACTAAATGGGTTTAAATATTTCATCCAAAGGAAGACAGCAAATTAAAGTATAAGTTCATTTTCTCTTCTCTGTCCCCAGTTACGGGTTAAATAGTAGCTTATTCCAGGTTCCCAAACCTTGGTTGGCAACCAGTCTAAGAGGAAAACAAGTCTGAATTCAAAAATGTTCTTTCCATAATTCTTTTTCGTCAAGGCAAATTCATTTTTTAAAACTCGTTTTGATTTTGAAGATTCATGAAGGGACATGTCATTAGAAAACATCTAATTAAATTCAAAACAGGAGAGGTAACAGAAAAACTAGTTAGAATCATGTTTTCCAAGGCAATCATGGCTCTACACATGAAATTTACTTTTTATAATTTATAAACATTTTTATTTAAAATAATAGATCTTTCATTATGTTTAGATGGTGTAATGTATAATAATAATTGGAATTAGGAAACGGGGTGTAGAGTTCCAACTCCAGCCGAGTTCGTTATATTCACTTTAAGTAAGATATGATGAAAAACAAATTTCCCCCGAAAGATTTTTTAAACTTAATGCATTTTTATTTTAGAAATATTACGCTTTTTTGTCAGATTGACCCTAATAATAAAAAAAAATTTCTTGGAAAAAAAGTCAAAGAAATTTAATAAACAAATTCCTCATACGTCCATCACATACTGGCGTCAAAATTGTTTATTTAATCCCTCGTCCGATTTTATTTGTGTGGCAATGACAAACTAAACAAAAAAAAAAAGTCATCCAAAGCTGCTAAGAATTTTTAAATTTTCTTTTTGGCTCGGCTCCAGGAAGGTTTAAAATCTTGGAAAGTGATTAATAACAGCTAAGAACTAATGAAGAGAATCATATAAAAAAATTTTTCAAATATAGATAACATTATAGTGAATGACTTTAAGTAAATCCACGTCCCTATCTGTCAAACCAATTAGAAAACCGATCCATGCTAAAATCTAAGCCTTTTTTATATACATCGTCTTCGAAGACATTTAAAATATTTTTTCAATCAACCATTTTTTAAGGCGGAAAATTGGATAAATAATAAAGAATTTTATCAGTAAATCATTTTTCTCGCCACTGAAATTGTTACTATTTTAAGATATTTTCTCTGGCTTTAAATAACCGGCAAAAGCTTGATAAACTGTAAAAAGCAAATCACTCAATTTTGCTAACAACCGTACATTCTGTCTACTTATTTAAATAATGTTTTTTAAAAAAAATCTTCTATCTTTCTTTTTTCTACTAAATTAGAATTTCTTTTAAATTCCTTTCCTTTCTGAATTATGTTTTACCTGTATATTTTATATTGTCAAGATTGTAGCCACAGTTAATTAATACAGGGAGGACATTTTGTTTTTCTACCAGATAATGAATCCTGCTCATTTTCTCAGGATAGCTTTACTGTAAAGATCGGATAAGTCTGGCAAGACAACATAATTTTTTCTCTTAGGCACGTTTATTTCTATTTCTCTCAATATTTTTGCTTATATTCTCTAAAAGGCATCTTATGATTAAATTGGATTTCAGCTGTTTATTTATATGATTGCTATAATTATTTCTTAAAGATATATATCTCCTTCAATCTTCCTCGGTACTCAAATGTTCATCCCATGATATTATCAAAATTTGATGGAAGGATCATGTCTCTAAACCAGTGCTTCGCAACGTTTCGTAATTCAGCGCGTACTTGTTTGAATAAACAAAATTCTCGGACACAGTTTCATTTTTGAAAAGAAAAACGCTAGGCGTTAAGAATGTAATTGGTGTGTAAATATTCTATGTTGAAAATCGACAAGAGTCTCAAAAGATTTACCGTTTTCGTTGCTTTAGTAGAACCCGTTTGGAATGTAATTGGTGTGCAAATATTCTACGTTGTAAATCGACAAAACTCTCAAAAGTGAATCGTTTTAGTTGTTTTAGTAGAACCTGTTTAGAATAAAATAGTGGTGTAAATATTCTAGGTTGAAAATCGACAAAAATCTCAAAAGACATAGCGTTTTCGTTCTGTTTGAGGAGAACCCGTTTAGAATATGTATTTTTGATAAATATTCTACATTTTTGTAAATCGACAGAAGTAAAAATTTATACCTTTTTGTTGTTTTAGTATTTTGTTTATAACAAAAAAATGGTAAATATTCTAAAGTTGAAAATCAAAAACGTCGCATTTTAGATATATTTTTTTATTTATTTTTATAAAAATTTTAAAATAAATTCGGTGTATAAACATTCTATATTGAAAATAAAAATTTTATTTGGACGCGTATATATATATATATATATATATATATATATATATATATATATATATATTTAAATTTAGGCAAAAACCTTTTTTCAATATATTTATTAAAAACGACTGATTGTATTCCTTTTATTTATTTTTTTTTTTTATATAGGATTACTACACATGTTTGACAGCATAGCTCAATTAGATCTCATTTAAATATAGAAATAGATTTAAATATAAAAATAGAGACCTACCGGACACTATTCGTAACATACTTGTTGACAACACTAATATAATAGCAGCAGCTACATGCAAAAAAAAAAAAGGCTAAAAATAATGGAAGCCTTATTAATAAAAACAAACAAACCAACATATAAGAATATTAACTTTGAACATGGACATAATATTTTTACCGTGTTTTGAAACAAAAAAATGAAAACATTTTATAAAACATACATACAACAAACTATTTCTTATTTAACAGTTAAAATATTTAATCCTTGAAAATGGCTAAATGTATAGCCGAAAGCGCTCGATAAGAAGAACATTCGGACAAAAAATCAAAAAAAGAAAAAAAAATGAGATCATTTTATAAAAACTAAATAAAAGACAGTTTTTTTATAATTTATCATATATAAATATATATATAATATAAATTATATATCACGTTGCGCATCGGATTAATTATATCTATGTATATTTTATCTGGTTTAGAAAAAAAAATCCGTCTTTCCAATGAAACCTAAGCCATATATATCTTATACAAAATCCTATATATATATATATTTATATATATATATATATCACACAATTCTTTGTCTTCGGGGTTAAAAAGAGACACCCAAATTCATTTTGTCAATATTTTTCTTTATATTTTTCTTTTGTTTTTATTTTGTTTCTGCTTTTCCTTTTATCGTCTTTTTTTTTTTTTAAATTATTTAGTGTCACATTTTTTTTTTTTTTTTTTTTTTTTTTGCTTTTAAATCTCAGGGCGATCTTCTAAAAACAGGTGCACGTCTCTGAAAAATCTAAATATTTTTGAATCACTTCATGTTATTGCGTTTATTATACATTTTTTTAAAATTTCGAATAACGATGGATAAAAATTATAAGCAGATGCAATGGAAAATTATTTAATGTTCAAATATTTAAATGATATATATATATATATATATATATATATATATATATATATATATATATATATATATATATATTTTTTATACATAAACATTAATGTTAAATTCAGCAAAATTTCAATTTAGTTTCTTCAAAAAAAAGACGTCAAATTTTGTTTGGTTTGGTTTGGTCTACGGCATATCAGCAACAATGTGTTTATAATGCCTACATGAATTTTAGGATAAATTTCTTAAAATTCCTGTTTAAACATTGAATGTGTGAATGCAGATATGAAGCGAAACTGAATGTGTTGTCTGAAATGTATTTTCACATATGCACACACACGCGATATATATATATATATATATATATATATAATGCTGTATTTATATATACATAAAAAAATTAACACAAACACACAACTCTGTGAACATTAATATGATCTTATACAAAAATTGCGTTAGTCATACATATAAACAAGTTCAGCGACAACTTTGATCAAATAATGTCACACTTATTAAAAGAGAATGCAACTTTGTCGGAAGATTCTTGAGAGTGCTGATACCGTAGCTTGCCAAAATATAAACGTCCGATCCGGATTTTTTCTCCTCTCCTAAAAGAAATACGCCTCAAGAAAACATCAGTCAGTTAGTTATGTACCACGCGTGACACACGCTTAGGCGATCATGTTTCTTTTGACGATTTTTTTTTCCGCAGTAAGTGGCTATTTCTTTCTGCGGTTTACGAGTTGCTATCCAAGGCTACAGGACCTGAGTTGTCCTGCTATTTACCTTTAGCTAGTGGGAGCAGCAGAGGATTCATACATTTCCAAAGGGTATTAGCACGTAAGTGAAAGTAATGGATCCGACTGGAATTCGATCTCTGATTCCTCAATCAGAACCGCTATCCATTACTCCACCCTGCCTTCAGTCAGGAAAACATACATGAGTAAAAAATTTTTTTTAATTTAAAAGAAAACAATGAAATTCCAAGTTTTCTCCTATTAAAAATATATTATACACTAGCAGACATACCCAGCTGGTCGATCAGAAAAAAGCGTTCAATTCGAATGGAGCAAAACAGCATCATGTTAAAATGTTACAGAGTCTATATTCTTCAATTACTTTAAAGTACTTTCATTAAAACACATTTTGAATTAATACAGTTATTTATATAACAGAAGTCGTCTGTATTTATTCAATCGAAGTTAGCCGAGGACATGAAGGGGTAAAGCAAACAACGTGATGACCCGCTTCAGACCACAATTATTTTGGAGTTTTTGAAATTCAATTTGTCAGTTACCAGTGATGTAAAAGAGGATACATTCATAAAACAATTGTTAAGTTTGAGGAAAATTGGTTGAAATATCAATGAAAAATAAGAAAGGAACCAGTAAAAAATCGCCATTTTTTTTTTTTTACGCAAACCTACTATCGAGTTTGAAAGAAATTATCAGGAAAAAATGAATTTAACAAAACAATCGGTTTTGTTGAAAATTTACAAATTAAAATTATCGATTTTGTATTAGAAATTATCTAAAAATTAGAGACAATTTAAATTTAAAAATTGTCTTAAAATCGAACTGGATATGTTTATAAATGAAAAACCCTGCACACAATGATAGATTTCAAATCTTATCGTTTCTGTTATATATATATATAACGCATATATGATATATAAAAATAAAAAATATAATCCAGGCAGTTCTTTGAGCATGTCATAGATTTTGAAATATGTTAAAACTGACTCACAAAAAAGCACACAATTTTATTTTCATTAAACAGAGGAAATTTTCTTTACAATTTTATTAATATAGACTTTTGAATGATCATTTTTCAAATTATTATTTTTTTTCGGGAAAATATATATATTATATATAAAAGTAACATGATCTTTATATTTACATTGTTTGTTTCGTGTAGATATGTGTATGAGTTTGAAACAGCCTGTCGCATGGATTCAAATCATAGAAATTTAAAAAATTTATCACTATCTCTGATATTGAACTTTATCCTATAAATATATTTATATAAAATATATATATTCACATATATATATATATATATAAATATATGTTTCATTAAAGAAAATAGAATAATTATCTTGAATTTATTTTTATGAAAATTTTTCAAAAGATTAATAAAAATTATCATTAAATTTCAAAGAAAATCACAATGTTGATTTTTTTAATCCAAATAAAATTTTTCAGAAAAATTTTATTAAAGATGTCAATTAATGTACAATATATGGACAAGATATATATATATTTAAATATAATATAATATATATATATATATTTATTTATTAAAATTTTATGTTTAACGTTGTTTTTTATATAAAATATTTAAGCAAATGCTCTGTTTATGATAAACAGTATTAAATAACATTTACCGGCCTGAATGTCCAGAAAATTTTCATAGAAAATATTCGTTCTTTTGACAGGATTCGAACCTGCATCCTATACGGAACCGTCATATACGCTGACGTGCCTTAACCGTCTCGGCCACAAAGAACCTTTACGTAGACAAGGTCGAATTTACTGTTTATAAACTTCAATCTTCCATGAATATCTATCTTCATAACTGCTCATGGCGTATCGAATGTAAACAAATGACGTCATATATTAAGAAATGGATATATAATTTATTTATTATAATATATTTATGTTTAACTTGTTATTTATAGATACAAGTATTTAAGCAAATGCTTATGTTATGATAAACAGTATTAAATAACATTTACCGGCCTGAAACAGAGCATTTGCTTAAATACTTGTATCTATAAATAACAATGTTAAACATAAAAAATGTCTTTAATAAATAAATTGTCGGACTTGTCCATTTCTACATATATATATATATATATATATATATATTTTATAATCAAATTCATAGAAATAATAATTACATAATATAAAAATTAATAATAATATTTACTCACTTTCGTTCATAAGACATTAAATTAGATCACGTAGCTCCCTCCATCGTTGTCATTTTTTTTTTCAATTCTAAAAAACTAACAATATTCCGTTTATAAATCAGTCAGTTGGGTACCATTGTTTATTTGAGAAAAGGCGGTCCAATAAATTATTTTGGCTCACTAGGAAGAATTCCAGCAGTAGAAATTTTCTAAATTAGCCTGATGGCCATTCACGGCTACAGGATACCAATAAAAATTCTTATTCAACACATGTTTGAAAATAAAATTAATATTTGCCTTGATGAAACCCAACAGAGGACAAACACATCGGATAGGAAAAGTTATTTTTTTTAGTTTTTTTTATTTATAAACAAAAGGTTTAACCAAAAAGTTAGATTTTAAACTATATATTGAACCCAAAGAATGTGAGTTCAATGATTAGTCCATATATTCAAAAAATTTGGAAATGGACAGTTTAAAAAAAATAATTAGAAACTAAGATATCCAAAAAAGGCACGTGGAACTAGAACAATCTACATTTAATTTTATATTTGTAAAAAGGTTCGGATTTCATTTATTTCAACATATATCACCTGAAGAAGGTTTTAATAATACAACGGCCTCTTGAAATGACTAGAAGATGAAATAATACAGGGTTCAATGCATAAATTGTCGTCTAAATTACGCAAAAATTAAAATAAAACTGACTTCTCATTTTAACAGATATATTTGCCAAAATTACGTTAAACTATCTTGAAATACAAAGTAAATTTATTCAATAAATTTGTCATTGGCTTCAACTTTGGCCTCCAGACGATTTCGAAATCTCTGCAACTCTTCCGGGCGGTCTTCTCGTTTAAGTTGGTAAATGCTTCCATAATCATTGTCTTCAGTTCATGTTTGGCATAACAAGAAGTTTTGTTCGTCTCTCGCTCAACTGTGTCGAACGCACAATAATCAAGCGGGTTGCAGTCTGGTGAGTTAGATGTCCAGATTTAAGGGTTGCTCACGTTGCAGAAATTGTATTACAGTCATGACTGACTTCTCCTGTTTGTGTGGCATGGTGCAGAGTCCTGTGGCCAGATATAGGGTCTTTCGAGCAGCCACCCTCTTGAACCAGAGCAGTGCTACCTCTTGAAGATACTGAGTATAAAGCCGTGTGGGAAGATGAATGCAGGCATAATGTCGCCATAACTAGTGATCATTCCAAACACCTTCGAAATCACCAATAGACTCATCCAACTCTTTCTGAATCCTATGCACTCCCCTCAGATTGACACACAAACACTCTGAAATGTTCGTATTGGAGCTTCCGGTGTGAATACCAAGTAGTACAGCACGCCGTTTCCAAATTTTGGGCGGAGTCAATTGCGTTATGGTGCTCTTTATCTCACAGATAACGCGCAGCTGATCCTAATATACTGTGCAGTCCACAAACTCAAAAACAGACAACAACTCGCATGTGAGAAATTAAAAATACAATATGGCGGCAGTTTACACATAAGACCCTGTATATTTTTCTCTTTTCATTCATTTGCATATATACATACATACCTATATGTGATAAGATAAAAACCGAATGGGAAACGTTTATCAATCTAACATTTTCACTTTTATTAAAGTTTCGTCAGAGGCTGAAATATGAAGAAAAAGAGCAAAGAAATTCTAGTATTTTTACTTTTACGTTGTTTGAATTGCATTGGTCAATCATGTATCACCTGAATTTTTTTCTCTCTTCTCCATACCCAATTGTTTGTATTTTGTTATTTTTGTTCAAGTACTTTCGACTGCTGCCGTTATTATCAGGAACCGATGTGGTGTCTGTGAGTTAGGTAGAATTCCGTTGCCAGCTTGTTGGCATTCTTTGGGAAGCCGGAAGTGTGAAATGGTCTACCGTGACGTCATAGGTAAAAGCAATTGCGAACGAGGCTGCACAAAATATTTACGAGTT
>CAHIKZ030001962.1:350000-377500 GCA_903632075.3 Acanthosepion pharaonis | reverse complement strand
TATATATATATATATATATATATATATATATAAAACATATATAATTATATAATACAATTAAAGACCCTAGTCCTGTTTCATTTTCAAGCGAATTTTGGAATAACTTATTTTTAAATTTACTGAGTTTTATAAGCACAATATTCATAATTTTGTTTAAAAAATACGGAGAAATCCAATCATTTTTGTCAAGGGGCGGTAGTGTGTTCATTTTTTTTAAATATTATCGTATCAAATATGAGTTACTTTGTTCAAGATTCGCTAAGTCTATCAAGGGTAAATATATCTTTCCAACGAATTATGACATCCGGTCAACGTATGTCGTCTGGTTTTTATCAACAACAAAAATTAATTTAATTAGATTCAGAAATTTGAACCTTTTTAGTTTGCCTTTTTTGAAACATGGTAATTCCTGTGTAATATCATGGAACCATATTTTTAAATAAATAAATTTATAATATTTATGCTCTTTAGATTTGCATTGTTTTTTCAAATATTAAATAAAATAAATAATATTGAACATATATATAATAAATATAATTTTTTTTTTTTATATATATATAAATATAAATGTTTTTTTTGTGGATAGAATTTTATAATAATAGGAATAGACAAAATTTATTTTTATTTTTGAAAAAAAAAAAAAAAAAAAAAAAAAAAACGTTTCGTCCCAGAACTTATCAAGTTTATTTTTCTGGGAATAGAAAATTTATAAAAACCCTGTAAATTTAATTAAATTGAACGAATTAATGGAAAAAAAAAAATGAATTTCAAAAAATCTTTAGTCCAATAACATTCAGACCCAGTTAATTCTATTCATCTTTACAAAGATAATATTATACGGGATCTATATACAAGGACTCATTTTCTTGAGGTTTTTGTATGGAATGAGACTTGATAAAAAACGAAAAAAAAGGTCCACACTAAAATTAACCACATGATTTCTTGATTTATTAATTTTCTTTGATCAAAATTGAAATAGCAGAGCAAGAACTATTGGTTAATTGAACCTCCTGATTTACTTTTTGTATTCAAAATCCTGGTGGGACATATTGTTTTTATTCTCGAAACAAACATGGGACGTCCTTTTTGTATGAATAACCAAAACACTTGTATTGGTAAATAATTGAATTAATTGATAAAATATATATGACAAGTTAAAAAAACAAATTAAATAACAGCTCGGAAAATAATAATATTGGTAATAAACGTTCAAAAAAATTTAATATATTGATCTCAATTAATGTAGAAATATTTGAAACCTAAAAAACTATTGAACATTTGTCTATCAAATTATATATAAATATAAATATATATATATTATTTATATATAAACATATGTGTGTGTCGAAAATTATATTTGAATGTTATAATTTCATATTTGTAAATGGTTCCATATTTACCGTTTATGAACAACAAAAAAGATTGTTTCAAATACGGGAAGAACCCTAATTAAATTATATGAATCCTTTCCTCTTTCTCTCAATATGGGTCAAATAGCCCGGAAATCCTCTTTTATAGCCTTTAATGGCAACTTTTCTAAAAGGTTACTCACATTCAAAACCTGCGAAGGTTTTTTGGGAAAATCATGTTCATATATAATAAAATTGTTATTAATCCCTTCAAAAATACACGTTTGGAAAATTAAAACAATCACCACTTTAATCAAATCTCATGTGTTGTTGTTGGTTTCTGGGAACTAATCTCCTACAGAAAATATTTAAAAATCGAAGGAGAAACTAAGAATTTATAGGTATATATAGATAGAATAATATAATGATATATATATTTATATATATATATATATATATATTCTCCGATATATATTTATGGCATATTCACAGATAAATTGTTTATATAGATAAGAATGCTAAATAGAAGAGGATGAATAAATTGTTTGAAATTTTTATATAAAACACAATGAGAATGCCAACAAGAATCCAACCCTGTTAGATTTTTTAATGATAGGTTTAAATCATAGATAAATAAAATTTATTCTGGTATAGTATAGATAAAAATGGTCTGAATTTATGTTTTTTTTCACAAACTTACATATTTAGATTTTTATGGATAGAGATATTCTCATTTTATTGTTGGCTTTGTAAGGTTAGTTTCAAAACTTTCGTGATTCTTAAAAAAAAATAATGATATACTTAAAATTTCCTCGGAAAAAACTTTTGCAAATTTGGTTAGATAAATTTTTATTTAAATATGTCTGTTTAAAATTCATGATTTATGAACTGAACACGAAGCACGAAGAAATAAATTGAATAACATAAATATTTTTCTTTACTTCTCATAATTTTATAGTTTTTAAACTTAATAGTGATTAAATTTTGATTTTAAAATTGGCAGTTTTTAATTTTAAAATTAAATTTTATCATATAATTTAATAATTATTGGTTAGAATAAATTCTTTTTAATACCCATATTTTAAATATTTGAATAGCTATTATAACATGACTTCGTTGTCAAAATTTTTTGAATTTTCCTATACTTGTTTTTGATTGGTCCATCTAGCTTTTGTAACAACGTTTTCCCTTGTGAAGGATTGTTAATTAATTTGAAACTTTTAAAAACCATTTATTTTACATTCAACATCATCACTGGATAAGACACAGAGTATTGAAACAAAATGGCTATTTTTGTAGTGATTTTATAACATATTTATGTTATAATTTTTTAAATAAATAATTATTATATATATATATATATATATATATATATATATATGGTGCGGCAAAATACCTCCCACATTTAAAACTGTCACCAGTGTGGTACTAGTGAACTTAGGCAAATTTTCAATGAGTGCCTTTTATATATATAATATTTATTTATTTATATATATATACTTATTTTATATCATACATATGCTGTTCTGGATAGAAAATTGATACAGATAGGTTGAAAAATTTCATGGTCACAAGTTCAGTGTTTAAAAGCAACCTGGAAGACCTTGAAGTGCTTGTACTTCTGGATGAGAGAAAACTTTAAAATTGTTATCTACAACAGTTCCTATGGTGAATAATTGTCAAATTTAAAATGTAATTTTTAAAATGAAATGTATAAAAAATGTAAACACACACTGTTTCAACAGTGGTGACATTAATTTTTTAGCATCCTTTAAAATGTGAGACATTATATTCCTGCTGTACATCTACAAAAAAAAAAGAAAAAAGAAACACATCCTTGATGACAATGATATCTACAAAATAAACATATACAAACACGGAAATAAATTTATTCAACAAAAATTTAAAAAACAAAAACAAAAAATTACTAAAACAAAGATAATTCCTTAGATTTGAACTCATTGAACACTTACCAAAAACACCCACACTTTGCAGATTATTTTAGATCCATATAAAAAATAATATCAGTATTTATTTGCCATTTAACTAGAAACTAAACCCCACATTTCATAAAATCATCTCCTATTTAAAAAAAAACCAGTGTTTGTTTTAATAAATATAAAAAATAGACATTAAAAAATTATACGACCATTTTTTACAAAATCTTTATATTTTTTGTCCCCGTAAAAAAATGTTTTTTTATTGAAAAAAAAAACCTAACTAAAGCAAAATAAAACCTGCCTAATCCTATGCATAAAATCATAAAAATACACCATTTAATCACCAATCAAAATTTTTCACTAGGTGATAAATTTGTATAACAGAAATATATATATATATATATATATATATATACATACATATATAATATTAATTGTGTTTTTTATTTATATATATATATATATATATATATATATATATTATATATATATTATATATATATATATATATATATATATATATATATATATATATATATATATAAAATAGATGTGTTTTGTATATATATATATGTGTGTTTTTATATATATATATATATATATATATTTGACATTTTTATATATATTTATATATATATAAATACATAACTATTTAAATTATATATATATATATATGTTTTTATAGCATATTAATTATATAAAAATAGATTGTTTTTATATATATATATATATATATATATATAAATATATGATTTATTTACATATATATATATAAGTTGGGATGTTTTTATCGATATATATATATTATATATAAATATATAGATTGTTTTATATATATATATATATATATATAGATATTTATGTCACTTTTCTGTATATATATATATATATAGATTGATAATCTTTTTTTATATATATATATATATATATATATTTTATATATATAGGTAGTGTTTATATATATATTATATATTTTTTTTTTTTTATTTTATATTCATATATGTTTGTAAAAAAATTCTCTTTTACAAGATTATTGTTTATAATTCAAATTTATTCAATCTTAGACTCTTTGAAAATCAGAACTTCTTGTAACACAATTGTAAAAAAAAATAAAAAAAAAAATAATTAAACATGCGGTAAAAGAAAAAAAAACATTAATAAATTGATTGGCAATTTTATTTGCTTAAAACTTACATTATGGTAAAAAAAAAAAAAAAATTTTTTAATTGTTAGCATCCCCGGGCAATCCTTCATGCTATACTTGTCGTCACAACAACGTAAACATAAATTTAGTCTGATTTTCAACGATGAAACGTGTAACATAAAAATATTTATTCCACTTTGTCAAACTTCTTTATATTAAGATATATTCTGTAGTAATTAAATAAACAAAAAATTTTCTTGCTTGAATTTAAATTTTAGACTAATAATGCCACAAGTTTATAACACGTTTATCTTACCAATGAAAAAGAACACAAAATTTGAAATACGGAAATTTTCTCTTCTTCTAGAATTTTTTTTGTGTTTAATTTTATTTAGTTATTTAATCATTTCACTCCAAGCAAGGTGATAAAGCCACTAATATGCAAGAAAGTTGCTTTGAGCAGAAAATTTTTTTAGTAGAAAGTTTGATAAAAAACAGGGTTCCAAGACCAAAGATAACATTTGACATTGCATTTAAATTTTTACAGATTATTTTCAGGAGAAAAACAGGAAACCAAAAGAGAGTTTCCCCAGGTGAGGAGTTAGAGAATTTGAATTTTTCTAAAATATAACTATATATTTATATAGCAATTTTATAAATATTTTTTACCTATAAATATAAAAATATAACAAAAACAAACCTTTTTAGAATCTGATCCTTATTTAATCATTTTTACCATTCTTTCCTTATCATCTCCTTCAAGACGTGGGCGATCATAGCTCTCTGCAAAAATGTCCTTAATTTCTTCTCAGGTTTTTTTTTTTATTCTTTTCGTTAGACAGAATAAATGTCAAAGAAAATTTGAAATTTTATTGTAATAAAGAATAAAATACCTAACATTAAAAAACCATGTATTAAATAATTATTCTCATCATCCTTTGTGAATCCCTTTGGTTGATTGGATCTCCATTGACAATCCCTCCTTCTCACACTTCTTGGTCCTCTATTTTGCTGTCACCAGATCCCCAATTTGTCAAATTTGAGACCTGATTTAACACTCTGGAAAGTCAATTTTTGAGAAGACATTTTACAAGGGCCTATTCCATAGGAGCTAGGATGAGATGATTTCCTGTCCATTCGTGGCACTTTCAACCAGCAAAACCGTAATTGTTTTTGTTTGAGCTTAAATAGATCGGTCTCAAAATCCGTAAATTGTGTTAATGTTGCAAACATATTTCATCTATTTTGAGTATATTAATATGTCAGCCTGGGAATCTTTAATCTAAGAGAAGGAAAACTGATTTTAAACCTCCATCGAAAATTTCATATTCTTGTGAGAAAAGTTCGAATAAACCCTGAGGAAAAAAACGAACTGGAGTCTCTAAGATAAATAAATTCAAATTCTTTTAAAATTTGGTGTCTGGCATAGGATAATTCATATTCATGGCTTGAAAAGTCTTTAATTTTTTTTTAACATTTTTTCCCATGATTTCTTTGACAAAAATACCTTCAATACCAAATTATTCCACATTTTTTTTCAGCTAATTAAAAAAAAAAAATTATGACATAAATAACTTAGATACCGTTCAAACATTTATCTTCAAAGATAGGCAGGTCTCTATATAAACGTACTAATATATATTTAGCTGAAAGCAACCCAACTAAACTATAATTCATTGCAAATAAAGAGGAAAAAATGGTCAAAATTTTGCCTCAAGAAAATAAATAATTCAATTATTATGAAAAGAAGCAAACACTGAGCCAATATTTTAACCAACCCTTTAAATTTTTTGCAATTATCAAAACAAACATGAATTCTTTTATGTGAAATGTCTATTCAGGGATTTAGAATCATGACTCTAACAACTTCCTATTCTTCTTAGCTATTAGCAAATTTTTTTTTTTAATTATTCTTATTTATAATTTAAATTTTCCTCTGAGGGATTTATCAAGGCAATGGATGAAACACATAGGCTAAGAATAGTTTTTTTTTTTTTTTTATTCATTTTGTCTCTACATACACTATCTGAGAAATATATATATATATATATATAATAAGTATATTAGTTATTTAATATTTTTCTGTTTTTACATTTTTATAGATAAAATTTACAAGTTTTTTTTGTTTTTTTTAAATATCCTTGTTTAAATCCATTTACACAAACTTGTTACATAGGTTTTCAACAGTTCCTCTGTCCCTCCCCTCTTCAATGTGTTCAGTGGGTATTGAAATTTTCCAAAAATTTTTTTCTCATTTACACCCACTCTTTTTGATTCTAACTGTAAGTGTTCTTTTTTGTTTCAAAATTCTTTTGACATTTCCTTATCGCATTGACGATCCGTTCTATAATATTCTCAGCATCCTTCTGTAAAACCGAGAAGAGAAATTTCATGTAAAAATTTTAAAAATAAGTCAGATCTTCAAAAGCAATTGTCTCAATCATAGTCTTTCCAGTTTATGTCAAAAGAAAACGTTAGACCAAGAATTTGTCAAGTCATTCTAATTTGAGGTTAGTATCATAATGCAATTCATGAAAAAAAAAGGGTATTCATTAAATGATTGATAAAATTTATATATATTTTTTTTTAAAATAACATCATTCCAGTGTTTACAATATAAATAATGTTCTGTTTTATTGAACATTTTACAATTCAGAGCAATTTTATGTTGATAAGGGTCCTGATTGATAAAAGCAATTAAATTTCCCCCTCTACTAGAATTTGTTTGAGATATAACTTGTTTAAACCCAAATATTATCAAAAACAATTTCATAAAATTGTAGAAACAGGAAAAAAATATTTTTTTAATTTTTTTTGATTTCGTAAATAATTTCATTAATTTTTAATAAGTCCTGAAAATTTCATCCTACAATTATCAATTTTTTTTAAGAATTTCCAAATTAATGTAATTTTCAACCAAAAATATCGATTTGGAGCTGGTAAATCAGTTGTATACATGTTCCTGAAAAAATTCAGTCATTTGGGCTCTTTGGGATGAAGTGGTAATTTGTAAAATATTTTTATGAAGCAAAATTTATTCACTGTTCATTAAGATAATTCTACTCAAATTTGCATAAATTGTTTTGTTAAAAAATAAATGATATATTCTCAGATACCTTTTTCCAACACTATATATAGACTATGTCTAAAATTCAAAGACTCATAAATCAGAAGTTACTGAATCCCAAGAGGAAATGGTTTCCTGGATGAACTGAATCTTTATCTTAAACAATTGTTGTTAATGACAATAAATATATATATATTTATCAGGAAAAACAAATTGTATTTAAAAAAAAAAAATGGAAATTTTATTGGTTTTCAAAATTTCTAAATTTAATAATGTACATAAATATTCATAAGCTTTAATTTTTGAAAATAGGTTGTTCAATCAACTTCAATAATGTTACATTCAAACAATTTAAAAAAAAAAAAATAAAAAATGAACATAAATTCTTTTTTATAAAATATTTTAAAGAAAAATTTATATTTATAAATTAATATATTTTTCTATATTAAAATGCAAGTGTGTCATATATTTTAATAAAGATCATTTTTAAATTTCAAATTTTTTTTCTTTTTAAAATTAAAATACCTTTTCAAGACATTTATTTGAACTAAGAATACTTTTGATTAGTTGAAAATATTTTTAAACTTTACAGAGAAAATTTTATTTGATCTATTTAAAGAGAAATATAATCAGGGATCAAAAATATTTTTGATTAACAAAATAAAGATTAAATAAAACTGTTGTAAAATACACCTAATTTACATAATGATAAAATACCATATAAATATGGGTTGGTACCGGAAGACAATAAGATAGTAGAGATTAAGAAATTGAATCCAGAGACTCTGCCCGACTGCGATTTAGTCAACCCATTATGCAGGAACAGTCTTCCCAAGAATATACCAAACTAACTGTAAATATTGTGTACCTATTCTTTGTTTCAATACATTTTGTTAACGTACATTTTGTGTTGTATTATTCCATGCTTATTTAAGCTTCAACAATTAGTATTGTGGAAGTTTATAATAATAACATTCCTTTTCCTCGATTCTTGGTCATATATTTTCTTATTGGGAAGAGGAAAAATTTTGAATATTAAAATTATTCTCATCTAATGGATTCCAAAATTTTTAAATATGCTACTAGTTATCTTGTCATAGAGAAATTATGGTAATACATTGAAGAACTTAAAATTTGATGTTTTGGTGAATGAAAATTAACAAATGTTTGAATGAAACTAGCTAAAATTAAACAATACAACAAAAATGACAATAACCCCTTTTCCCCCATTTTTAGGCTTTTTTAGCATATTCATTGTTATGCAATCATCAATATATATCATTGCCCGTATTCTGTTTGTGTAACTAATTACTTGAATATCAACCACTATGATATATATCTTTCAACATAGGTATTAATATCAAGAATGTATTAAATTCCTTTTCTGGTAAAAGTGTTTTTTAAAGTCTTATTCCCATTCAATTTTCAAGGTATTGGAAGGTTATTACTGAACTTTCAAATGACAGAACTTGAGATTTGATGATTTATTTTTATATACTCTACTCAAAAACAAGAAATTTCTATTTGTGTAAGACATTTTAACCAACTTTTGAAACACATAACACATTTTAGGTCTAAATTTGTCTATTCCTATTTGCATGTATTTGGAATGGCATGGATTTTTGCAGACATTTTGTTTTAGGTAAATTTATTATTATTTTTTTTACTTTGTCTCTTCAAAGATTGTATTTTATTATTTATCTTATTTTTATTATTTATATTCAGGTGTTGTTTTTCATGGAATGAATTTATAATAAGGATTTGCATTTCACCCTAAAAACATGTATAATTTTTGATTCATTCAATTCTTTATTTGATATCATTCATTTTTTTCTTATGTTATTATGTTAGTAACAATGCAACCAACTCTTTCTAAACAATTCCATCTCAGAAAGAAAACTTTTAACTTTTTTAACAAACTTTGTTACAGAGGAAAAAAATCAACACAAGTTACAATGTGTTTAAAAATTTTAAAATTTGTATTTTATTCTTGTCTAAACAGCATTAGGATAATGGAAAAAGATTACTTATTTCCATGCTGTGAGAAGTTACAACTTATCAGTTTTTTTTTCTTTCAGCCATATTTATTAAATTTCACTGCATATATATATATATATATATATATATATATATATCACACACACAAAGTTTAAAACAATTTCCATGCTATTTTCTTAAAACTATTTGATTAAAAAAACATTAAAAACAAGAAACTTTACAAGACTTACTGATTTAAATCAGTTGGAAATGAAACTTTCAAAATTAGAAAAAAAAAAACAGATAAAAAACAGTATATTTTTTATATAATCAATAAAAATGTGTGGGAATATTTATATATGCATATAAACATATTTTTATATTTTAGATATTAAAACCTGTAAAAATACCTATATTATAGATACATAATTATTTCAAGCATATATATTTAATAACCTCACTACCAAATTAAGGCAATAAAGCTACTAATGCACAAGCAGTTCCTAAATGTCAGAAAATATGAGAAAATAATATATATAAAAATAAAAGTTTCTCCTGCTAATTATTCTTATAAAAATGCTGATTTCTTTTTCCAACAGGATTTGGCAATTGTCTACAGTTTTAAAACTACTAATAACTAGTTTGCTGATCATGGTATGAAATGTGCTTGATTGGTCAACTAATGTCTAGAAAATGGTGGAAGAGTACAAATTCCAAGATATATCAATAAATATGCTTTTCATATTTAAATAAGCTGTAATGAAAAAAAGATAGAATTACACACCCACTTATATAAATGTTTGATGTGATAAGGTAAAGAGGTAGTGTAATGTGGCATATATGGGCTACAGACAAAATTTAACACTGTGGAATGATGGTGTGGTATCAGATGATAACTTCTTTTAAGTTTTTAAAGAATAATAAACACATACTAGGATTAGGTGAATTCAGACAGATATCAGCAGCATGTGAACAATTGCTCACAAGTGAAATCAAAAATAGGTAACCACATAATTAGGGGAACACTGGATCAAATCAAATCTCATATCAATACAAGTATTTTCAACCCATAATTCAATTCACTATAAAATATAAAATGTATTCCATAAGATTTTGTCAAAAAAGTTAAATTATTGAATAAAGTATTAGCGTCTGTAACTCACCTGAACCAGAGAATATAATCATTGGATCATAGCAAACAATTGCCATTTTACCTGGTCAGACAAGTCATATTTAATATGCATGGGATATGTTACAATTTTTGACAATATTCTCTGCAGTCACCTCTATAAATATAACTTAGTTTTATACAGTCCTGAACTATGTCTGGAAATGTAAAATGCACTTTCTCAACTCTGTCCCATGCTATTGATTCATAATAAAGGAAAAACTAGTTTCTTGTTATTCTTTTGTTTAAAAAGTTTACATGTAAACCATATTTCTACATATATTTATATATTAATTTATATTTATTGAATCATAAATAATAAAATCCATAAAACTTATCTGATGTCAACTCTGTGTTTTGTGATTTCCAACATCAGGATTTCAGATAAGAAAAGATTGTATTTATATATAATGTCTATTTCATTATTTATAAATTATTAATTTTTAATTTGATGTCAATAACATAATTTATATAAAAATTGAAAATATATCTATATTATTAAGTAATTTTGAATATCATTTTGTTTATACAGAATCCAAAAAATTGACATAATTTAAAATGTAAATATCTAGTAATATTTTTCCCATGCAAAGAAAATTAAATATGCATCATGCTGAAAAATAAATATTTATTTATCAAAATTCAAAAAAAAAATATTCAAAGGGATGTAGATTTTATAACTGATTTCAAATGTGTTCCCTTTGTGTGCATTTGTTTATACAAAACTCGTCAAGTCAGTAGTCCAGCTCCTGCTGAAACACACTGTAACATGTTTCTGTAACATTCTCTAGCATCTCAGTGATTCTCTGGTTAAGTTCATCTAGGCTTGTAGGAAGAGGATGATATATAAACCTGTCCTTTCATATAGCCCCATAGAATAAATTAGGTGTCATTCAGGTGAACGTTGTAACCATTTCAACATATTATCAATAGCATGCCCGATCCATCTTCTGGTAGAAGGATCAAGATAAGTTGTTCAGTCAAGTGTTTGTAATATATATATATCCTGTTGAAAATTGAAAATTCATTCTCATTAGCAATGATCTCCTCAAATAACAAGTTCTGAATAAAATTTGCTGATAAACATTGTCAGTCACATTTCCCTAAAAAAAAAAATCCATATACAACTTAGTTTTGTATCACAAAAGTTGGCTATGTACACCTACAAAATGCTGTCATTTTTTAAGGAGACACCCTTTTTTAAATATTTACAAAGGTATATATCTTTTCATGGGACAAAGACTGAAAAAAAAAAATTTTATTTTTTCTTCAAATATTTAAGATCTTTTCATGGGACAACACTGAAAAAATGACACTTTGACACAATGAAAAGTAGTCTGTCTGCAGCATATATAACAGAGTTAATTTTTTTCCCCTCAAAATAACTCAAAATATAGCCATTAAAAGCTAAATCCCTGGCAACAAAAAGTGAGTACACCCCTAAGAAACTACACCCCTAAAAAAGTGAGTACACCCCTAAAAACTACACCCCTAAATGTCTAAATTGAGTACTGCTTTTCATTTTCCCTCCAAAATGTCATGTGACTCATTAGTGTAACTATGCCCATGTGTTCATGGGGAGCAGGTGTATTCAAATTTGTAGTGCAGCTCTAACACTCTCTCTTACCGGTCACTGAAAGTTCCAACATGGCACCACATGGCAAAGAACTCTCTGAGGATCTTAAAAAAACGTATTGTTGCACTACATAAAGATGGCCAAGGCTACAAGAAGATTGCCAACACCCTGAAACTGAGCTGCAGCACAGTGGCTAAGATCATCCAGCATTTTAAAAGAGCAGGGTCCACTCAGAACAGGCCTCTCAGGTAGGTCGTCCAAAGAAGCTGAGCGCACATGCTGAGCGTCACATCCAAATGCTTTCTTTGAAAGATCGGCGTATGAGTGCTGTTAGCATTGCTGCAGAGATTAAAGAGATTGGGATTCAGCCTGTTAGTGTTCAGACCATACGCCGCACACTACATCAAATTGGTGTGCATGGCTGTCACCCCAGGAGGAAGCCTCTTCTGAAGGCAATACACAAGAAAGCCCGCAAACAGTTTGCTGAAGACATGTCAACAAAGCCCATAGATTACTGGAACCATGTCCTATGGTCTGATGAGACGAAATTTAATTTGTTTGGTTCTGATGGCCTTAAGCATGTGTGGCGGCGACCAGGTGAGGAGAACTACAAATCACTGATAAGTGTGATGGATGTCATTATCAGCCTACAGTTTTCAAGCATGGTGGTGGGAATGTCATGGTCTGGGGCTGCATGAGTGCTGCAGGTATTGGAGTCCAACTAATGTTACATTTCATTGAGGGAAACATGAACTCCAACATGTACTGTGAAATACTGCAGCAGAGCATGATCCCCTCCCTCGAAACTGGGTCTGGGGCAGAGCAGTGTTCCAGCAT
This sequence comes from Acanthosepion pharaonis, assembly GCA_903632075.3. Lineage (NCBI taxonomy): Eukaryota > Metazoa > Mollusca > Cephalopoda > Sepiida > Sepiidae > Acanthosepion > Acanthosepion pharaonis. The sequence continues at coordinate 364,442 of CAHIKZ030001962.1, read as the reverse complement.
TGACAATGACCCCAAACACACATCCAAGACAACCACTGCTTTACTGAAGAGGCTGAGGGCCATAAAGGTGATGGACTGGCCAAGCATGTCTCCAGACTTGAACCCAATAGAACATTATTGGGCCATCCTCAAGCAGAAGGTGGAGGTGCGCAGAGTCTCAAATATCTGCCAGCTCTGTGACGTCGTCATTGAGGAGTGGAAGAGCATTCCAGTGACTACCTGTGAAGCTCTGGTAAACTATGCCCCGGAGAGTAAAGGCAGTTTTGGATAATGATGGTGGCCACACAAAATATTGACAGTTGACATGTTGTATGTTAATATTGACAACTTTTCCTAAGGGGTGTACTCACTTTTGTTGCCAAGGATTTAGCTTTTAATGGCTATATTTTGAGTTATTTTGAGGGAAAAATAAATTAACTCTGTTATATATGCTGCAGACAGGCTACTTTTCATTGTGTCAAAGTGTCATTTTTGTCAGTGTTGTCCCATGAAGAGATATACTTAAATATTTGAAGGGTGAATGGCGGTTCTGGATAAAGATCAAATAACTGGATATGTCGTTTAAAATAAATTACAAAATTTTGTATTTATTTGTGAAAATTGTATAGACATAAAATGTTTAAAATTATATAAATAAATATATATATGTAAGGTGTTTATATATATGTAAAATGTTATATGAACATATTATATATATATGTTGACGGCTACATTTAAAAGTTTCTATGTATCATCACAAAGGGTGTATATATGATGCCATTCTCGTCTAGCTAGCTAAAATCATCATTAAAAATCTGGGAACCAGTGAAATCTATCTATTAAAATCATCGATCATTTATATCTATCTTCCACTATTGAATTTTCATCTAAAAAATCTATCTTTATATCTACGGCGCTATCTGTGATCATTAATTCTATCTTTTCTATACCAGATCAAGGTCAATTATATATATATCTATCTATATCTATAGTCAAGAACTTTCATATAAAAATGAATTTTGAAAATCCTGTCGTTTGATGGTGAGGCAGAAACTTTACAAGGACAGAATGGTTGGTTCGTATATTTGAAGTATCGATTCCTCTCTCTTTCTCTCCTGGCGCGGCATTAACCAATTTCCTTGGGCTGGACGAAACTGCCGAATTGACAGTGACTCAATGTCCTGAGTTCCACTCCATCTCAAATTCTGGATTTAGTCAAATTCTAGTTTAGATATTGGTTAAAAGTTGAAATATTAAAACATTCTTTTATTCTCCTTCATGATCTCTTCATTCGTGACTAATCAATTCAGTTATATTTTATTTTTGATAAATGATTTAAATTTGACCATATAATTCTTTAATCTCAAAAATGCCGATTTTTGTTTTGAAGGATTTATAACCAGTGAAACTTGTCCGGCAAATATGATTATAGATAGAAATTTAAATTTTTATATATCCGTAATTTCACCGTTTGTCTTGAAATATTCACTGCCAACCTCTTCTTCATTTTATGAAAAATGTGTCTAACAGTTTAACGCAAGGAATCCATGGTTGAGAATTTAATGACAATAAAGCAGGTCAAATTTATCTTTGTAACAAAGTGTCTAGTGGGATTTTTTTCGGCATAAATTTTCGATGGGAGGAAAAAAATACAGATGAGATAAAATGAGAAAAGTTGCCATCAAGATTTCCCGGTCTTTCCTAGCTTAAGCTGGAAATTTAGAAATAATATATTTTGGTGCATTTAATAAAATATAGAAATTCTATATATTCGAATTTTGACTGCAATTTCAATCGATTCCACGATTCCTTATCAGGCCATTTTCTTAAATTTTAGAAATTTGTAAACAAATTTTTGGAATTATAAAAAAATGACTTGCAAACCCCAATATATATATATATATATATATATATATATATATATATATATATTCTATATTCTATTTCTGAGGTCGTTATACGCTTTAAGTAAATTTTAATACCTAGTGTTTGATTTTAATTTGATTTGGAATAAATATTAATGGCTCATAGCAAAAATATTAATATAAACCATTTGTCATTGATATATTTTCTTTATCTGAATTTCTGTTGGATGGATGATCCTCTTTTTGACAGCTAAATGGATGACTAAACAGCATAAAAATTTCATTTATTAAGTGAATACTTTTTTTTTTTTTGTTTTTTTGACGACCTATCTGTTTTTACAGATGAACATTTTCTGTCTCGAATAATTTACTGCTTTTAATTACCTTTTCAAGATGCTTTATGGCGATCGGAAAAATTAAAATACTAAAATTTTTCTTCGTATATTTCTGAAATTCTTTTCTTTAAACTGATCACGTGATAAATTTCATAAATGTTAATTTAATTTTCATTGATGAAAAATGGAACAAATTACCGAAAAGGATGTAACAAAATCAGAAAATATTTTTGTCTTCTATTCTGTTTAGGACGTTTATTAATTTTTCAATTTTCTCTTTTCCCTTTTGTTTCCTTTCATTCTTTTCACATCCAGGAAATAAGCAATGTACAGAAAGCAGACGTTATTTTAAACTATTTTAAAATTTATTATATATTAAAATATAATCCTTTAAAAAATGTTGAAAAATTCATTATTTAAACGAAATATTTTTTAATTCTTCAGGCTTTAAACATATTTAATATAACTTATTTACAAAAGTAATTATTATTAAAAAATTATTATTAAAATTATTATTAAAATCATTATTAAATTATTATTTAAAAAAAGTAATTATTATTTTTCAGTTCAGAGTTGATTTTCAGTTAGAATTGTGAAAGTTTGAAAAAGAAAGATGAAACGTTTTAGATTCTCAAAGGAGACCCACTCTTAAGAAATAAAAAAAAACAGGAAATAGAAACGTTTTTTGTGAAATTTTATGAAATTAAGTAAGTGGGTTGAGGGACATATATAAAAGAAAATAATATTTTTAACAAAATTTTCTAAAGAAAAATAATTTCATTCATCTGTGAAAAGGTCCTGAAAATTTCATTAAAATCGGACAATTATTTGATTTTTACAAGAATTTCCAAATCAACAGAAAAAAAACGCAAAAAAAGTCAATGTAATTATTGTGCCACCCTGTTGACAGTAACAAAACAAGAATGTTTTAACCAAAATTTTGAACGTGTCTGTAAGTTTTTAAAAAAATAATCTGTAAAATACTTTTGATCTTTTCATTTAATAATAATCTGAATGGCAGCTTGACGATAAAACTTTATTTTAATTGGTTCTGTTTGATCTTAACGCTAATGTTTTGTTTTTCGTGAAAAATTGAAGGTATCCAGGTTGGAATATTCAGGCCGTTTAGATGTAAAATAAATATTCTGTTTAATAAATAAATAAAACAGAATTTCTACTCAAATACATTATTCATCGTTTGAAAATAATGTTTAAACAAATAACTAAAAATAATCGGACTTAAATCCATATGTTGGTGCACACACACACACACACACACACACACACACACATATAATTTATGTTATATATATATCATAAATATATATGTTGTCAGGAATAATCGTTACATAGAATCAATTAAAAGATTAATGAATTATTGGCACATCCATCGAGAAAAAAAATATATTTAACATCAAATAAACTTTTGTCTTAGACAAATATTCTGTTTATCGACAGGATCTTCTTCATACTATGGATTAACAGTATTTTCTAATGCATATTTCTCCGTGCCCCAATATATAGCGATAGATGTTTAGTGATAATTCTATTTAATACTTCTGATTCTGTTCTATGTGATTATTTCTTTGTATGTAAATTATATGCTGCTGATGAAAGTAACTCTGTACTGATATTAAATTATTAACACCCAACACACGCCTACCCAATTTAAACAATTCTGCCCTAGCTGTTACCATGGAAATTTTGATTTCAATTATTAAAACACGTAAATTTCAAAATACGTTATTCCAAAAAAAATTTCGCTTGAAGATGAACAGAGCTTACTTTAAACACAATTTAATTCAAATAATTATATTTAAGTTTTCAGCTCTTGTTTTGAAACATGAGAGACTTTATGTTTTCTTGGAATCATATTTTTAAATAAATAATTATATATATATATATATATATATATATGTGTATGTGTGTGTGTGTGTGTGTGTGTGTGTGTGTGTGTGTGTGTGTAAAAATCCGTGGTAAGTAATTCAAGTAGATCCCAGTAATATAAAATATTAAAACTGCTCCACAAATGAGAGCTCAATATATTTATTATAGAGCCTATAAGGGAATTACAAAGAATGAAACCCCCAAATTATAACATTCAGATGGTCATTTGGCCCCCGGGAAAAAAATCCCTAAGACTTTCAACAAATATATTGGAATTGACAAAATATAGGAGTTTTTCCTTTTGGAGCACATGGCCATCTGAATGAGGTAATGTTTGGTTTTCTTTATTTGTAATATTCTCCTATATATATATATATATATATATATATATATATATATATAGATAGATAGATAGATAGATAGATAGATATATAGATTTGCTATATAAACTAAATTATATATATATTGTTATATACGATAAACATACCTTTGAACTCCAAAAATGATCGTTGCATTTTACGAGAGTTTATAATATTTTTTTAACAAAACATAAATGATTTGTAAACCTTAACAATAATTTTATGCCATCACTTAAGACAATTTGATGTACGTGGGTCCTATAACAGATTGTGAAAACAATTATTTTAATTTCATTATACCATGATATTCGCTGGATTTAGCAATTAAATTCAATTATTCCATGAATTTATTTTTTATGTTATAAAAATTGTTATTTAAAAACTTCGTCGCAAAAAATCACGTTAATAAAAAATCTCCGAAATCAAGAAAAAAATATCTAATGAAAACTTGTATATAATAGATCCAAAATTTCAACATATATAAACGAGTTCGGATTTTAAACATCTGACAGGGTTTGCATAATTCCAAAATGGTATGTTATTTTGAACCTCAGTTGAAAAAATTGACACAGTGATGCACTCTATAGGCATATTTATATCTATAGATATATATTAACAAGGTGTCTACTAGAGGAGGACTGACTTTGAAAATGAATTTAGAACAATGCTCCGAGACAAACACTTAGAGGCTGAAGATAGCCGTGTGAAGAACGGTTTGAAATAGACTATACCTATGTTGAGATCACTTTTGTTTTTTTGTTTTGTCTTTTGTAAAAAAAAAATACATATGCTCTGTTAAAATAAAAGCATCGACCTATCTTCTGTGGATCTGTTTTAATAATTAATATTATTTAGGATCCATTCCGGATTATATATCAACGGATCAGATTACCTGTATATATATATATATATATATATATATATATATATATATATATATATATAATTTCAACAGTGGCCTGAGAAGACACAACGTATTTTTTTTTAGGTATGAATAGAGCACTCTTGTCTATTTATTTACATTAATCTTAACGGACTTGAGTTTATATCCCCCATCGCTTAGTAGTACAAAAACTATTTACAGTACATCCTAGAAACACATTCCGGGGAGTTTCATAAGAAACACCACATAAACAGAAATTGATATTAAACTACAAATAAATATCCTGGCCACAAATAAACTCCAAACCCAGAGAATTCCCCAGGATAAGATAGACTTTGCTAAAAACAGCCCCCACCAATCGCAATTATATAGAAAATTTTCACTCTAATATTAACAAGGTGTCTACTGAGAGGAGAACTTACTTTTGAAAATAAATTTAAAAAATTCTCCCAATTCCGACATTTTATATATGATAGCCCTGAGCAGAACATACATAAAATAGACTATACCTATGCTGAAAAACTAATTTTGTTTTTTTGTCTGTATATATGCATATATATATATATATATATATATCCCGTATATATATATATATATATTTATTTATATATATATAGTAGTTATAAGAATATATATATATATATATATATATATATATATATATAAACCCGGAGTTTATATATATATATAAATATATATATATATATATATATATATATATGACCATTAAATCCTATATATAAAACAGATATATATATATTCCTCAGGTTTCAATATGCAATATATATAACAGTTATATTATAGTTGACTTCCTAGTCGAGATTCAACGTAAAAGGTCAAGAAATATCAAGAATAGGAACAGACATCCCGACATGATAATGGTTTTATATGAGATTTGGATTAAATAATAGTGAAAGAAGTTTCTGCAGGACCAAAGACACTTTTTTTTGAAGTGAATAAGATGGCAACTGGTCTAGAGAAGGACAACTGAAAATTCAAAACCTGCGGAGGTCGTTTGGGAACTGTGATTAACTGTTTGCTTTATATGAAAACTCTCTGCTCTCTATCTCTATCTCTCTATATATATATATATATATATATATATATATATATATATATATACATTTGTAGAACGAGCTAACCAGAACATATATTTATATATATTCTTGAATTTATAATTATATATATTATATCATTTATAATATTTTTTAAAAAACTAAATTATAATTCCTCGTGGAAAGATTACGCTAAACACAGGGATTAGTTAAAACAAATAACATGGATTTTATTGTACGGAAAGAGTTCTTAATAATAATAATAATAATAATAATAAGGAAAACGGGAGATACGTCACGGAGAGCCGTAGTGCTACTGCTACTACAATACTTCGTCACGTCTTTTATCGTCTCATTCACATCTCTTTAGACTGACCAATCACTGTCGGGGTGAGATAGGTTGTTCCACTATAACAATGTGTGTGTGTGTGTGTGTGTGTATATTGTGTGTGTGTGTGTGTGTGTGTTGCGAGGGGTAAACTGTCGCCATTTTATATTCTTAGTTTCGCGTTGTTTTGTTTTGAATTTTTTAAAGTGACTGCATAATATAGTATCTAGTTCAAAATGGACACCGTCTGTGAGAAAAAGATCACATTGACGCTATTCAATCCTCCAGAAATTTGGAAACGTCATAATGTACTGTTAAGCATTTTCGCCGGAAGCCCCAATACAAACATTTCATTTGCCTGTCAATCTGGGGACATTTCCGGTGAGTCGAAAAGAGTTGGATGAGTCTAATAGTGATTACAAATGTACAGCAGATCGGATAACACACTCAGATCGTTCTGATAAAAAAAAATCATCCGGATTTGTTGGTGAAGACGTCAGACTCAACGAGGAGGCATACATCAAATGCCTTGAGGAGATATCGCTGCACTGAGTCAAGAGGCTGGCTACTGATTGACCCTATATCTGGTAACAGGACTCTGAACTATGCCACACAAGCAGGGGAACCCAGTCATGACTGTTAGACAAATTCTGCGACTACATAACTCCTTACATCTGGCCAGTTAACTCGCCAGTTGGCAACCCCCTTGATTATTATGCATGAGGCGCAGTTGAGTGAGTGAGTGAGTCCTTGTAACACCAAAGATGAATTGAATGCAAGGATTATGGCAGCATTCACCAACTTAAACTAGGAGACCATCTGGAAGAGATGCAAGAAATTCCGAAGTCATCTGGGGGCCGTGGTGAAGCCAATAGCAATTTTATTGAATGAATTTACTCTTAAGTATTTCAAGATATTTTTGTGTAATGTTGGTAAATATATCTGTTAAAATGAGATGTCAGCGTTATTTTCATTTTGGCATCATTTAGACGACAATTTATCCATCGCACCCAGAATATCTGTTAAAATGAGATATCAATGTTATTTTCATTTTTACATTATTTAGACGACAATTTATCCATCTCACACAGTATCTCTGTTAAAATGAGATGTCAGTGTGATTTTCATTTGCTTGATGTAGACGACAATTTATCCATCACAATCTGTACATCTGTTAAAATGAGATGTCAGCGTTATTTTCATTTTAGCATCATTTAGACGACAATTTATCCATCGCACACAGTATATGTTAAAACGAAGATGTTATTTTCATTTTTACATTATTTAGACGACAATTTATCCATTTCACCCTGTATAATTGTTAAAATGAGATGTCGATGATATTTTTTTTGCATTATTTAGACGACAATTTATCCATCGCAACCTGTATATTTGTTAAAATGAGATGCCTGTTTATTTTCTATTTTTCACTTCATTTAGCCGACAGTACACACACACACACACACACACACACATATATATATATATATATATATATATATATATATATAGATAGATAGATAGATAGATAGATAGATAGATAGATATTTAGTTTATTCAAATTTAGGTAATAATGATTTGATAGTGCTGTTTGTTTTTTTTACATTTATTTTTGAAGGATTGGCGATGGTTGTATAATCGGTGTGATCCAATCATCCCGCTGATATTCCAATATATATCTTTTACAAAAACGATTATTGGTTTTATTGAGATTCATTATTTAACACCACAAATATAGTGGAGAATAATATCAAGAGCCAGAACTCCCAAAACTTCAGAGACAGATGCAACTTATGTTTGAAGGAGAAAATCTTCATAATCAAACATAAAGATCCAGACATACTGCTAAATAAACATAATGAACTAGTGTTTAAATGCCGACACAAAAAACAACCTAAACCCTAAGTAAGTACACTAAGAAATAATCATATAGGAACAGCAATTTTGAATGTTTTATATATTCCCTTTGTTTTTAGAAATATTACTATGCACATAAGTGGACACTAACACATGACTGTATATATACAACCATGATAATGTATTTGCACACTGAGACACCTGTTGATATGTACATATATATGTTTTATACGGAAAAAAGAAACATACCGGTTTTTTTTTTTTTTTTTTTTTGAGTGGAGATGTACAATTAGTTAGGTACTTATATGTTTTGCCATAAATATTGAAAGATCAAATATTATATGTGTAAAGACATAGATAATGTAATTAAATACTGAGATAGTCTTCGAACGCAGGCATAAGTGGATGCACAGATGGACATGAGAATATGGACAAATACGGAGGTAGAGATATATGTAAGTGCAAATTAACGTATGTGGGTATATATAGATATTCTGCAGATTTGTATGCATATGTGTGTGTGTGTGTATATATATATATGTATGTATGCATATGCATATATGGGTGTGTGTATGTATGTGTATATGTGTATGCGTATGGATGTGTAAATATATATATAAACGTATGAGTATATATGGGTATGCAGATGTCCTTGTGTTATATATATATATATATATATATATATATATATATATATATATGTAAGTATAATGTATAAAGATGGAGACAAGTATGGAGACATGTGGAATGTGCGTTTCTAGCAGGTAAGAAGATATATGTGTGAAGATGGAAATATACATATATCGAAATTATAAAAGATATAATTTGTGTGTGACATATATAGGAACTCAATATTCATAAGACGATTTTATAGGTATGTGGTTAAAAATAGGTATTTTTTAAGACATTGTAGATAAGAAAATATAAAAATATTTTTAAGGGCCTAAAACAACCACGAGTTTACTTAATGAACAAAAATCAAAAACAATCACAGGTTTACTTAATGAACAAAAATCAAACGAATAAATGTCAACCCAACAAGCTATAAGATAAAAAGCTTTAGTGGAAAAAAAAACTAAATATAAATTGGATTACTCTTTCAATGTTCTGTCTATGGATTTTTCCAATCGACTGTTTCATAGGAAATACCCAAAAACTCCACCGAATTTCAAATTAATTTCTTCGTAGATTGTTTTAAAATTTTAGATATTTATCAAACCATAACCTCCCAAATATGCACGTTAAAGTAACGTGAACTGACAGCGTCTAAGAATTTGAATGAAACCTGTCGTGTAATTTATTGGGGTTGTTGTAACGCGTCTTCCTTTAATGTCGTTCTTATCGCCCACCCCTTAACCACCTTTATCTAGAGACGAGACGCGTTAAATTTGAGCAACATCCAGCCGACACACTGGGGTTAAAATAGAAACTAAAATGATACATATGACACACTCATATCCTCTCTCCCACCTCACTTCCTCACTTCGTTAACTTTGCGTATACTTGATGAGGTCCGTAAAAACGTGTGAATTTCTTTTTTTTTTCATTTCAGCTTTTGGAAGTAAAGTCTGATGATCCAGAACCCTGTTAAAGGGGTTATGGTGAAATAGCTTATTACATGGAATCTTAACGTGGTCTGTCTTTTATTCAAACATATCTATATATATATATATTGATATATATATATATATATATATATATATATATATATATAATAATTTGCAACAAAAATATATATATATATATATATATATATATATATATTTATATATTTATATATATTTATTTATATATATTTATATTTCAAAATTGTCCTCAATTTTCATCATTAGACAAACAGTAATTTTAATTTATTTGTAAATAAACAGTTATTTTTGATGAAAAATTGAGGACAATTTGAAATATCAAAATTATAAAAAATAAATAAATTTCTTTCAAAATAAAACATTATAAAAAATTTGAAACTTTTTCTATATATATATATATATATATATATAGTATCTGTGTATTTATGTATGTACGTATGTTATTATGTATATTTATCCAAATTGGTCAGGGGGATTTCAAGCTGCGTATTTGAACAAAAAGATTCACATGAATGGGGTGAATGTTCGCAAACGTCTTCATGTGTTGACAGAGTTGGAAGCAAGATCAGCTTTAGCTGACAGAATGAACAATCTTACTGTTGATGGTACATGGGAAGTTTTTAAAACCCTAGTTCATTAAGGTGTATCCGAAAGGTTACGTTTTCTCAAGAAACGTCATAAAGACTGGCTTGATGACAACGTTGATAATGTTTAACTTATCAAATATCAAAATCAAATTTTACATTTTTTTCTCTCTTAATCAGGTCATTAGAAATCCGCCCGACTGTCGACCCTATTCTTAGAGCTCAGGAAGACGGAAAATAATTGGGATACGTATATAAATTATATATTTAATGGCAACACTTCTCCGTCAATTTTGGTAGCGACAATGCCACTGGGACGCTGTTGATTACAGGGATTAAAATGAGAATGAATCGATACTGCGTATGTGATATGACGATTTCTCAATTCGAAGGTCGGAACTAGATTAAAGAAAGAACGAATCTTGTCTGACCATTTACAATGAAAATAAGCATAGTGTAGCGAGAGGCTAAAAACTTTTCGCTTCTGTGGAAACGGGTTGTAGGATGGAAAAATACACGTCATCCATAAGGCACCTTAAAACGCTTTTGAACTCCGTCACGGCTGGAAATTGTGGATTGCGTAGCTCCAGCACATGTATACCCCAATTTACGGTCTGAGCTGATTTTTGAACAAGACAGAACACGTCAGAAGGAGTCAGGTACTCCCAGTTGCGGTACAATGAATCGAGCCCTTTTCTAACATATTTACCAATTCTGTTTTACAACGATGTTCACCTTGTACAAGGCTCAGGTTCAATTTGAGATAGATGATTACGGTTGCCGATCATAATCCCGGATCTTAAAATGCCGATAACCTGAAATTTAAAATCCCGAAATCTGAAATCCCGAATTCATAAATTCACGAAAGATCTGAATCCCGAAATTTAAAATACTGAAAGATCAGAATCCCGGAAAAAATAGTCTAATTTTCTCTACTATCGATGAATTCTTGGAAAAGATAGTGAAGTGGTTTCCTGTTGCCTTCTTCAATTATTCTTTTTCTTTATTATCCATGAATTGCCATGACTTCTTGGGAAAGACAGCGGAATATTTTCCGTTGCCTTTCTCCACAGATTCCTTTTCTTTATTATCTGTGAATTGCCATGACTTCTTGGGAATTCAAAGTTTAGTGGTTTTAAATTTTTTTGTTGCCTTCTATCTTGATTCCTTTTCTTTATTATCTGTGAATTGCCATGTCTTCTTGGGAAAGATAATGGAGTGGTTTCCTGTTGCCTTCTCAACAGATTCCTTTTCTTTATTATCTGTGAATTATCTTGGAAAAATAGTCTTGGGAAAGACAGTGGAGTGGTTTTATCCATTGTTCCTTCTTCACAGAATTTTCATTTTTCTTTATTATTTTTTGAATTGTCATGACTTCTTGGGAAAGACAGTGGAGTGGTTTCCTTGCCTTCTCCACAGATTCCTTTTTTTATTATCTGTGAATTGCCATGACTAAATTCTCTTAAGACAGTGGAGTGGTTTCCATTATTTTTCTCTACAGATTCCTTTTCTTTATTATCTGTGAATTGCCATGACTTCTTGGGAAAGACAGTGGAGTGGTTTCCAGTTGCCTTCTCCACAGATTACTTTTTCTTTATTATCTTGAATTGTCATGACTTCTTGGGAAAGACAGTGGAGTGGTTTCCTGTTGCCTTCTACACAGATTCCTTTTCTTTTATTATCTGTGAATTGCCATGACTTCTTGGGAAAGACAGGAGTGGTTTCCATTGCCTTCTCCACAGATTCCTTTTCTTTATTATCTGTGAAATGCCATGACTTCTTGGGAAAGACAGTGGAGTGGTTTCCCGTTGCCTTCTCCACAGATTCCTTTTTCTTTATTATCTGTGAATTGTCATGACTTTTGGGAAAGACAGTGGAGGGTTTCCCATTGCCTTCTCCACAGATTCCTTTTCTTTATTATCTGTGAATTTGTATGACTTCTTGGGAAAGAAAGTGAAGTGGTTTCCTGTTGCCTTCTCACAGATTCCTTTTCTTTATTATCTGTGAATTGCCATGACTTCTTGGGAAAGATAGTGGAGTGGTTTCCCATTGCCTTCTCCACAGATTCCTTTTCTTTATTATCTGTGAATTGCCATGACTTCTTGGGAAAGACAGTGGAGTTTAAAAACCTGTTGCCTTCTACAATTCCTTTTTTTTTCTTTCCAATCTGTTATTTATCATGACTTCTTGGGAAAGACAGTGGAGTGGTTTCCTGTTGCCTTCTACACAGATTCCTTTTCTTTATTATCTGTGAATTGCCATGACTTCTTGGGAAAGACAGTGGAGTGGTTTCCCGTTGCCTTCTCCACAGATTCCTTTTTATTATCTGTGAATTGCCATGACTTCTTGGGAAAGACAGTGGAGTGGTTTCCGTTGCCTTCTCCACAGATTCCTTTTCTTTATTATCTGTGAATTGCCATGACTCCTTGGGAAAGACAGTGGAGTGGTTTCCCGTTGCCTTCTACACAGATTCCTTTTCTTTATTATCTGTGAATTGCCATGTCTTCTTGGGAAAGATAATGGAGTGGTTTCCTGTTGCCTTCTCAACAGATACCATTTCTTTATTATTTGTGAATTGTCATGACTTCTTGGGAAAGACAGTGGAGTGGTTTCCCGTTGCCTTCTCCACAGATTCCTTTTTCTTTATTATCTGTGAATTGCTATGACTTCTTGGGAAAGAAAGTGGAGTGGTTTCCCGTTGCCTTCTCCACAGATTCCTTTTCTTTATTATCTGTGAATTGCCATGGCTTCTTGGGAAAGATAGTGGAGTGATTTCCCATTGCCTCCTCCACAGATTCCGTTTCTTTAATAATTGTGAAAATAGGGAAATGTAATGCTGTGTTTTTCCGTTGCTTTCTCCATGCTTATTGATTTCGAAGTAGTCCTTCTCCTAGACTGGCTGCCAGCAAAGACCAGCGTTCCAAGTCTACACGGCTATTTAGACTATCGTCAACGAGAGAAGAGGCAGATTACTGCTCTTCCTAATTTAATTTGTGCGAAAGTAAATGCAACTGACGAGGATGGAATTTGAACTCGGTTCGCCGATAACCGCTATGCTACCTAAGGTGTTCAATGGGTCTTACCAATTATTCCATGCCAGGGAGGAGAAGAGATGGATTCATGCCATACCGAAGTGGTAGAATACTCGCCGACCATGTCTACAGATATCTTATCTGGTTCTTACTTATATATTTATTTACTAGTTTTAACACGTGAAAATATCCCGGATTTCCTATTTCAATAGTCTGAATAATCTTAATTAATTTATTTATATTTACAAAAATAAATGTGATAAAATAAAAAAAAAGATATGTTAATTAAAATAATAAATAGCAAATAAGACGTTGATAATATTAAACTGCTTTTGATGAGTATCACTTCCGGTAAAGTCAGTCAGTTATGTGTCATGAGTGATACATGATTGCCATTTCTTTCTCCGGTAGACCAGTTACCTTCCAAGGTGATAGAACCGGTCTGTCCTACTATTTACCTATAGACGAGGACTAATACTTTTCCTAATGTTATTAGCACGTAAGTGAATGCAATAGATTCGATTGGAATTCGAACTCGGCTCTCCGATTCCTTAATCTAAGCCGTTATCCATTACAATATTTATTTCTGTGAAATATACAGAAAATGTGGCACAAGGCCTAAAAAAGTGGATGGTGAAAAGGACGGTCTTCATCTGTCTTAATTTTTAACTTAGCTATCCACAAGCACTAAC
>CAHIKZ030001962.1:327500-345000 GCA_903632075.3 Acanthosepion pharaonis | reverse complement strand
GTTAAATATTTGAGCTTAAAATCTTTAACAAAATATTGCAATAAAAATCATAAATGTGAATGCGGGTCGTTATTTTAAGTTCGTGTAAATGAAAAGATTTGAATTTGACGATTTTTTCCATTTCACTGAAACAGCCGTTAAACAATTCTGTCTGTCTGTCTGTCTGTCTGTCTGTCTGTCTTTCTTTCTTTCATTCATTCTTCTTTCCTTCCTTCCTTCCTTCCTTCCTTTCTTTATTTTTCTGACTGAAACCACATAGTGTCTTTCCCTCTCTTTCCACACGATCACAACGTAATAGTCGATTATTTATGATGTATTGGTAGGAGACGTTAACACTTTTATATTCTCTTATTCCTTCCTTCCTTCTTTCTTTCTTTCTTTCTTTCTTTCTTTCTTCCTTTCTTTAATTCTTCCTTTCTTTCTTTCTTTCTTTCTTTCTTATTCTTTCCTTCTTTTTCTCTCTTTCCTTCTTTCTTTCTTTCTTTCTTTCTTTCATTTTCTCACTGAAACCAAGTAGTGCCTTTATTTATTTAGCCGTCATTTCTGAAGTGTATAGAAATGGAAACAGCTGTAAAGCAATTTCTTTCTTTCTTCTTTCCTTCCTTTCCTTCTTTCTTTGTTTCTTTCTTTTTTCTCACTGAAACCAAGTAGCGTCTTTTCCCCTCTTTCCACACGATCAAAACAGAATAGTCCATTGTTTGTGACGTATTGGTAGTAGACGTTAATACTTTTATATTTCGTTATTCCTTTCTTTCTTTCTTTCTTTCATTTTCTCACGGAAACCAAGTAGTTCCCCCCTTTTCAAGTGATCAATACGGAATAGTCCATTATTTATGAGGTATTGGCAGGAGGCATTAAACACTCCTATCTCCTCTTCTTTATTTCTTTCTTTCCTTCTTTACTTCATTTTCCTACTTAAACCATATTTTTTAAGTATTGGCAGGACGTAATAGTCGTGCGAACTAGCGAAGGTTGGGGCAACACGTTTATAAAAAGATTCGTATTTTTACTTCTATTTTGTTCGATCCGTTTCCACTGATTGCAAGTACACACTGTCCGGTACAGTGATTGAACTCACAATGACAAAATCACCAAATACCCAAACCTACGCGTTCATCCACTAGGCTATTGGACAATCCTGAGTGGAGAACTTGGAGACTTAAACCTAAACTTCCCGCCGATGAGATTAATTTTGCTTTTTTTCACCCATGACGGCACTCGCCGAGGATTCTCTTTTCTACTGCAGCTGTTGCTTCCGTTGAAACATTGCTGACATCCCTCTTTGGTTTTTAAAGTCACTTATTTCTATACTAGACTTACTAGCCCTAGAATTGCGTTCTTTCAGATATGTGATTCTTCAATGTTCTTTTCCTTCTAGTATTTTTACATCATTTCACGGGTGTTGATGATTTTTCCTTTTCTTCTATACATGATCAGCTATGCCATATTTAATTGTCTCGATCTTAATTACGGATTTTCCACGTCCCCGACCCTTATTTTTAGAGGCAGCTAATTTTGCCTTTATATTCTATACGGTGACTGAAAGGGGTGGAATAGATACACTTCTTGTTCATGTTCCCCTAGTTATAAGGATTGATTCGGTAGAGATTTCTCCGCATGGTCGAGCTGCTTCCGAATATTGTCCTAATGTTGGATGGATTTTTTTTAGTCGTATTCTTTGCTCCTTTCGGTCTCTCCTTCTTCGTCTTCTTCTTCTTCTTCTTCTTCTTCTTCTTCTTATTATTATTATTATTATTATTATTATTATTTTTTTTTTTTTTTTGATTTATGATGTGTACACATTTCTTTCCGGGTCCCGCCCAGAGACCTAAGGTTAAAAATGGAATCATTTTCCACTGGCCAATTAAAAAATACAAAAAAAAAACATATTTTACATAGATAATACTTTTCATAAGGCTGTACACGTGAGAACAATTATTATTATTATCATTATTATTATTATCATTACCATTATTATTATTATTACTATCTTTTATTCGCCGCCTTTTTTGGTTAGCTTTGTTTTCGCTTTATAAGTTTCTTTTTTCTTCTCACTCTTCTTCTTCTTCTTCTTCTTCTTCTTCTTCTTCTCTATCTATAAAAGGCAGGATGTGTGTGTGTGTGTGTAATTTTCGACGGATTTGCACCAAAATCGATAGCTGCATTCGTCACAAGTGGGAAAAATTTAAATCTGCATGGCACTTTAATCCAATTGGCTCATTCGGCTTTCGCTTAAACTCAACGTTGATTCTGATTCCACAGAACTGGGTTGGGTGTGAAAAAAAGTGTTTGTTGTTAACATTCTTTTTCATTCGGTTTTTCCAGTTACGAGTCCTTTTTAAAGCTGATCGTTTTGTGTTCATTTTGTTTAATTCTTTTTTTCGTAACAGATTTAATGTTTATTATAGAGCTTAGAAAAAAATTCGCAGTGTGAGATAGGCAAAAAGTAAGGCATGTAGCAACATCAGCACGGCAAAGGGCACTCCTTTAAAAAAAGGAAGGGCAAAATATTTTAAGTCAAGTGATAGCGATTGCTGTATGAGTCGTACGAATTTTGAATCAAACACGGGCAACGCCAGGCCATGCTGCTAGTTATTATTATTATTATTATTATTATTATACTCATCGTTATCTTCTTTTTGGTTACATTCTTCTCTTAAATCGTTTTTCTTTTACCATAATTATTATTATCAATGTTTTCTCCGAGCTCCGATTTACCCGCCTCTTTGCAGGATCGCTGTTCAGGATCGTTCCAAATTCTCATTTCCTGTTTCATATCCTAGGGCCTCGTATTTATTTATTCAGCTTTCTCCTCGTTTTGCTTACATCAGCATGAATATTTGCCTGCATTTTATGAGATATTTTCTTGTATTTATTTTATTTATTTATAAGTAAAATTCCTTGCCTGTGCCTGACACGATTCAGTTAGTTATGAGCCATGCGGGATACACGCTTAGGCGATCATGTTTCTTTCGATACATGACTGAGGAGGCAGATCTTTTCCTGCAGTAGACCAGTTGCCATCCAAGGCTATAGAATCCGGTATTTCCTACTATTTACCCACAGCTGAGGGGAGAAAAAGAAGATTCATAACTTTCCCAATGGTATTAGCACGTAAATGAATATCAGTCAGTTATATGCCATGCATGATACATGCTTAGACGATCATTTTGATATATGACTGACGAGGCTGATCTTTGTCATTTACTTCTGCAGTGGACCAGTTGCCATCTAAGGCAATAGAACTCGGTCTGTCCTGCTATTTACTCATAGCTGAGGGGAGAAGAAAGGGATTCATACCTTTCCCAAGGTTATTAGCACGTAAGTGAATGTAATGGATTCGACTGGAATTTGAACTCGGCTCTTCGATTCCTCAATATGAGCCGTTATCCATTAGTTCACCGTTCCTCTCTGCTGGATACGATCACCTAGTTGAATTTCAAAACTTTTTTTTTTTTTCTTAGAAAGATCATGTTTTTTTTTTCTTTTACACTATATTTTACATGACCGACTCGAAGTCATTTTTGCAATTCCTACTCAATAAAATATTTTTTTGTATTACTTTTATGCCTTATATACAAAATCCCCCTTATAATTTACAGTTTCATTTATGTAACCATGTCGGCGGCATTTTTCCTAGACGTTTTATTTAACGCTTGTTTTCTTAGATCTGTTGCCATCCAAGGCTATAGAACCTGCTCTGTCCTGCTATTTACTGCAGGAAGGAAGAAGTGGATTTATACCTTTTCCAAGGGTATTAGCACGTAAGTGAATGTAATGGATCCGACTGGAATTCGAACTCGGCTCTTTGAGTTCACGAACCGAGCCTCTATCCATTATTCCACCGTGAAATATGGAGACATGAAATAACGGATAGAATAGTTGTAATTATACGGTGATTACTCATTCCCCCACGAGAATGAGATGTCGGATTAATGTGGGAACCCGAGCGCGTGCACCCGGGCAGGGTCAAAAATTCTCCTCAGTCTCCGCAACCGCCGGTTATTAAAATCTCATTAAAGCGAATGCCGATCCCTCCCTTAGGTGTGCAATGGCAGGAACGCGGCCTCGGGAAGCTGTTCCCCATCGCTTTATATCTTCAATATAATTTTCCTCAGTTGCCCCTCTGTCTTTTAACAGAGAAGCCCCTGAGCGCACTCTGTCCAAAGAATAATTGTAAGTATGTTTCTGTGTCGTTGATTTTCAAATACAAACGATGGAGAAAGTCTTGTAACATTTGTAGGAAACACTTTAGTTTTCGAACTAAGAATTTTAAAGTGTTTCCTTACAAATGTTGCAGGTTTTTCTCCATCCTTTGTATTTAATCAACGTTACAGAAGCATAATTACACCTATTCTATCCGTTACTAATCGGTGCAGTAATGAACAACGGCTCTGATTGAGGAATCAGAGAACCGAGTTCGAATTGCAGTCAACCGGTGGGGATCAAGTTTTGAATTTAGATTTGTCCTCTTAGACTATTGAACCCAGTCTGCCCTGCTATTGTTGACAACACTAATATAATATCATAGGGAAGAAAAGGATTCATAGCTTTTCCAAGGGTATTACCACGTAAGTGAATGTAATAGATCCGACTGGAATTCGAACTCGGCTCTCTGATTCCTCAATCCATGCCTCCTGAAATAACGGATAGAATAAGTGTAATTATGTTTTTGTGCCGTTGATTTATCAAATACAAACAATGAGAATGGTGAAGTAACGGATATCAGCTCTTATTGTACAGATAATCGTTTTCCTATAAAAATCTACTGTCGGTAATTTCCTATAAAAATGTTATTGTTTAGAAATTACTATAAAAATGAACTGCTGGAAATTTCCATTTAAAAATTTATTGTTCGAAATTTCCTTTTATAAAAATGTATTGCTGGATATTTATATTTCCTTTTATAAAAATAATTTGCAGGTTTTTCTCCATCCTTTGTATTTATTTATCATGCAGTCAATCGGTGGGGATCAAGTTTTGAATTCGGACTTGTCCTCTGAGACCAGTTGCCACACAAGGCTATAGAATCTAGTCTGTGCTGCTATTTACTGGAGGAAAAAAAGAAGAGGATTCATAGCTTTCTCAAGGGTATTAGCGCGTAAGTGAATGTAATAGATCCGATTCCTCAATCTGAGCAGCCATCCATTACTCAATCGTGTCTCCCTGCTGGATAGGATCACCTAGTTGAATTTCAAAATCGTAAAGAAAGTTACTTTTTTTTTTCTAGGAAAGATTGTTTTTTTTATTATTTAAACTATATTTTACATGAGCGACTCGGAGTTTTTCCCTCTCCCACCTTTCCCAGACCACGTTCAGTCATCCCCTTACGTCGCTAGGTATGTCATGCTTTCTTTTCCTTTTGTCTCTCTTTTCCCTCTATCTAACCCAATTAGTTCAGATTCTCCAGGCCCTCCTTCCTTTTTTTTGTGTCCCAAAACTTCAGCTGACTCTTCCTCTTTTCCCAAGTATTCGACCCGTGGGTATCAGATTCTCCAGGCCCTCCTTCCTCATTATGTGTCCCAGAAACTTCAGCTGTCTCTTCCCTCTTATTTCCCTCTATTCGATCCGTGGGTATCAGATTCTCCAGGCCGTCCTTCCTCATTTTGTCCCAGAAACTTCAGCTGCCTCTTTCTCTATTTTTTCTATTCGATCCGTGAGTATCAGATTCTCTAGGCCCTTCTTCCTCATTATGTGTCCCAGAAACTTCAGCTGCCTCTTCCCACTTTTTTCCCTCTTTCCCTATATTCGATCCGTGAGTATCAGATTCTCCAGGCCCTCTTTCCTCATTATGTGTCCCAGAAACTTCAGCTGCCTCTTATCTCTCTTTCCCTCTATTCGATCCGTGAGTATCAGATTCTCCAGGCCCTCCTTCCTCATTATGTGTCCCAGAAACTTCAGCTGCCTCTTATCTCTCTTTCCCTCTATTCGATCCGTGAGTATCAGATTCTCCAGGCCCTCCTTCCTCATTATGTGTCCCAGAAACTTCAGCTGCCTCTTCCCTCTCTTTCCCACTATTCGACCCGTGGGTATCAGATTCTCCAGGCCGTCCTTCCTCATTATGTGTCCCAGAAACTCCAGCTGCCTCTTCACTCTCTTTCCTTCTATTCGACCCCCAGTATCAGATTCTCCAGGCCCTCCTTCCTCACTATGTGTCCCAGAAACTTCAGCTGCCTTTCCCAAAATTTCCCTCTATTCGATCCGTGAATATCAGATTCTCAGGCCCTCCTTCCTCATTATGTGTCCCAGAAACTTCAGCTGCCTCTTCTATCTTCTCTTTTCCCTCTATTCGATCCGTGAGTATCAGATTCTCCAGGCCCTCCTTCCTCATTATGTGTCCCAGAAACTTCAGCTTTCTTCCCTCTCTTTTCCCAACTATTCGACCCCGTGGGTATCAGATTCTCCAGGCCGTCCTTCCTCATTATGTGTCCCAGAAACTCCAGCTGCCTCTTCACTCTCTTTCCTTCTATTCGACCCGTGAGAATCAGATTCTCCAGGCCCTCCTTCCTCACTATGTGTCCCAGAAACTTCAGCTGCCTCTTCCCACTCTTTCCCTCTATTCGATCCGTGAGTATCAGATTCTCCAGGCCCTCCTTCCTCATTATGTGTCCCAGAAACTTCAGCTGCCTCTTCCCTCTCTTTCCCACTATTCGACCCGTGGGTATCAGATTCTCCAGGCCGTCCTTCCTCATTATGTGTCCCAGAAACTTCAGCTGCCTCTTATCTCTCTTTCCCTCTATTCGACCCGTGAGTATCAGATTCTCCAGGCCCTCTTTCCTCATCATGTGTCCCAGAAACTTCAGCTGCCTCTTCCCTCTCTTTCCCACTATTCGACCCGTGGGTATCAGATTCTCCAGGCCGTCCTTCCTCATTATGTGTCCCAGAAACTTCAGCTGCCTCTTCCCTCTTTTCCCTCTATTCGACCCGTGGGTATCAGATTCTCCGGGCCGTCCTTCCTCATTATTTGTCCCAGAAACTTCAGCTGCCTCTTCCTGATGTTAAGTGTAAGCCTCCTCCTTGTTTGCAACCTCTTTAAGATCTCAATGTTGCCCACATTCTCGGTCCATGATATCCTTAGCATCCTTCTGTAGAACCACATCACTGTCGCCTCGAGTCTCTTCTTCATCTTTGAGGAAATCGTCCAAAATTCCTCGCCGTAAAGAAGGACACGTAACAGCTCAGTATTGTTGCCAAAGAAATCCTCCTCTTTCGCAATACTCTGACCAGCTTTTGGAATGCGTCCTTGGCCATCCTAATACATCTACGGATCTCAGTGTCGCACTTACCGTCCTCTGTCAAAACACTTCCCAGATATTTAAACTTCCGCGTCTGTTTGACTCTAGTGTCCCCCGACCTGTAAATCGCATTTTGGGCTCATCCTTTTACTGATGACCATATATTCTGTTTTCTTGTAATTTATGCTTAGTCCTTTCTTCATACTCTCCGTCGTTAGATGGTTAAGTTAGGCTAATGAATTTATAGATAGGTATACATATAGAAGAGTTCAAATACTTATACTTATCTGGCTCATTGTCAGAGTGTGTCCCTCAGACGAGACTCTGCCCTTCGGCAGAACCTCATCTCGGGAAATTGACTCCGTTTGTTTACGTGGTCTGTAGGGAATTTTTCCCGATCCTACGGGCTCGGATACCCCACTTTAAAACTCGGCCCTATGCCACATCTTACTGCGTGTGGCAGCGGGTAAATAATTATACAAGAGTTCAAAAGGTTGAAGCAATTTCTAGTATTAGCATAGCATGAACTTGACAGAAGAGGGAAAAAAAATAAAAATAAATAAAAATAGCTCCCAGAGCGATTGGAGAGAATGGAATCAATTATCACGCTTAAAGTATAAATTTGATAATTTTTGCAACGAATGTCGAAAATTTGTGCTGCAGTAACCAAGGCTAAAGGAGGATATTTTGACGCGAACAAGATGTAATCATAATTTTTTTTTTCTTTTTATCGTAATAAGACTTCTAATAAAAAAAAAAATCATATCTCACTTTTTTTTAACCATATATAATAACGTTACCTTATTTAAACTACAGAACAACTTTTGAGGTCAATTTTAAAAAAATCACCCATGTGTCCAGAAATTTTTGAACTGTAGTGTATGTCCGGTTTATACTTAAGTCGAAACCGTAGATACTCGTTTTATTTAAAAACTCTAAGAATAAATCTGATTTACATTCGAATCAAAAATTTAAACATAGGTTGGATCTATACTTGAATAAAATCATATGAACATTGTTTCGATTTACACAAAATGACTGTCAAAACAGTAAATATTTGTCTCTTCTGCTCTTGTATTAAAATGTAAGCATTGATTCGATTTAGTCTTCAGGCAAAAAGTTAGATATAGGTAAAAACCATACTTTAATGAAAACGTTAAATATTGGTCAGCTCTACACTTGAACCAAAACATAAGCCCTGTCCCGAGTTACACTTCAGTCAAGAAGTTATAGATAGGTCCGATTTACACTCGATTCAAAATACTGAACATTGGTCTGAATCACAAGTGAGTTAAAAAGCTACAAATAGGTTTGATTTATACTTTAATCAAAACAGAAAACATTGATCAGGTCTTCACTTTTTGTGATGTCAACGAACATTCGTTGACACTTTTGTGATGTCAACGAATATCCGTTGTCACTTTCGTAATGCTCGTTGTAGTAGAGACTTTGTAATCACAGATACAACTATAGTAACGCCGTTGAATAATACAAGTGTCAGACGTCTTCTAGTAATACTCACATTAATATTACTTGCTCGATAATTCTCGCTCGTATAGCAACCACCGAACAGTTTTTCGAATATTAATCTGTATAGTGATCATTTAGAAGTCACGTTAATTCCATTTCTCTCTCTTCCCTTTCTGAGTAATTGCAAAAAGATATATGTATTTATTAGATAGATTACAACCAAACATTTGTTTTGTGATGTCAACGAATACTTGTTGTCACGTTGGTAATGCTCGTTGTAGTAGAAACTTTGTAATCACAGGTACAACTATAGTAACGCCGTTGAACAATACTGGTGTCAGACGCCTTCGAATATCACTCACACTAATAGTACTTGCTCGATAATACTCGCTCGTATAGTAATACGTATAGTGATCCGAATAGAGGAATAGTATAGTGAATAAAGTAGAGAATAGCGGTCCGTATAGTAATAGAGGATAGACTAGAAATGACGATCCGTATATTAATAGAGGATAGACTAGAAATGAAGATCAATTAGACACAAGCCACCTCCCATATATGCGTTTCCTCTATGGTGACGTGGTCTACTTAATTTAATAATGGGATCGCTTGTGTTTGTTCGCTGGCGAACTATGTTCACACTCAAGTGTCTGCAGCGACATTTTATTCCTGCATAACACACTTGGTTCAAAAATTCTTCCAATTTGTCATAAAGATAGACATATATTCCATCTACAACATAAACATTGATCCGATTATCATTTGAGCCAAAAAGGTAGAAATAAGTTCAAATCACACTTTAGTTAAAAGGGTAAAATAATTAGTCTGATTTCTAAATGTGTCCAGGGGACAATTGAATCATAATGATAAACATTGGTCCATTTTACACTCGGCTCAAATCGGCAAACATTGGCCTGATTTCCACGAGTCAAAAAGCTAGATATAGGTTCAATTAATACTTTACTGAAAACGGTAAACATTGGTCAGCTCTACATTTTCCTCAAACCGTAAACATTGGTCTAATATGCACTTCAGTCAAGAAGGTATGGATAAGTCAGGCTGACACTTCAATCACAATGATAATCATTGACCTGATTTATAAGTCAAAAAGTTAGAAATAAGTCCGATTTACACTTTAACCAAAATAAATAAATATTGTATCGGTCTACACTTGAATCAAAACTTAATCCTATTTACACTTGAGTCAAGAAGATAGACATGTTTGATCTACACTAAAGACGAAAGAAAATCTCCATATTGATACGTTTTTTTTTAAATTTTTTCGGCTTACATAAGCCATCATCAGAGATGACAAGTACATTACAATAAACTAAACAAGACACGGACATAACAACAATAATAGTCTGTTTTGTTTTCATGGAAGATTTCCAAGCAACGACAAACGGAAGCTTAGATCGGATTAAAACACGTATCACTGTGGTCAATGTATTTCGTCTTTTAATGATAATGTTATTAAACTTATCAGACGATATGAAAGGAATTTGATTAAAATAAGTAGACAACACTTGTCTATATTATTTAATGAAACATGTATGAATATATATATATGTGTGTGTGTGTGTGTTATTTAATGAAACATGCATTGATATATATATATATGTTTATGCGTATATATATATATATGTTTATGTATGTATGTATGTATATATATATATATATATATATATGTGTGTGTGTGTGTGTGTGTGTGTGTGTGTGTGTTTATGTATATATATATATATATATATATATATGTAGATTTATCGACTAAAAAACAATCTACTACTGGGCCCTAATACATCGAAGCAGGAGAGTCCATTAATTAAATGGATTAAAGCCGACAATTATTTAATATAATTGCTTGTACTTTATTTTTATAGATATAGTTTATTTAAGTAAATGCTCTGTTCTTAAAACAGTATCAATTGCATTTACCGATTTGAATGTTCGATAAATTTCTGAGGATATGTGCGTACTCCGAGAGAATTCGGACCCGTTTCTCAATACGAAAACTGTCATTTGATCTGACGTGCTATACGATTTAGCTACAGAGAAGCGTCTAGTTAGCAATGTCCAAATTACTGCTTATAAACACACAATCTTCGACGGTTTTTCTCGATCAATCATTTTTGCTCAGGAAACGTATCTTAACGTAAACAATAACAACATATAATGAAATAGATTAATTCCGTCTATTATTTAATATATTTTTCTGTTTATAAGTTAATTAAACCCACTTATATACATAAAGCAATAAGTACGGTTTTAAATTTAGTCTAGGAATCCGTTAATTTCCCGAAACTTCTAATGAACGTGTCATCTTTCATTGAAGTTTGAACAACACAAATTATACTAACGCTCTCTCAACAAGTCGAATGCATGTGAAACATAATTAACAAATGATAATCAAACGAAACATAAGTAAAAATACTAAACTTTCTTTCTTCTTTATCGCCTTCTTATTCCCCGATGAAGCTTTAAGAAAAGACGGACGAACGCGCACGAACGCACATAAGCACTGCGAGGGGAAAAAAAACCTTGCACTAATGCATATAAAAAAAGAAAAACGCAAATTATAAGCAGTCAATTTCTGATAACCTCTGACGAGTGGACGGACTAATTACTGGATGGTCCGTCTACGAACTTCTGGTGTTAGAATTCTGAAGTTAACATCAATCAGCTAAGTGACAAACCTTTTACTTGTATTAAATCTATATTAATTCTAACCGTCCATCCACTCTTCAGGGGGTGTCAGAAATTGACTGCTTATATTTCACGATTTGTTATGCCCTTATTGGTGTAATTTTCCGTATTATTTGTCTGCATTTGCGCGTATGTCGCCATGTCCCTGTCTGTACGGATGTGCGTTTTTTTCTTATGAGAAGACACACACACACACATATATATATATATATATATATATATATATATATATATATATATATACATATAAGCAAATATATGGATATAGATCCGACAGTATGAAGAAAAATATACAGAAAAAAACAAAAAAAAACTTAATACGCAATTATGCTGTATTAATGTTAATATAATGTCAACGTTGAATTTGAATATAGTCTGATGTTAATTATGTTTTATGAATATGTCCTGATGATGGTCTAAAATAGACCAAAACGTCCGACGTTGACATTATATTAACATTAATACAGCATAATTGCATATTAAGATTTTTTTTTGTTTTTTTTTTATTTTTCTTCATATATATATATATATATATATATATATATATATATATATATATATATATATATATATATATTCACCTATTGTATCTGAAATACAATATTATAGTGATTTCTAATTATTAATTGTACTAGTGACTACTCCTAACAATCAACCCACTGTATAAAACCATACACGTAATTCCAAAAGAAATATTTTGGCAGGTCAGGCTGCTAAGCTACCACAACCCCGCCTTTTTCTTTTCACCCTCTTCTTCTCCAAGCCTCCCACTTCCTCTATATCCACCTCTTATGTTCCCCTTAACTCAATATCTCCACTATCAGACTTACCATAATCTATAGTTCTGTCTTTAAGTTTGGTATTTGATTTTGAATGTGTGTTAATTCTCAAAAGCCATTTACTTTATTCACCTTTTGTATCTGTCAATATTATTGTGATTTCTAATTATTATTTGTACTAGTGACTACTTCATATCGATCAACCCATGTTATAAACCCATGTACACTGTTCCAAAAATTAAGGCGTATATAAGTAGGGCCGACTTCTAAAGCTACTCCGCCTTTCCCTTCTCAAACTCCTCTTCCCCAACCCGTCCACTCCATCTATAAATGTCTTTACTATATATAAGATATTCAAATCAAAAAACAGATGCTTAAATTTTTTACCACCAGTGTTCTTCTGGGTTTATACCATGGGTTGATTGTTATTTTTTAGTCACTATACACATATAATAATTGGAAATCATAATAATATTTTTACCACAAATACAGTTTTTGAAAAACAACAAACGGTATCGGCCAAACTAACATACAAACCAATATTTAAATCTAAAATGTATAGAGTAAATTCTTGGTTGAGGAAACTGAATACTACTAACCACTAATCTCTTAGCCCTACCTTATACACAATCCCTCCCCACTACCAATCTAAAGTGTCTGTCCTGTGTACTGTCTCCAGTTATGAAGAAATTGGTAACGAAGGATGAAATCCTGAGAGCTAAATGTAAATCCAGAGCTAATATTTTAATTCCAAAAAAACAGATACTTTAATGTGTCAATGGCATTATTATAATTTTTTTCAAAGCCCTTTTAAAGATCATCAGATAGCACTTCCAATGCTATCTGATGATCCGGCGTCCTTTTTTAAAATGTAGCTCTGAAATAAATTATTATAATGGTACATTAAAGTGGTCTGTTTTTTTTTAGAATTATAATATATATATATATATATATATATATATATATATATATATATATGTGTGTGTGTGTGTGTGTGTGTGTGTGTGTGTGTGTGTGATAATCCAATTTAAAATCAGAAAGTCCTTTCTTTATTCAAAAGAACAAAAACCCGCAAGAACAATCATATCTTCAGAAAACCGCAAACCATAGTTCTTTGCGCTAAAAAAAAAATCACCTCGACGAACAGCCGAATTGGAGATGTCTGCGAATTTGGAGCAGATCAGAAGAAAATACCAGAATAACACACCAAAGCACCAAACGGTAGACAATTCGGAATCAGGCATGAGATATTTCTTAAACGAAGCTTCGTTGGCAACAAACACATTTGACTAACGTTAATTTATGGAGAAACAAAATAATAACAATATAATGTATTCTTATTTAACAATTTGGCCTAAGATATCTTATAGAGATGGCTGATTTAGATATATATATCAATCCATATATATATATATATATATATATATATATATATATGTATATTAAAGAATAAAATTATAATTTATAAATTCATGAATCATTCATAAAAAAATAAATATTGAGGTTAATGATTTAAATGGCGAGAATACATCTTCGCAAACAATATAAATAAGATACATCAACCCCGAACATATATATGAATGATATGATCCCTGTTCGTAAATTCCAGTTGCATAAGGTCTTTTTATTTTTACAAGCTTTCGTCTGTTCTTACAGACATCCTCGGGTATGGAAATAGATTTTGTTCTTGTTTTTGACTTCTCGGTAATAAGAGGACAACGAAAATAAAGATGTTGTGCGTTTTGTACAAAAGAGAATTCTTTTTTACTGGTTGGTTTTCCGTCAATGTGGCATGAACTATATTGTTTTAATTACAAATAATGTCAATTCAATTTATTATCCGAGAGTTGCAACGTTGGATGAGTTATTTTAATTTCAATTAAAACATGGAAATTATAATTTATAAATTCATTAATCATTCATACAAAAAAAAAATATAAATCATTAACATCTATATTTGTTTTTATATATGAATGATTCATGAATTTATAAATTATATATATATATATATGTATATATATATATATATATATATGTGTGTGTGTGTGTGTGTGTGTGGGTGGATGCGCAAACATTTAGAGACTATAAATCTATACATATTTATAAACATATATATGTTATATTATATTTAATTTTAACTTTTTATTTAAAATGAACGAAATTTAAAAGAGTATTTTATAATGTCTAATGGAGCTGAACATTATTTTTTATGTTTAGATGCATTTAAACTGATCAAATTTTATTTCAGAGAACAATAAAATTAAATTTTGTTTGATTAAAACCCTGCAACATGGAATTAAAACCCTGATAACATGTACCCAAGAATCATTTGAGGCACATAATGCTTTATGAGTTCAAGAAAGGAAACTCAGCAGCTGAAGCGGCTAGAAACATTCACTCAGTTTATGGAGAGGAATGTGTGAATGAAAGAACTTGCAGAAGATGGTTTGCAAAATTCAGAGGTGGAGATTTCACCCTTGAAGATGAAGATCGAACCGGACGTCCAGTTGAACTTGATGAAAAGCTTCTTGAAGCAGACCTTGAAGAAAATCCTGCTTTATTAGTTGAGGAATTGGCAGTGGTTCTCAGTTAAAACCATACAACTATTCATCGTCATCTTCAACAACTTGGAAAAGTTCCTAAACTTGGAAAATGGGTGCCTCATGAATTGTCTGGAAATAACCTCAAATCCCGAGTTGACATCTGCTTTTCTCTCCATTCTCGCCAACTTGTTTCACCTTTTTTGGATAGACTTGTGACTGGCGACGAAAAATTGATCTTTTATCGAAATGTTAAGCGTCGTAGACAGTGGATTGGTAAAGAGGAAGGACCCCAGCCACAGCCGAGAATGGAACTTCATTGGGCAAAAGGTTTTTCTTTCAATCTGGTGGGATCGCCAAGGAATAATCCACTTTGAATTCTTACCATCTAATGCAACAATTAATGCTCAAATATACTGTCAGCAATTAGAGCGTTTGAACCAAGCTTTGAGGAAAAAAAGACCTGCTCTAGTGAATCGAAAAGAGGTGATGTTTCATCAGGACAATGCGTGACCCCACACAGCAAGAATCACGTCACAAAAGATCGAAGAACTTGGTTGGGAGAAAATTCCTCATCCACCTTATTCTCCCGATCTTGCTCCTTCAGACTACCATTTGTTTCGTAGCTTACAGAATCATTTGGAAGAAACAGCTTTTGTAACACAGGAAGAGGTTAAAACTGACATTTGTGAGTTCTTCGAATCAAAGCCAAAAGAATTTTACAGTAATGGAATTAGTAAGCTTTTTAATAGATGGAAGGAAGTCATAGATAATCAGGGAAAATACATTGTTGATTGAATCTGTAATTAAATGTAACATTTGGTCACTTGTTTTCTTTATTCAAAATTCGGACAGAACTTATGGGATGACCTGATAGATAGATAGATAGATAGATATAGATAGATAGATAGATAGATAGATAGATAACTGACATATTGAATCTTAAAAAGACATGAATAATTCAACGGATACATGAGTAACCGATATAGACATTGATTTAATTTAATAAAAATTTATATATATATATATATATATATATATATATATATATAAATAAGTATTAGATAGATAGATAGATTAAAACAAAAAATACAGATATATACATTTTGAAATCGTCATTTTTATTTATAGAAATCAAAATAATAGAGTTAGACAGATAATTAACCGACATAGCTAAATAGCGAGATAAGGATAGAGGATCAGATAGATAGATAGATAGATATGAAAAGACAAAGAAAGAAAGAAAGAAAGAAAGAAAGAAAGAAAGAGAGAGAGAGATTTTTTTTAAATACAATAAACAGATAGATATGAACAAACTGGGAAAGATAGATAGATAGATAGTATTTAGATAGATAGATAGATAGATAGATAGATAATAAATAAGTAACCGACGTCAATATCTAAATATATTCAATGTCTTTAACTCTATATTTCTGAGATGAGATATTATAATTATTTACACTATATTTACATTGTTCGGACTGTTTTTATATAACATTTTTTTTTGTGGGGGATATGGATTTATACACCATTTTTCTCCATATGTACACACCGGCCTATATTCTTCAGGTGATTATTTTTCGTCCATGCTTCATGTGGATATATAATTATCTCCCTTTAACTAAACTCTCCATATTTTATGCACCTCTTCTGTAGGTAATGAACAATTCTTTGGGCCAAGACACGAGTACCAAACAACGCTTTCATCCACTGAGCCATGTGTATTTGAGGACATTAGTGTATGCATTTTGGGAACTTATTAAATTAATGTCTCAGTAACCTTTTTTACCTGAGCTCATATTGCATTTTTTGATACTATTATTGATTTTCTCTAGCACTCCTTATTACTGGTTTCCATATTGTATTCATTTCTACGCTTGTCTGGCTTACATTTTTGCATATGCGCTGATTCCTTTATTTTTCGTATTTTCCAGTGATGTTCTCTGTCTGTTATTTTAAACTCATCCAACAAAAAAATGAAATCACTTTTCCGTCCATATGTGGTAACATTTATGATTTTTCAATTCGAAAAAAAAAAACAAAAACTTTTTTTTTTAAGGAAAATTGCAGTCTTATCTTAAGGGTGGCAATCTGTTTCTCCTTTAAATTTCTTACCAAGCTTGAGCATGGGATGGCGTAAACGCAGAAGTCCTTAGTAGTCATGTTCTCCGCTTCAAATGAGGTCTTATTCGGAAGAGGTGTCTGCAGGATGGGTGAACCATATTTAAAAATCCATTGTGATGTTATATGGACCATTAATCTTTTGTATTTATTTATAATAATCCCAATCGAAGATTATCAGCACTATGAGAATTGAGTGCATATTTATCTATAATATATCTATCTATCTATTTATCTATTCTATCATATAAACAATTTTATTCTATATATATTCTAAAACATTCCTGTCTATATATCTATCTATCTGAGTATATTTTATATCTATGTATTTGTTCATTATCTATCAATCTATCCCAGTTTTGTCAGATGTCCAATAGACCCAGGGCACTTTGACGTTAGAAAACTTGATATAAAACCATTTCTTGTTCATATTTCTCTGGATCGCCATTTGAATTTCTTATTTCTATAAATATCAAACGACCCTCGATACTGTATGTTTATGGAAAATTGATATTTATATAAATGTTGAAATCTATACAGATATCTTGAATATATACCACAAAAATAGATATTAGTACATCCAATAATGCTAAAAATTGTTGTTTTTTCTCTCGATTGTGTATATCTATCGATGATATTTTGATTATTCAAC
>CAHIKZ030001962.1:287500-322500 GCA_903632075.3 Acanthosepion pharaonis | reverse complement strand
AAAAAGAATGAAGGAAGAAATTCAGAAAAAAGGAATTAACGGTATAAGAAATGATTATTCGACAAAGGAAGGAAAAATAAAAATGAAAATCAGAAAATAATTATAAGAAATGAATGAATGAAATGTTAGAAAGATTTGAAGGAAAAAATCAGTGAATATTGGAAGAAGAAAAAAAGAATCTAAGAAAATTAAAAATAAAGAAAGCAAGAATATAAATAATGAAATAAAGGAGGCAATAACAATTCAAATAACGAGGAATGAATGAGGAAGGAAGAATGAAAATGTGGAAAAGCAATCAAGATGAAAGAAAGAAAGAATCAGAAAAAAAAGAAGATAAAAATAATAATTTGGAAAGAGTGACAAAAAGCATAAAGGTCAGCAAAAGAAAGAAAGAAAGAAAGAAAGAAAATCCGTAGGAATATAACAAGAAAGACTTAAAAAAAGGAATGTGTTGATTTTAAAAAGATGACGAAAAGAGAAAAAAAGGAAGATAATTCACTGAAACTGAATCATAGATTTCAGCTAAAAAATGAAAAAAGAGGAAAAAAAAACGGAATGTGAAGAAAGAAAGAAAGAAAGAAAGAAAAGAAAAAAAAAGTAAAAGAAATGAAAGAAAAGAAATGATAATTGGTTTGTGGATTGGTCATTTTAAGAAAATTATATTTTTTTACCGAAACGTCGTGAACATTTTCTAAAGATGAGGATTTACCGAATAATGTTAATAATTATCACCTCAGAGATTTTCTATATAATGAAATGGAATTGAAAGAAAAAATTAAAAGAAATAAAAGAAAGAAAGAAAGAAAAAATGAATGTCTCAATAAATGAAAGTTTGCAGGAAAGAAATGAGGGATTAATAAAATGAACGAAAAGAAAGCGACTTTCAAAGTTTTCTACGAAAGATACAATAGAAAATTTTCTAAATAAAGAAAAGAAAGAAAGAAAGAAAAAAGAAAAGAAAGAAAGAAATTTAAATTTTCAAGAAAGAAAAAAATATGAAATTAAATCTAACAAATGAAATTTTAATTTTTTAAAAAAAATGGAAGAAAGGAAGGAAGGAAGAAAGAAAGGAAGGAAGGAGAACAAACAGTATTAAAAAAGAACAAGAAAGAAAATCGAGGAATAAAAGGAAGGAATGGCAATCAGAGAATGAGTGAAGAAAGAAAGAAAGAAAGAAAGAAAGAATGTCTCAATGAATGAAAGTTCGCAGGAAAGAAATGAAGGATAAATAAAATAAAATGAATGAAAAGAAAGAAAGAAAGTGAAAGAAAGTATGAAGGATAAAATAGAAAGAAAGAATAAATAAATGAACGGATCAATGAATGAAAGAGTGTAGGAAAGAAATGAAGGATAAATAAAATGTATGAAAAGAATGCGACAGAGAGTACGAAGGATACAACAGAAAGAAAGAAAGAAAGAAAGAAAGAAAATTAAACCTTGTAATTTAAAGAAAAAGGATGTATGAAAATTGTTTTTTTGAAAGTAAGTAAACAAAAGAAAGACAATTAGAAAAAAATAGAAGGAAGGAAGGAAGGCAGGAAGGAGAACAAACAGTATTAGGAAAAAGAAAAAGAAAGAAAATCGAGGAATAAAAGGAAGGAATGGCAATCAGAGAATGAGTGAAGAAAGAAAGAAAGAAAGAAGAAAAGAAAGAAAGAAAGAAAGAAAGAAAGAAAGAAAGAAAGAAAGAATGAAAAAAGACAACTTCAGTGAAAGGAAGAAAGAAAGGGATAAAGACAGGATAAGAAGGACAAAAATAAAAGATAGAACGAAAGAAAGGATAAAAAGGAAGAAGAAAACGTGGAATAAAATTAAGGAGAAAAGTATAGATATACGTGAAAGGGTAAATAAAAAAGCAGGAAAGAAAAAAGTTGAATGAAAAAGAAAACAGAAGACAAAAATTTTCTTCTTTTCTTTTTTTTTTTTTCATTTCGTATAGAGACGAAGGCTTTATACCGTGTAGTTTCAACTAATTCTACATACTCTTAGCATAACAAAAACAATAGCAAGTTATGGAAATGTTATCTCAACATAATATAAGAAGCAGGGCTCGATTCCCGAGGATATGAATAGCAAAGAGATAACGTGATGTTGATTCGGGAGCGGTCGTGGGGAGCGGGGGAGACCGTGCAACGGGCAGAATCGAACTAAAAGACCGATGGAAATGGAAGCAGTCGGATTCCTCTTCTGGTGATGAAGATGATTAGAATTTTTTGCATCGGAGAGTTTTTGTTTTGTTTTTTCTATGGAGAGAAAACGAACCGAAAAACAGACGAATGGGTGAATTGTTTGCTTTCGAAAGAAAAGAAAATTTTTTAAAAGTTTATAGAAAAGAAAGAAAGAAAGAAAAACAAAAGAGAAAGAGAGACTATGGATGTAAAATAAAACAACAATCACAGAGAAAAAAGAGAATGTTTAAGACAGTCGGTTCAAAGAAGGTCAACAAAAAGCGATGTCAGAAAAAGCCGTTTTAAATCTATGATGCGATAAGCCAGAGTTTATAAAACTAAAGATGTTTATTAATTTTTTTTTGAATACCGTCATCTTCATTTATATCGAACATAAAACATGCCATTTTTTTTTTTTTTTTTTTTTTTTTCTTTCCTTTTTCGTCCATTCTTCTTTTTCCGTCTTCCTTCCTTTTCTCTCCGGGCTTTCAAACAGTAGTAGACGTTTATCGCGTAGTTCTCATTTAGGACAGGGTTTCCGATTGCTTCATATATCTCCTTCAAATCTAATATCTGCGCCTGAACTTTTCTTTTTTTATTCACTATTTCATTTTCTTTTCTCACCTTCACCAACTGGAGTACATAGTGTTGGGGACGTGCAGAATTTATTTTTATGCTTGAAAATAAATCAGAAAGAATTTGTGTAGGTTGCGTTTTTTCTGCATCCACAACAAATAAATAAACGAAATTTAAAATACGATTAAAACAAGACATATTCAATTAGAAATCAATTGCAACATTTATATACAATTCAAATATATATACAAACGGGATAATTGATATATGTTATGTTTCGAAATGTATGAGTCAGCGATGATGTATCTTTTGCGCATTAAAATCGTGATTTTTAGTGACGTTTTTCTTTTTTCAATAAAGCTCTCTGTTTCTGTTTCTTTTACTGACTGTCTAAAGTTGGTAATTGTCTTTAACGTCTGGTCAGCAATGACTAAGACGGGAGTCTTTGAAAAAAGTTCATCTTGAAATTTGGTAATTACTACTCTGAAGGTTCACACGTTTTCGGTTTATATAATCACTGATTGGCTCCCA
The DNA here is from genome assembly GCA_903632075.3 of Acanthosepion pharaonis. Classification (NCBI taxonomy): domain Eukaryota; kingdom Metazoa; phylum Mollusca; class Cephalopoda; order Sepiida; family Sepiidae; genus Acanthosepion; species Acanthosepion pharaonis. Next base: position 319,225 of record CAHIKZ030001962.1, on the reverse strand, counting down.
TAATATGAGCAGGAAAACAGATTGGTCGCGTGCTCGGTTTGATTGGTCGGAACTTTCCAATCAAAAAGCCAGATTGGAGGTGATTGACCAATGAATACTTGTTATATTGTCTGAAAGTAGAATGTTTTTCTTTTCAGATAGGAAGAGTGCATTTCCTACAAAGAGGTAAGGCTTCAGTGTTTCTTTCAAATTCTATAATAAACGCCTTTTCGTCTGGTTCAAACTTATCGTCGGTTTTTTTCTTTCTAAAACCCTTGTTTCTTTTTGAGGATTGACTTTCTGCTTCTTCCTAACATCCGGTTCTTTCTGTTTTCTATCGTTTTTTCATAAACTCTGACATTTTATTCTCTAACTATTTATTTAATTTTTATTTCTCTCTCCTCCACCAACTGGATTAGATAGGTTCATCTATCGTCCTGTTCACGCTCGTCCTCAGTTTATTTAAACCTTAGTAGAGATCTACCCCTTGTTTCTTGTTTAGGATTGGGTTTCCGGTACCTGCTAAAGTCTGCTTCAGCTCTGCATCCTAACAACGCTGTTTGAACTGTGAAATTTTATTTATTAACTATTTCTTTTCTTTTTATTTTTTTTTTTTTCCTTCAATTGAAATTTTGTTATTTTCCGGTCTATTCAATTTCTTATTCAATTGAACAGGTTTATCCCTTGTTTTGTTTTTCTTTTGATTTTCCGGTTCCTTAATTTCTTTTTCCGTAACCTTTCTCTTTTCTTTTTTCCACCCTAACTTTGTCCTTTCCTTACTTTACATATCTCCTTCTGAGTAACTTTCTACATTTCTTTTCTTATTTCTTTCATTTTTTTTCTTTAAATAATTCTTTTAAAATTTTTTCTTTCTTTTCTTTTTTTCTTTCAATTCTTTTTTTTTCTTTTTTTAAATTCCATAACTTTCAATTCTTCTTTTTTTAACATTTTTTTCTTTTTCATTTTTCTTTCTTTCTTTCTTTCATTCTTTCTTTCTTTCATTCATTCTTTCTTTCATTCATTCATTCATTCATTCTTTCATTCATTCATTCTTTCATTCATTCATTCATTCTTATCTTTCATTCATTCATTATTTCTTTCACTCATTCTTTTCTTTCATTCATTTATTTCTTTCATTCATTCTTTCATTTCATCATTCATTTCATTTATTTCATTTCATTTTTCTTTCTTTCATTCATTCATTTTTTTTCATTCATTCTTTTTTCATTCTTTCATTCATTCATTCTTTTCTTTCATTTTTCTTTTTTTCATTCTTTCATTCATTTTCTTTTTTCATTCATTCATTCTTTCTTTCTTTCATTCTTTCATTCATTCATTTTTTCTTTCATTCATTTTTCATTCATTCTTTCTTTCATTTTCATTCATTCTTTCATTCTTTTTTCTTTCATTCTTTTCATTCTTTCTTTCTTTCTTTTTCATTCATTTTCTTTCTTTCTTTCATTCATTCTTTCTTTCTTTTCATTCTTTCTTTCATTCATTTCTTCTTCTTTTCATTCATTCTTTCTTTCATTCATTCTTTTCATTTCTTTTCTTTCTTTCATTTCATTCTTTTCTTTTTTTTTTTCTTTCTTTCATTCATTCATTCTTTCTTTCTTTTTTTCTTTTATTCTTTTCTTTTTTTCTTTTTCTTTCATTCATTCATTCTTTCATTCATTTATTCTTTCATTCATTCTTTCTTTCATTCATTCATTCTTTCTTTCTTTCATTTATTTCATTGATATTTTTCTTATTTTTTTTCTAATCTCTTTCTTTCTTTCGATCATTCCTTCTTTCCGGTTGTTTCTTTATACGATGTTATTTCATTCTTTCTTTCGTTTTATCGCAGGTACTTTTTCTTTTCACACCTCACTTTTCACTCATTCATTCATTCATTCATTCTTTCTTTCTTTTTCTTTCTTTCATACTTTCAGTCTTTCTTTTCTTTTATTTCTTTTTCATATAATCTTTTATTTTTCAATTCTATCATTTACCTATTTTTACTTCCTTCACTCCTCTCTCATTTCCTGTTTCTTTCTTTCTTTAAATCAATTTTTTTACCTGCATTTATATTTTAATTCCTTTTCATTCCGCATTACTTTTCCTGTGCTTCCTTCGTTTCATTATTCATTCATTCCTTCCTTCCCCTTCCCCCTATCCAACCTACAAGTCTGCAATATTTTGCTCATTCTGTTATTTCTATTATTATTTTTTTGTTTTGTTTTGTTTTTGTTTGAGAAACGTACTTTCGGGAGCTATCCTATAAGTAAAACAAAGATGAACAATTAAGCATACAACACCGGCAGAAATATACACGAACAAGAAACGAATACAAGACGAAAAAAAAAAAAGAAAAAGTCGCCCAGAAAGAATCGAAAAAATGCAACATTCATGAAAGGAAATGTTATCTAGCCTGGCAGATACAAAACATTTCTGCCAAATATCAGACAACACTTACGCATGCGTGCGAGCATGCGCTAATGTACATGCGCAGGCATAAAAGTCAACGTAAGCGGTCCTTCATATCGCTTGCTTTTTTTTTTATTTCTGTTTAGACTTTTTTGTTTATTATATATATATATATATATATATATATATATATATATATATATATATATATATATATATATATATATATATGTGCTGTATAGATAGATAGATAGATCCAGAGTTTGAGTAAATTTTCGGGTTTTAATATTTTGTTATCCAGGCAGTTATTCATAGAAGCCCGAATTGTTTACTCATAGTACTGTGTTGGCAAAAAAGTTATTTCGTTTATTAAGCAGAAAATGTACTTAATAAACAGAACCACCTTTCTTTTGTATGCTTTTTTAAAAATTTCTCTGCAAGTAAGGTAAGACGCCACTAAGACGCAAGGTATTTATTGAGATTGTAAGAGAATGAGAAGATTTAGGGAGAAAGCATAATAAATGAACAGAATTTAAGAATAGACGATGTACGATTGAGGTCGTATTTAAATTAGTGAATGTTTTTAGTCTTATATTTTCAATTTTTTTTTTATTTATCCTTAGAAAATTTAGCCTCTTATCTGAGACGAAAGGCGTCGAGCGTTTTTTTTTTTGTTTTTTTTTTTTTCTGACTGCAGATGTGTGATGGTCTTCCATATATTTCGTTCGTAAAGTGTGGTTATTTAAGCTGTTGTTACATTTGTATCAACTTGGACCTAATTAGTCATTCTCCTTCGATCTGGTCCATCTACAAGAGTTTTTCACCGACAGAAATGGCTACCACAGTATGCAGTTTTTCTTTATTGCCTGACCATTTTCTGAAAACCTTAGATAATACATTTTGTGTGAAAACTCTGGTAGGTCAGAAATTTTCGGAAATACTCAGAATCGTCAATTTGGCACCAACGATCATACCACTTTCAAAGACGTTTAAAATCACAGTGCTTTCTCATACTAATGCATGAAGTGAAATTCAGCAGGCCGCCAGGACCATGCTCAGGTGCCTTTAGCCATAAAATTACTTGCACGTCTCAGACTGAATAGAAATTAGAAAATAATAAAAATGTTTGTTCAAGTTTACTTAATTGAATAGCAAGAGTGTGTATTTGAGTCATGAATTGATTTTTAAACCGACTTTCTTTCTTGTTACTTGTTTTGATGGAGAATATTACCCTACAAGTTTGGACTCGGCCGTCGGACGAAAAACATAAAAACTTCTCCGACATCAAGAGGAGTAACAGGTGGAGCAGTAGCAGCAATAGCTTTTGCTGAAAACAGTCATTCATAGCTAAACGTTTTCTTCCCTAATTTCTATTCTACACTATGTTTCCTGTACCAAATAGTAATAAACCTGTTGTCAAACCAATTCCGGTTTTCTAATGTTGTTTTTCATAACTCGGTTACAACACTATGACACCCTGGGAAATAGTGTAGTGGTTTTCCATTGTCTTTATAACAGATTCCTTTTCTTTATTATTTGTTAATTACTATGTCACCTTGTGAAAGAGTTTAGTCGTTTCCTTTTGCCTTCATCTTGAGAAAAGAGCGTATGTAGAAACCGTCTTCCAAATTCTGATTCCATTGAATGCCTCGATCTAATAAAGGAACAGAATCAACCAAAGCCATATTTTAAAGAATCTTACACTCAATGTTCTAATGGATAAAATGTGGAAAGTTTATCTTATAAGTGTTATGAGGGAGAATATATTTTATTACAAGTTTGGGCTCGGTCGTCGGACGAAAGACATAAAAATAATCCTACATCAAGAGGAGGAGCAGTAGCAGCGGTAGCAGCAGTAGCTTTTGCTGAAAACAGTTAGTTATTCACAGATAATCATTCTCTTCCCTAGTTTCTATTCTACATTATGTTTCCTTGTACCAAAAGGTAATAAATTTGCTAAACCAATTAAATTTTCTTCTATTGTTTTTGATAACTCAGTTACAATAGTTTGCTGCGTATATATATATATATATATATATATATATATATGTGTGTGTGTGTGTGTGTGTGTGTGTGTGTGTGTGTGTGTCTGTGTGTGTGTGTGCGTGTGTGAAATATATAGAAAATAGGAAAGAACTCGTTAGGTAAACAATCCGAATTAAATTTAATTTTGATAATTATATAGAAGTTTTCGGCTCTTGTTTTGAAACATGAGAAGTCTTATGTAGCGATGGAATCATATTTTTAAATAAAAAATCATATATATATATATATATATATATATATATATATATATATAGAGAATAGAGAGAGAGAGAGAGAGAGAGATCTTTGGTTTAAAAGAAAGGGATATGGTCTCCAGTGGAGGTGAAATCTCAAAAGGGGGGGGTGTGGGAGAATATTTCCATACAAGTTTGGACTCGGCCGTCGGAAGAAAGACATAAACTTATAACGTATTGTATTACAGAGAAGATTTAAAACTTATAAGGTATTGTATTACAGAGAACTTTAACAAAAACTTATAAGGTATTTTATTACAGATAAGATCTTTAGCAAAAACGTATAAGGTATTGCATTACAGGGAAGATCTTTAACAAAAACTTATAACGTATTGTATTACAGATGAGATCTTTAGCAAAAGCGTATAAGATATTGTATTACAGAGAAGATCTTTAACTAAAACATATAAGGTATTGTATTACAGAGATCTTTAGCAAAACGTATAAGGTATTGTATTACAGAGATCTTTAACAAAAAATTATAAGGTATTGTAGTACAGAGAAGTTCTTTAACAAAAACTTATAACGTATTGTATTACAGATAAGATCTTTAGCAAAAACGTATAAGGTATTGTATTACAGGGAAGTTCTTTAACAAAAACTTATAACGTATTGTATTACAGATGAGATATTTAACAAAAACTTATAAGGTATTGTATTACAGAGAAGATCTTTAGTTAAAACATATTATTATTATTGTATTACAGTGATCTTTAGCAAAAACCTATTAGGTATTATATTACAGAGATCTTTAACAAAAACTTATAAGATAGTGTATTACAGAGAAGATCTTTAGCTAAAACGTATAAGGTATTGTATTACAGAGATTGCATTATTGCCGTATCAGCGACGCCAAATAGGCTACGTCGGCACGTCCCATTCCCTGCTGAGTGGAAGGATGGTTCCTCCATCACTGGGGTTTACCGTCACCCTACATTTACTAGACTATATACACCAATTGGAATTCTTTTTCCCAAATCCTGCAAGTTAAGTTTAATTTCAACTTTGGCCCATCGTACGTTGATATGTTCTCCTTGTAAGCTTGATTGTAAAATGGAAAACATTCCATTCATGATATTTTCCGGAACAATGGTTACCCGTAAAATGTTAATAAACATGCGATAGAACGAAGGACTAAAAGTTGTAAGTCCCCACCTATGTTTGGTCCCGGTTTGTGCCCAGTGTATCTAGTTGGGGAAGGGCAGCCAGGTTCTGCTTGTGTTAAGTCGGGTTTTTCTGCCGTCAGGACACGTGTTGTTGTTTAGCACTGCCCTCGAGTTTTCTTCGTTTGCTAAGGACGGTCTGCCCTCAGTGCGATGCTGACTACACGGGGCGGATTAGTCAACACCTTGAGACGCGCGTTCTTGGCAAAATCAGACAAGGTAGGTAATTCACATCTAACCTATACGGCACACGATTCCCCGATTGGTCAACATTTCTTGGACAATCCAGTGTGTGCGTATAAACACAGTGACTCCTGGTTTTCGATTTTGGGGCAAAGCACGGTCGGCTAAACATCTGCACGTCTTAGAAGCAGAGTTTATTAAATTGCATCGACCTTCTTTGTGCCGATAGAAGGAAAATATCGTTCGTTTTTTTCTACTGGGTAGTTTATGAGTTTATATTTTCCTTTTTAAAACCCACTGGAAATATTTATTCTGTTTTTTTTTCCATTCTCCTTCCCACCATTTTAATATTAAATTGGTTTTTAATCGTAGTTCCTCGTCAATTCACAGTTTGTTTGTTTTTTTCAGCGATTATCGTTATATTATACTTTTTATAAAGGATTCTTCTGCTGGGACGTTGGCCATAAAAAAAGGTTACCATTTTAAAATGTAAAAATATTCATTTATCTTATTAATTATTTATATATATATATATATATATATATATATATATATATATATATATATATATATATATATAATATATATATGGATATAGATCCGACAGTATGAAGAAAAATATACAGAAAAATCAAACAAAAATCTTAATATGAAATTATGCTATATATATAAAGTCAACGTCGGACGTTTCAGTCTATTTTATACCATCATCAGGACATATTCATAAAACATAATTAACATTAGAACATATAAAATTCAACATGAAAAGACGATGGACATAAGAGCACAACTAATCCAAACAGATAACTGTCTCCGCCTATTCCTGTAAGTAAGGAAAGGATTTATTAACGAACTGTTTAACATTGTTCCATCTTGCCTGTCTAATATTTTGAAATCATTTTTTATTTGCTTTGTACCGTGGAGGACTTCAAGCTTGTATGAAGATATAAGAACCTATTGATCTCTGCGTATTCCTATATCAACGGAAGGGATTTCTTGAACTGTTTATATGAGAAAATAGTTCAATCGAACTTGTTTAATTTTTTAATATTTTGAAATCATCTTCGAATACGTTTTCACAACATCGTCCACGTGACGACGACGTGATCATATTTAAACGGAACGCTGATCTTATATAAAAATTTCAGTTATCTGTTTGGATTAGTTGTTCTCTTATGTCCATCGTCTTTTCGTGTTGAATTTTATATGTTCTAATGTTAATTATGTTTTATGAATATGTCCTGATGATGGTCTAAAATAGACCGAAACGTCTGACGTTGACTTTATATTAACATTAATACAGCATAATTGCATATTAAGATTTTTTTTTTGTTTTTCTGTATATTTTTTCTTCATATATATATATATATATATATATATATATATATATATATATATATATATATGAATAGTGGTTATAATTTATTACATTCTATCGTAATCTGATCCAGTTCATCTGACCTTCAAATTCAAAAAGAAATATTTTGATGAAAAGATTTTTTTTCTAATTCCAATATAATGAGAATTTATTTAAAATGGATTAAAATATATATAAAAATATATATATATATATATATATATATATATATATATATATATAATATTAATTTAAATTTACATTAAAAACAAAAAGATTTGTTAATAATATCTATAAGAACATTTTATATATATCTTAATGTTCTTTTTTTTTACACACACACACACACAACACACATATATATATATATATATATATATATGTAAAAAAACAAAGTGTAAGATTTCAATCGTTCAAAACATTAATTTCAAAACAGAGCTCAATAATAAAAATAGAGCAATAAATATTTATTTATTTATATATAAAGCTTTAGAAAAATTCTTAGTTAAGAAATAGTAAGGCATGTATATTAACATCAGCATTTTTATTTTAGCACTCCTTTAAAATGCAAGGAAGGGCAAAAATATTTTAAATCAAAAAGTGATAGCGATTGCTGTATGAGACGTACGATTTTTGAATCAAGCAACGTGCAACGCCGGGCCATGCTGCTAGTGTGTAATATCTGAAATAATAGATTAAGCTTCTTAGGTAAAATTATTTCTTTTACTGCTTCAATTTAGGGGTAAATTTTTCATCTGATTAAATTATTTTTTTTAAATTTTCACCCAAAGGAAGGTTAAAAATGCCACTATGCACACAAGGGGTTTTCAAAGTGTTATTTAGAAATATGGCGTGATAGATAGAAATGATGAAAAGAGGGACGAGGAAGAGATCAAGGCATCTTTATGTCGATTGACATTGCATTTGAATAGTTGGAGATTATCAGGGAAGCAAGTAACAGGAAGGGAGTTCTAATACAAGGAAGTAATTCACATGAAGAATTGGAGTAAAAGAGACGGCTATATTTAACCATTTCGACAGTGAAAGGGTGGGACTGAGATGCCAAATATATGGCATATTTAAATTAATGCAGTTTGGGAACTAGCAAAAGTACCTCGTCGGTGCAGTTACAGTGAAAGTATTTGTAGAAAAGACAGAGGGAGGCAATGGCACGTCTGTGAGAGAGCAACTATAATCGATAAATTAAATTATACTCTTAATCCCAAATTTTACTTTCTCTCATAAAATAAGTAAAAAAACAAAAAAGTTTAGAGGGTTGTCTTAAACCTGAGAATCCATTTTTTAAATTGATATATATATATATATATATATATATATATATATATATATATATATATATATATATATATTTTTACCCCGAGCAAGGCGTGAAGCCACTAGGATGCAGGGGGTTGCAGAAGATTTGGAGCGAGAGCAGATAGGAATGATAGAAGAAAGGATGAGGAGAAGGATAGTGGATAGATCAAGGTAAGTGGAGATGTCGATTGACATTACATTTGAATAGTTGGAGATTATAGCTCTCAGGGAAACAGTAATTGGGAAGGGTGTTCCACAGGCGAGAGGTGCGAGGTATGAAGCTATTGGAGTAGGAGAGGCGGCTACATTTAAAAGTTTCTACAGTGTAAAGGTGAGAGCGGGATGCCAGCCTCGTAGGGCGCTTGAATTCATGGAGTCTGGGAACCAGTGAAAGCAGCTCATCGGAGCAATTACCATGAAAGTATTTGTAAAAAAAAAACAGAGAGAGGCGACGGCGCGTCTGTGAGAGAGTGACTGTAGACGAGATGCCAGATCAGGGCCAATTATATTACATATCCGTCTCTGGATCTTGTCAAGAACTCCGAGGTAAACAGAAGGTGCCCCAAGACCATATATGGCAGCAAAACTCCATGCAAGGGCGAATGGTTGATTTGTATATTTGAAGTATCGATTCCGGGGAGAAAAAACTTCCAGGCGCGGCACAGACAGCCAACTTTCCTAGCGGTGGAAGAAGCAATTGACTCAATGTATTTGTTCCATCTCAGGTCAGCAGTCAACGTGAGACCGAGCAGACGCAGGGAGTTGCTTTCAAAAGTTGACTATCAGACATTCTAATGAGTGGGGGGGGGGCAGGGAAGGATCTCTATGGTGATTAATAGAGAGTAGTTTAGTTTTTGAGGCGTTAAATTTGACCAGCCAATTCTTGCCCCAATTAACAACCGATTGGAGGTCCATTTCAAGACGCACAGTCAGGTTAGTTTTGTCACCGACACTAGATTTGTTTTTGAGGCAGGAGGAAATTGTAGTGTCGTCCGCGTAAATGCCAACTTGGTAATCTATGGCGTCAGGAAGGTCGTTGATGAAAATAAGGAATAGAGTGGGGCCAAGGATGGAGACTTGGGGAACACCTACGTTCGTGGGATAGATTGGTTTGGGGGTATATTTCTAACAAAGGTTTGCAAAATATTACATAATCTTTTAAGTAATTATCGTGATAATTAAGTAGCTAAATTTCTGGCATTTGTCAACATAAGATCAGTTATTGTCTGGATCTCTGAATAGATAATGCAATAATAAAATATTTCCCCTCAAATAAACGAAATAACTGGGGTTTTTGTCTTTAAATAGGTGAGGTACCCCTCAAGAAGACAGCCAATGGGAGGTAGCGTTGTATATTTTTGAGACTATGCCTCGTGGAGGGGCAATTCACTGCAGTCGTTCTTGTTTCTAAGATTAGTTTCATGATTAACTTGAGTAAATAAATAAATATTTTAGAAGAACCTGAAAAAATGACTAAGCAACAAACAGCAGCATGATAGTTTCTAAGGAAGAAGAAAAAACAGATTAATTATATGTTAAAAAACGGTATTAATTACGGGTTTCTAAAAAAGAAAAAAAGAATAATACATGTTAAAAACCGAATTTAATTCCAGTTTCTAAAAGAACAGAAAAATACGATAAAAATGTGTTTTTTTTCTACAAAACGTTCTAACATATATATATATATATATATATATATATATATATATATATATATATATATATATATATTTAAAAAAATTGTTATGTTGGTTTCATCAATCTGTTTCAGAACAGAACTAATGCTTTTAATTTAATATAATTCAATTTGAAGTTTTTGTTTTCTGCTTTTTGAAACATGGTCATTCCTGTGTAGCGATGAAACCATATTTTAAAATTTGTTAATTTTTTATAGTATTTATGCTCTGTAAATTTTCATTGAGCACTGTTTTTTTTTTTAAATGAAAACATTAATAAGAACACCGGATTACATATCTTACTGTTCTTCAAGCAGCAGCATCATAGTTTCTAAGGGAGAAGAAAAAACAAATTAATTATATGTTAAAAATGGTATTAATTCGAGGTTTCTGAAAAAGAAAACAATGAATAATATATGTTAAAAAACTGAATTTAGTTCAGGTTTCTATAAGAAAAAAACCCGATGAAAAATATGGTTTTAAAAGCGATATTAATTATGGGTTTCTAAAAAAAAGAAGAAAGAGAATAATTATGTTTTAAAAAACAAGGTATTAATTAGTGGTTTCTAAAAATGAAGAAAACCTCGATTAATTATTAAAAAAAAACTAGTTTTAATTACGGATTTCTTAAAAAATGAACAAAACAATGATTAAATATATGTTAAAAAAGCGGAATTAATTCTGGGTTTCCAAAAGAAGAAAATAAAAATATGTCTTAAAAGCCGGATTTAATTCGGGAATTCTAAAAGAAGAAAAAAAAGATTAAAAATATGTTTAAATAAAACGGTATTAGTTATTGGTTTCTAAAAAAGGAGAAGAAACATGATTAAGAATGTTTAAAAAAAAAAAAAAGCAGTATTAATTGCTACTTTCTAAAAAAAAGAGGAAGAAACAGATAATTATTTCTTAAAAAAGCAGTATTAATTAGAGGTTTCTAAAAAAGAAAAAATTGATTAACTATATGTTAAAAAAACGGATTAATTACGGGTTTCTAAAAAAGAAAAAAACGGAATAATATATGGTAAAAATCCGAATTTAATGCCGGTTTCTATAAGAAGAAAAAAACCCGATGAAAATATGGTTTTAAAAACGGTATTAATTACGGGTTTCTAAAAAAAAATTAAAATTCGATTAATTATATGTTTAACAAAAACACATTATTAATTATGGGTTTATAAAAATGGAGAAAAATTCGATTAACTATAGGTTTGAAAAACGGTATTAATTAAGGCTTTTTTTATAAAAAAGAAAAAGGAAAGAAGATTAATTATGTTTAAAAACCGGTTTTAGTTACGTGTTTCTAAAAAAAGACGAAGTGACATGATTAATTATATATTTAAAAAAAAACGGAATTAATAACTTGTCTCTATAAAAAGAAAAAACTTGATTAATTATTCCGTTCAAAAATATTTTTAGAATATTGAATTAAATATATTAAATTGTATTATATGACATTAAATTTACATAAAAAAAACATTCTTATTGGCTTTTTTCATTAATTTCGTAAAAGAATGTCATTTGGTTGTCTATGTTTTAATGAAAATTTAAACAATTAAACGAAACATTAATATTTGTTTGTTTATTTTTAAATTAAAGGAATGCACAACTATTAAAAAATAATTCTATAAAAGCATTTGTTCTTCATAAATAATAATAATATTAGAGAACAATATTAAAGAAACTTTGGAGAATAAAGGTAATTTATTTTTAATATGTTTCGAAATATAAAACCAAGCGTAGAAAAACATCTTTGCAAAGATGTACGTCTGTTAAAATTAGACATTAACTTTATGTAATATTATTTATTAATATCATTTTTTTCTTTGATTGTAATAAGTAAATCATTACAGTTTCCTCAATAATAAAAAGAAACTTTGGTAAAAAAAAATGAATCTTAATTTCAACTTTGAGAAAAAGATATAAAGGACCTTAAAGAATAAAATTCGATTTTGAAACGTAACTTCCCTTTTCTTTTCTTTTTTTTCAAGAGCATAGAATAAAGATTTAAAAGACAAATATTGAATAATAACCTTGAACAGAAAAATGTTGAGTCAGTGACTATTAGGCGAATTTTTTTTGATTGTTTTAAATACTTTAAAAGAACCTGGAAAAATGACTGAGCAGCAGGATTAATTTCGTTTACACACACACACACACACTCACACACACACACACACGCGCGCGCGCACACACACACATACACTGTTTTACAATAAAAAAAAATAAATGCAGAATTAAATGTTTAGAATTTGATTATAATTATATATCATGAAATTTATGTACAAAAATACTTAAATATTTTTTTCATTAATTTTGTAATGCAAAAAATATTACATTATTTACATTATTCGGATATATCTATTTGTCCATATTCAATCCATGTCACCATATTTATTTTTTTCATAATTCAAAACATTTCGGCCCTTCAGTATCTGTCTATATTTCCGAGATGACCTATTTATATACACTATTTACATTATTCGGATTATTGTCCTCATCTTTGTTTTACATATTTATTACAACGTTTCGCCCCTTCAGTATCTGTTTATATTTCCGAGATGAGGTATTATGTACACTATTTACATTATTCGGATTATTGTCCTCATCTTTGTTTTATATTTATTACAACGTTTCTTTTACTCAGTATCTGTCTATATTTCCGAGATGATTTATTATGTACAAATATTTACATTATTCGGATTATTGTCCTCATCTTTGTTGCCATATTTATTACAACATTTTCGGCCCTTCAGTATCTGTTTATATTTCTTTCTAGATGAGGTATTATGTACACTTTTTACATTATTCGGATTATTGTCCTCATCTTTTTGTCATATTCATATTTTTACAACGTTTTACAGGCCTTCAGTTTGTCTGTCTATATTTCCGAAGATGATATTTTTATTTACACTATTTACATTATTTTACATATTATTGTCCTCATCTTTAATTGTAATATTTATTACAACGTTTCAACTTGTATTTTCAAATCTGTCTATATTTCCGAGATTAATCTTTAAATGTACACTATTTACATTATTCGGATTATTGTCATTGTCCTCATCTTTGTTAATATTTATTAAAACGTTTCGGCCTTTCAGTATCTGTCTATATTTCTTCAGATGACATCTTTGTCGCCATGATTAAAACGTTTCGTCCCTTCAGTATCTATATATTTCTTTAACATTATATTCGGACTATTGTCCTCATCTTTGTTGCCATATTTATTACAACGTTTTTATCCTTCAAATCTGACCCTTCAGTAATATCTGTCTATATTTCTGAGATGAGTTATTATGTACACTAAACGTTGTCCATTAAATACGGACTATTGTCCTCATCTTTGTTGCTGAATTTATTACAACGGTTCAAACCTTAATCTGTCGACAAATTTGGGGACAATAGTCCGTAATAATGTAAATAGTCGTACTATTATCCTCATCTCTGAAATATAGACAGATACTGAAAGGCCGAAACGTTGTAATAAATATGGCGACATGGATGAGGAAATAGTCCGAATAATGTAAATAATGTACATAATACCTCATCTCAGAAATATAGACAGATACTGAAAGGCCGAAACCTTGTAATAAATATGGCAAGAAAAATGAGGACAATAGTCCGAATAATGTAAATAGAGTACCTAATACCTCATCTCAGAAACATAGACAGATACTGAAGGGCCGAAACGTTGTAATAAATATGGCGACAAAGTTGAGGACAATAGTCCGAATAATGTAAATAATGTACATAATACCTCATCTGACAATTATAGACAGATACTGAAAGGCCGAAACGTTGTAATAAATATTTATTACAAAGTTGAGGACAATAGTCCGAATAATGTAAATAGTGTATATAATACCTCATCTCAGAAATATAGACAGATACTGAAAGGCCGAAACGTTGTAATAAATATGGCGACAAAGATGAGGACAATAGTCCGTATAATTTAAATTGTGTACATAATACCTAATCTCAGAAATATAGTCAGATACTGAAAGGGCGAAACGTTGTAATAAATATGGCAACAAAGATGGGGACAATAGTCCGAATAATGTAAATAGTGTACAAAATACCTCATCTCAGAAATATAGACAGATACTCAAAGGCCGAAACGTTGTAATAAATATGGCGACAAAGATGAGGACAATAGTCTGAATAATGTAAATAGTGTATATAATACCTAATCTCGGAAATATAGACAGATACTGAAAGGCCGAAACGTTGTAATAAATATGGCGACATGGATGAGGACAATAGTCCGAATAATGTAAATAGTGTAGATAATACCTAATCTCAGAAATATAGACAGATACTGACAGGCCAAAACGTTGTAATAAATATGGCGACATGGATGAGGACAATTGTCCGAATATTGTAAATAATTTACATAATACCTCATCTGAGAAATATAGACAGATAATGAAAGGCCGAAACGTTGTAATAAATATGGCAACAAAGATGAGGACAATAGTCCGAATAATATAAATAATGTACATAATACCTAATCCTAGAAATATAGACAGATACTGAAAGGCTGAAACGTTGTAATAAATATGGCAACAAAGATGAGGACAATAGTCCGAATAATGTAAATAGTGTACATAATACCTCATCTCAGAAATATTGACAGATACTGAAAGGCCGAAATGTTGTAATAAATATGGCAACAAAGATGAGGATAATAGTCCGAATAATGTAAATAGTGTACATAATACCTCATCTCAGAAATAAAGCCAGATAATTTGATTTAAACTAAGTCTACAATTGAACGCCCGAAAGGTTTCCATAAAAGAAAAAAATCAGTTAACTAAATGTTAAAAATACGGATTAATTACATGTTTCTAAAAAAAGAAAAAAAATGAATAATATATGTTAAAAAACTGAATTTAATTCAGGTTTCTAAAAGAAGAAAAAAATGATTTTAAAAACAGTATTAATTACGTGTTTCTAAAAAAATAAGAAAAAAGTCGATTAATTATATGTTTAACAAAAACAGTATTAATTATGGGTTTATAAAAATGGAGAAAAATCCGTTTCGCTATATGTTAAAAGAAAAGTATTCATTAAGTATTTAAAAAAAAAAAAAAGAAGACAAAGCTGATCAATTATGTGTTTAAAATCCGGCCCTAATTACAGGTTTCTAAAAGGAGATGAAGAAACCTGATTGATTATTTTTTAAATAAAAAACGGGTATTTGTATAAAAAGAAAAAAAACACTCAATAAATCATATGTTAAAAACTCGTTATTAAATAGAGGTTTTTAAAATAGACACTCACAGGACACATTAAAAGCAAGAGGGACAAAGGAAGACAATGCATAATCTTCTTAGAGAGCTTGAGTAATGGGTGGCGAAGCAGGGTTTAGGAGAAATGACAAAGAGACAAATTTTATTAGGAGCTACAAACGAAAGGAAATTGTGGAGATCCATGATCGGTAACGTCCTGAAGGGGCACGTAAAGAAGAAGTTCTTTAATTAAGAATTGTTCGCGAAAGTGTCGCTCCTCTTTAAAGGGTTAAAGACAGAATAAATGTGTTGAAATGCACACACGTGTGGCTGGTTGTTGGAGATACGTGGACCGGACTAAATTCTCTATGGTATAGAAAATAAGAAAAAGTAAATTAACAAAAATAATTACTGTCTTGCTGAAGACGGTAAAATTATGGCAGAGTTACTGGAGCAAATAGAAAAAAAATAGTGGTGTCGCATGACCTTAGGGTGAAGACACCTGTTAATGTAAAGTTGGACAGGGAGGTACTTAAAACGAGGGACAACTTCGAAAAAGAATTGTGTAGGGAAGGTGGGTATAATATAATTACGTTTCAATCATTTGTAATGAAGAAGTTCTTACTGTTTTCCTGCCGTGTCTTTTTTTAGCATACCAATGGGGAACTTTCTTTCGCAAAGCAATTAAAAGAAACGACATCTTGCGATTTGACGCTATGGAATAGAATTAAGTTCCATTATTATTATTATTATTATTATTATTATTATTATTATTATTGAAAGTATACGATCATAGACTGAGATTGAGGGGGGGCGTTAATACGACGACATCCTCGAAATAAATAAGAGGGAATAAAACATAAATAATAAAAATATGTAAAGAGACATTTATGTAAAATGTAACCGATCCCATTAGTAAATTTGTCAATAAATTATCATCATAGATATAAATGGACCGAGATAGATAGATAGATAGATAGATAGATAGATAGTAAGGGACTGTCATAGATAGATAGATAGTAAGGGACTGTCATAGAGAGATAGATAGATAGTAAGGGACAGTCATAGATAGATAGATAGATAGATAGATAGATAGATAGATAGATAGATAGTAAGGGACTGTCATAGATAGATAGATAGATAGATAGATAGTAAGGGACTGTCATAGATAGATAGATAGATAGATAGATAGATAGATAGATAGATAGATGTAGAAATACCTAACACACTGACCGAGCAGCCGGTGCCTGTCAAGTTACACTTTTGTTCCCTTTTATAGCCATCTGGCTGTGATCAAAGTAGACAGAGTAGAAATTTTTAATATAAATTGCTTCTAGGATCTGTAGCCTGAATTTGCTGTTCCCTTGATGTAGCATAGTTGTGTTGTCAATTAGTAAATTTTTATATTGTGAATGTGGACAGGGATGTTGTTGTAGATGTTGATATATATATATATATATATATATATATATATATATATATATATATATATATATATATATATGAACCTAAAGAGCCAGGTAAACCTACCTAGGTTTCACCTATAGGGATCGTCAGGGTCAACTGAGTTTAAATTCTAGACTATTGTTTTTCCCTTATTTTCCTTTGGGCATGGGCTTCTTCAATTACAATCCAAAATAACTAAGTTTTTTCCAAACGAATATACGAATTGTTATACACACACACACACACACACACATATATATATATATATATATATATATATATATATATATATATATAAACAACTAAAAAGTTGCAAATTAAAAAAAATAATAATGTTTTTTATGAAAGTACTTATTTATATTTGATATTTCAGATCGACCTCGATCTTTCTTTTATGAAAGTATTTATTTATATTTGATATTTCAGATCATGTTTCGTCTTCAGAGAATTGAATTTAGCTATGATATATATAGTTTTTTTTGTGGGGGAGGGATTAAATCACTCATTTTTATTCTTTTCTTTCATCACGAGGAACGTGCCTAAGCTACGCGAATACTGACATTTTGTCATTCAATTATTTATTGATAATTATCGTCCGTTGTACACTCCGGCCTTCTTCAGATGATACATGTTGCAATTTTGGACAAAGCCCTTTATTTAATTCACGCGGGGAAAATGTTCTCGTGTCATACCTTTTTCTTTATAACTCTGTTTCAGTTATCTCCCTTTAGTAACGGCCATTTTTTTTTTAAAGTCACTCATTTTCATTCTTTCGTTAATAATCGATGCGAATATTGATTCTTCGCATTATCTACAACTGAACACTAGTAATTGATTTACATACTTCGAAATTTATCCCAAAGGTAACTTCAATTTTGTTTTTGTGTTCTAATTCTAACTATCGTTTTTGAATGTCCTTTGAACAAATTGAGTTGTCCATTTTTTATCAATGGATTTACTTTCAAAGTATTATTATTATTTTTTTTAACCTCAGGTTAGGAGTGTGCCTTTTTCTAGCTTATAGTGCCTTGTTTTGTCGTCGGGAAATTTGCTGATCATTCTTCGTTCTGGCAGATGAGTGATGTAAACAACAACAACAGATGGCGAAGGAAATTATTTTAAAATTCGCATAAGTTTTTTTGCTTCGTAAAAAGTGCCACACAATAAGGCCAGATGTTAAAAAAAGAAAACATTATTTTGAGAGGTTCCGTTATTTTATTGGTATGTTTCTGAGTTTGTGCTCATATCAATTTATGATAGATAGAGAAATAGAAAGAGAGAGAGAGAGAGAGACTTAAATGAAAACAGGTATGTTTGCATAGATAGATAGATAGATAGATAGATAGATAGATAGATAGATATCAACAGAATGAGATAGGTAGATAGATAGATAGATAGATAGATAGATAGATAGATAGATAGATATCAACAGAATGAGATAGGTAGATAGATAGATAGATAGATAGATAGATAGATAGATAGATAGATATCAACAGAATGAGATAGATAGATAGATATCAACAGAATGAGATAGATAGATAGATAGATAGATAGATAGATAGATAGATAGATAGATAGATAGATAGATATCAACAGAATGAGATAGAGAGATAGATAGATATCAACAGAATGAGATACATAGATAGATAGATATCAACAGGATATGATATATGGATAAACAGTAGATAGATAGATAGATAGATAGATAGATAGATAGATAGATAGATATGAACAGAATTATATGTATATATATATATATATATATATATATATATATAAAGATAGATAGATAGATAGATATCAACAGAATGAGCTAGCTATCTAGCGAGCTAGCTAGCTAGCTAGCTAGCTAGATAGATAGATAAATAGACAGACTTAAAAAAAAAACAGACATGTTTTCAGACTAAGATAGATAGATAGATAAATAGATAGATAGATAGATATGAAAAGAATCTGATATATTGATAAACAGTAGATAGATGGATAGATAGATATGAACAGAATGAGATAGATAGATAGATAGATAGATAGATAGATAGATAGATAGATAGATAGATATACTGACCCAAAACAGGTAAATGTGTGCAAACTGAGTAAGCTGTTGATTTAAGACAGATAATCAGACTAATATATATATATATATATATATATATATATATATATATAGTGATAGACGAAAAAATATATATATATATAGTGTTAGACGAATACATATATATATATATATATATATATAACGTTAGACGAAAACAGACATGCCTTCAAAAAGGCTAAAATAAATAGATAGATAGATTGGTTTATATGTGTTAGTGTAATGAGCGACATTTCTTCAAATACTAATAGATAGTTCGGGGTAGGGGGGTCGTCGTCGAAGGCGCCAAACGATAGCAGACAGTCTAATCATTTTCAGAATAAATAGATGTCTGAAAAAAGATCCCAGTAAACTGTAAACAAATATTTATTTTTCATTCTCTAAGAACGTGTCGGCGGCTATTTGTTCTCTCTTTTCAATAATAAGTGACAAAAATAACCGGGGGTCTACCCCATTTTTACCGGCCACAAAACTGCACCGAATTCTTTACCGCTTCTGCATTCGATCGACTTTGCACCGAACAAATTCAACAACATGTGTTTCTCTCCCGGGAAACAACGTCCTTCTGAGAGTTATTGACATTTTTTTTTTCATTTAGTTGTCATGGCAATGGCTTCAGAACTTTGGACCGTCTTTCTGATTGGTTGTTTTTGACCGGACGTTTTGCCGCCGGAGAAAAACGGTTACAAACAAGATAAGAGGCCGAGGGTAAAACTCGTTAACTAATACGCCTACAAGAGAAAAAAATGGAAAGAGTATGGTTTCAATGGATAGAAGGAAATTTAATGGATGCATATTTGAAATAAAGAAAGAAATTTAGAAAAAAAGAAAGAAAAAAATAAAGAAATATAGGAGGGATATGGTTTTAATGGATAGCAGGAAGTTGAATGGATGCATAAAAGAAAGAAAGAAAGAAAGAAAGAAAGAAAGAAAGAAAGAAAGAAAGAAAGAAAGAAAGACATAAATAAATAAATAAATAAATAAAGAAATAAAGAAAAAAGAAAGAAAGAAAGAAAGAAAGAAAGAAAGAAAGAAAGAAAGAAAGAAAGATGATAGGAAACATATGGAAAATAAATAAAAATATGCCAAAGAAAGAAAGAAAGAAAGAAAGAAAGAAGGAAGAATAAAAGGAAGTATAGGGGAAATAAATAAATATATGTCAAAAAAAAAAAAGAAAAAAAAGAACTAAACAAACATATGGGAAAGAAAGAAAAAGAAAACGAAAGAAACTAAAACAGAGATTGAATGTGTTAAAATAAATTATGGAAGTCAGGAAGAAATTTACAGAAAGAA
This sequence comes from Acanthosepion pharaonis, assembly GCA_903632075.3. Taxonomy (NCBI): domain Eukaryota; kingdom Metazoa; phylum Mollusca; class Cephalopoda; order Sepiida; family Sepiidae; genus Acanthosepion; species Acanthosepion pharaonis. The sequence continues at coordinate 298,803 of CAHIKZ030001962.1, read as the reverse complement.
ATAGGGAAGAAATGAAGAAAAATACGTTTCAACAATGAAGCCTAAAAGAAAGAAAGAAAGAAAGAAAGAAAGAAAGAAAGAAAGAAAGAAAGAAAAACACGGGAAAGACACGAAGAATCATATAAGAAGAAAGAAAGAAAGAAAAGTGACAGAAAGAGAAAAAGAAAAAGAAACGAAAGAAAGAAAGAAACAAAAACCAAACAAAGTGAAAAGAAGAACAGGGAAAAGAAAGAAAGAAAGAAAGAAAGAAAGAAAGAAAATGGCTGTCAGTAATGAAAAATGTAGGCAAAATAGAGAGAAGGAGAAAATCTAAGAAAGAAAAAACGAAAAATAAAAAAATCTTGACGGAAAAATAAAGATAAGATGAATTTATGAAGGAAAGTGTGAAAGAAATAACACAAAAATGATAAGAATGAAAGAAAATAGCAATAATGAATGAAAGTGTTGGAAATAAAGGGAAAAATTATTTAAGAAAAAGAATGAAAAATAAATAAATCAACTATAGAGGAAAAGAAAACTGTTTACGGAAGGAAAAGAAATTGGCAAAGAGAGAATTAGATGAAGAAACGGCATGAAAGGAAGAAAGACCGAAAGAAAAAAAAGAAAGCAGGAAAGAAGGAAAGAAACAGACAGCAAGATAGAATGAAAGAAAAAGAAGGAAAATAGAATGAAAGAAAAAAGAAAGGAAAATAGACTAAAGAAAAAATAAAACCAGATAGAATAAAAGAAAAAAGAAAGCGAGGAAAAAAGAAAGAAAAAATCTAGGAAGGAAAATGGAAGAAGAAAATAGAAAGAAAGAATGAAAAAAAAGAAAGCGAAAAAGAAGGAAATAAAAAGTGTGCAAGAAACGATGAAAGAAAAATAAAGCAGGATAGTATTAGAATGAAAGAAGAAAGAAAAAAACAAGAAAGAATGAAAGAAAAAAAAGAGAGATATAAGGAAAGAAAAAAAGAAAGATGGAATGAAAGAAAAAAGAAAGAATGAAATAAGAAATAAAAGCCAGGAAGAAGAACCGAATGCAAGATAGAATGAAAGAAAAATGAAATCAATAAAGAATGAAAATAAATGAAAGAAAGAAAGAATGAAAAAAAAAAAGAAATGAAAAATGAACGAAAGAAAAAAAAAAGAATGAAATAAGAAATAAAAAGCCAGGAAGAAGAACCAGATGCAAGATAGAATGAAAGAAAAAAAAAATCAATAAAGAATGAAAATAAATGAAAGAAAAAGAAAAAAAAAAAAAAATGAAAAATGAACGAAAGAAAAAAAAGAAAGAATGAAATAAGAAATAAAAGCCAGGAAGAAGAACCGAATGCAAGATAGAATGAAAGAAAAATGAAATCAATGAAGAATGAAAATAAATGAAAGAAAGAATGAAAGAAAAAAGAAATGAAAAATGAACGAAATAAAAAAGAAAGAATGAAATAAGAAATAAAAGCCAGGAAGAAGAACCGAATGCAAGATAGAATGAAAGAAAAATGAAATCAATAAAGAATGAAAATAAATGAAAGAAAGAATGAAAGAAAAAGAATGAAAGAAAAAAAAAGAAATGAAAAAAAGAACGAAAAGAAAAAAGAAAGAATGAAATAGAAGAAATAAAAAGCCAGGAAGAAGAACCGAATGCAAAATGATAGAAATGAAAAGAAAAAAAAATGAAATGAATGAAGAATGAAAAAAAAAAATGAAAGAAAGAATGAAAGAAAAAAATGCAAAATAGAAATGAAAAAATGAAATCAATAAAGAAAAAATAAATGAAAGAAAGAAAAAGAAAAAAAGAAATGAAAAATGAACGAAAGAAAAAAAGAAAGAAAAATAAAAATAAAAAGCCAGGAAGAAGAACCGAATGCAAGATAGAATGAAAGAAAAATGAAATCAATAAAGAATGAAAATAAATGAAAGAAAGAATGAAAGAAAAAAGAAATGAAAAATGAACGAAAGAAAAAAGAAAGAATGAAATAAGAAATAAAAGCCAGGAAGAAGAACCGAATGCAAGATAGAATGAAAGAAAAAAGAAAAAAATCAATAAAGAATGAAAATAAATGAAAGAAAGAATGAAAGAAAAAAGAAATGAAAAATGAACGAAAGAAAAAAGAAAGAATGAAATAAGAAATAAAAGCCAGGAAGAAGAACCGAATGCAAGATAGAATGAAAGAAAAATGAAATCAATAAAGAATGAAAATAAATGAAAGAAAGAATGAAAGAAAAAAGAAATGAAAAATGAACGAAAGAAAAAAGAAAGAATGAAATAAGAAATAAAAGCCAGGAAGAAGAACCGAATGCAAGATAGAATGAAAGAAAAATGAAATCAATAAAGAATGAAAATAAATGAAAGAAAGAATGAAAGAAAAAAGAAATGAAAAATGAACGAAAGAAAAAAGAAAGAATGAAAGGAGATGGAAAGCAAGACAAAATAAAGAAAAAAAGCAGGAATGAAAGAAAAACTTAAGCAAGAAGAAAAGAACGAAGAAAGCAGGAGAGAATGAAAGAAAAAGAAAGCAAGATAGGAGAAAAGAAAATGTAAGCAAGAAAGAATAAAGAGTAAAAAAGCAAGAAATAAAAAGTAAAAAGAAAAAAAGAATAAATGAAAGTAAAAAGAAAGCAACAAAGAATGAAAGAAAAAAACAAAAGAAGATAGAATGAAAAAAAAAAATGAAAGAAGAAAAAGCAAGGTAGTATAAAAGAAGAAAGGACACAAGAAAGAATGAAAGATAAAGAAATCTAGAAGAGATGAAAGAAAAGAAAGTAAGATGGAATGAAAGACAAAAGAAAGCTATAAAGAATGAAATAAGAAAGCTAGAAAGAATGAAAGTAAATAGAAATAGAATGAAAGAAAATAGAAAGATAGAACGAATATATCCAGAAAGAATGAAAGAAGAAAAGAAAGCAAGAAAAAGTCAAAGCAAAAGAGAAAGACTGTAAGAATGAAAGAAAAATGAATGCAAGATATAATGAAAGACAAAAAGAAGAAGATAGAATGGAAGATGAAAAGAAAGCAAGAAAGAAAGAAAAAGTAGGAAAGAATGAAAAAAAGGAAGAAAGATAGAATGAAGAAAATAAAGCAAGATAGAACGAAAGAAGAAAGAATGCAAGATAGAATGAAAGAAAAAGTAAACAAGATAGAATGAAGGAAAAAGAGAGCGAGAAAGAACAAGAAAAAATAAGCAAGAAATAATGGAAGAAAAATGTAACGAAGATAGAATGAAAAAACGCGAGAAAAAAAGGAAGAAAAAAGAAAACAAGAAAAACATGAAAGAAGAAACGAAAGCAAGAAAGAATGAAAGAAAAATGAGCAAGAGACAATGAGAGATGAAAAGAAAGCAAAAAAGAATGAAAATGTAAGAAAGAATGAAAAATAGGAAGAAAGATAGAATGAAAGAAAAAGTAAACAAGATAGAATGAAAGAAAAAAGAAAGCGAGAAAGAACGAGAAAAAAATAAGCAAGAAATAATGGAAGAATAAAGTAACCAAGATAGAATGAAAGAAAAAAGAAAGCGAAAAAAAAAAGGAAATAAAAAGAAAACAAGAAAAAAATGAGAGAAGAAACGAAAGCAAGAAAGAATTAAAGAAAAAAAAAATAAGGTAGAATGAAAGAAGAAAAAAAAAAGGCAGAAACGAATGCGAAGAAGAAAGAAATTCCAAGCAACATAATGCGTGGGTTGTAAGTGAAATTCATTTGCTGGTATATATAGAAAGTTGTTGATTTTTTAAGACACCAGCGATAAACAAAATGGCGATGGCAAAAAAATATGAGAAACGAATTCGCCTCCAAGAACGAAACTTAATGCCAAGGAATGGTGATAATCCTGCTAATATTCCCAATCACTCTGAGCCAAATACTTCGAATTCACCAGCTTTTTTTTATTTTAACGATCAGAGAACAAGAATTATTGATTGACAAAAGGCAAATGTATCAATTTCCTGAAAAACACTTTTTCGGCTACCAGAAACTGTTCTTTGTATCTTCCTTTTTTGTGTACCATGTCCCTATAGAACATGGACAATCGTGGCTCTCCACGATTTCCAATCCATTGTATCTCTAAGCAATGTTTATTCTTTTCTTTCCTATCCATCCCAGTCCAATTTCTGGCAAACATTTACACAAACGCGTAATGTCGACTGAAAAGTTCATTGGCCGACCAAGATACTCTTATGGAATGTGATTTAAATGTGGTTTATTTTTCAACATAAACCCCCTTTGCGGTCAGCGCGTATCTTCCATCGGTGATTGGATCCCATTGTGCGTTGTTTGCTCTTTCCCAGATTTAATCTCTCTCTCTCTCTCTCTCTCTCTCTCTCGTCTTCACTATGACAAATGAATGTCAAATACTACAAGCCCGCTTTCTTTTTCATGAGTCCTCAAATTGTCAATTTTGTCTTCTTGATTCTAAGTCAATTTTGTTACTATTTTCCTTTAATCTTTCTAAACCAACAACCCAACCCAAATAAGCCAGCATACCATATTATTCGGAATGTTTTCCTCATATTTATTGCCATATTCACGACGTTTCGGCTGTTTTACGTTCCGGCCTTCTTCAGGATCTGTCTATATTACTGAGATTAGGTATAATAATTATTAAATTTCTTTATATTATTCGGAATGTTGTCCTCATATTTATTGCCTTATTCACGACGTTTCGGTCGTTTTACGCTCCGGCCATCTTCAGGATCTGTCTATATTTCTGACATGATGTATTGTAAGTATTTACATTATTTACATTGTTCAGAGTGTTGTCCTCATCTTTGTTGCCATATTAACGTTTCGGCCGCTTTACGTTCCTGCCTTCTTCAGCATCTGTCTATATTTCTGACATGAGGTATTGTAAGTATTTACATTGTTCAGGGTTTTGTCCTCATCTATATTGCCATATTCACGACATTTCGGTCGGTTTACGCTCCGGCCTTCTTCAGGATCTGTCTATATTTTTGAGATGAGATAATGTAATTATTTACATTATTTTCATTGTTTGGACTGTTGTCCACATCTTTATTGCTATTTCGCGACGCTTCGGTAGTTTTACGCTCAGGCATTCTTCAGGATCTGTCTATATTTCTGACTTGAGGTATTGTATTTTTTACATTGTTTGAACTGTTTTCCTCATCTTTACACATTCACTTCTACAACAATAGATCAACGGCTATTTATTCATTTAGACTCCAAATCAAAACATCAGAAAAACATGTGTCCAAAAACATTCACAATAAATAAAATAACTCCTTGGGTAATATCTAAACCTCACATAGACCTAATACCGACACAGCAACAAAAAGACACAAATGACAACAACATGAGTCGAAACAACATAAGCCGAACTGGGAGATAAATACAAATGGACAAATAATCCTGGACAGAACAGGTGCTACATTCACAGACAAGCCCACAAACAAATTAGATTAACAAACAATGCATCCATTTATGCAGTTCAGCTACAAACCTTAAAATAGCACTTGAACTGACCAAAAACTCTGGAGACAGAAAACTCATAATATTATCAGATTCCATATCCGGCCTAACAACAATGAAGGAAAAAAAAACCTAAACTGCCGTTACAGGCACAAAATATTAGAAACCTGTCATTATTTGTTAAAACTCCGCAAAATAATAACCTTGGCCTGGTTTCAGAGCCATAAAAACCTTCATGCAAATTAATTGAAACAACCGCTTTAGTTTCCTTTCTTTCATCATACGGTCAGTTTTAGACCCACTTGAGTGACAGGGTGTAATCCATTCCTATTCTTTCCTCAGATTAGGTCATTTGCAGTGGTGTGTAGTAATATGAATCTATTTTCGTATATAGTTTCTCTAATGTACTCATAAGGTATTTAGAAAAGCATTATATAAACCCTTGTGCAAATTAATTGAAACAACCGCTTTAGTTTCCTTTCTTTCACCATACGGTCAGTTTTAGACCCACTGGAGTGACAGGGTGTAATCGATTTCTATTTTACCTCAGATTAGGTCATTTGCAGTGGTGTGCAGTAATATGAATCTATTTTTCGTGTATAGTTTCTGTGATATACTCATAAGGTATTTACAAAAGTATTATATAAACCCTTGTGCAAATTAATTGAAACAACCGCTTTAGTTTCCTTTCTTTCACCATACGGTCATTTTTTATAAAAACTGAAGTGACAGTGTGTAATCGATTTCTATTTTTCCACAGATTAGGTCATTTGCAGTGGTGTGCAGTAGTATGAATCTATTTTCGTCTATAGTTCCTGTAATGTACTCATAAAGTATTTACAAAAGCATTATATAAACTATTGTGCAAATTAATTGAAACAACCTCTTTAGTTTCCTTTCTTTCACCATACGGTCAGTTTTTGACCCACGGGAGTGACAGGGTGTAATCGATTCCTATTTTTTCCTCAGATTAGGTCATTTGCAGTGGTGTGCAGTAATATGAATTTATTTTCGTGTATAGTTTCTCTGATATACTCATAAGGTATTTAGAAAAGCATTATATAAACCCTTGTGCAAATTAATTGAAACAACCGCTTTAGTTTCCTTTCTTTCAGCATACGGTCAGTTTTAGACCCACTGGACTGACAGGGTGTATTCGATTTCTATATTTCCTCAGATTAGGCCATTTTCAGTGGTGTTCAGTAATATGAATCTATTTTCGGGGTGTATAATGAAATTTGTTTGGCCTTGAAACATTGGTGTCATCCGTGATTGCATCAGATTTTCATCACACCTCGACACTATTGTCTCGACTGTCGATTAGTTGTCCTACAGCCACTGTCTGCGATGGATGTTACTCCAAGGAAGAGTATGAAAATTGTAACGCTGCACGAACACACTGGCAAGATTTACCCGTGAGAAAATTAAAATACTATAGACTCGGAAACTCTCCTGATTTAAATCCAGTCGAGAATCTATGGTCAATCTGCAAGGAACGATTTCGTGGAATGGATATACGAAGTACTTACATGTGCACTGGGTCATGTTTCAGTGGAAAAATACGAAAAAAAAGTAAATGATAACGTAATTATTCGTTTTCTTTCAAATAACTTGCAAAAGGATGCGTTTTGTGTTTTTTTCTGTGTAAGTTTTCTGTATGTGTTAGTGTGTAAGTTTGTGTGTGTGTGCGATGTAAGTGCAGAAAAGGTTTATCAAGAAAAGTACAGTAGAGTAGACCAATTACCTTTCTTGAAATGAGAAAAAAAATACTTACTACAGCCAATGCATTATAATCCTGGTCGGAAATTTAAATAGCTGGGAAATGTTCTGACAGTTGACGATAAGTGTGGCCTCTGAGATCTTAGGCCGAGGACAATAAAATTAAACAGATGCAGAAATTTAAATATCTGTCAAGTGTTTCGACCGAGGACGATAAGTGTGACGCTGAGATCCGGAGACGTATTGGGATGGCCAATGACGCCTTCCAAAAGCTAGGCAGAGTCTTACGAGACAGGAGGATTTCGTTGTTAACAAAGAAAAGAATCCTGAGCTACTACACCTGTCCTTCTTTAAGGCAGTACTGTACTGTACTGATGCGGCATTCACCCTGGGCGGATTGAGCCGGCTTCTTCCTGTTATGAGAAGAAGATTCTTGGGATAAATTACAGAAGTAGGGTACCCAGGCCTACTCGGATAACGTTCTTGCTTGCCGCGGGGTTCCCACAGACGCAGAGACAGGAACGACCAGAAGCCGCCGGTTACCGATGCAGACGCTCCTTGGATTTTCACCAGAGCCCTTGTTAGCCGGCGTGTGTGTCAGACCTGTCCGCCTTGGGTGGCCCTACCAGGAACGAAGTTCCGGGCGGCATAGCTCTGACACTACCGTTTACACCCCCCCACCGACTGTGAGGTAAGGGTTGGACTTTGGGGGCTTACAGTACCAGGTGTTCCCAAGCGGTCCCCCATCTAAGTACTGGCCTGGCTCTACGATGCTTTTAAGGCAGTGAATATTGGACGGTTTCGTCAAAGATGAAGAAGAGAGACGAGAGGCAACGGAGGTATGGTTCTACAGAAGGATGCTAAGGATATCATGGCCAGAGCGTGTGAGCAACGATATGGTTTTAGAGGGGATGAAAACAAAGAGGAAACTTATACTTAAGATCAGAAAGAGGCAGCTGAACTTTCTGGGACACGTAATGAGAAAAGAGGGTTTGGAGAATCTGATACTCACAGGGCGAATAGAGAGAAACAGAGAAGCCTGCTAAGGATATCATGGACCAAACGTGTGAGCAACAATGAGGTTTTAGAAACGATGCAAACAAAGAGGAAACTTATTCTTAACATCAGGAAAAGGCAGCTGAAACTTCTGGGACACGTCATGAGAAAGGAAGGCTTGGAAAATCTGATACTCACAGTACGAATAAAGGTAAAGACGGACAAGGGCAAGCAACGCGTGACATACTTAGCGGGCTTAAGCCAGTGGATGACAGAACAGGATCTGCAAGAAGTAGCAAAAGCAATAGGCTACAAGGGATAGGAAGAAGTGAAGAGCCACGATCGCCTCTGAAGGGAACAGAGTACATAAAAAAAAGAAGAAAGGAATTGGCGCTTAATTCGTGCTAAAGATGGCGGTCGAACAGAACTCAAACGCCATTGGCTCGGGGTAAAAGCCTATTGCTGGAGGGAGAATCAGGGTCCGATCAACCCTGATTAGATTGCTTGGTGGAGAGAATACGAAGTTGAGAGAACCGAAATTCTCGAAGGACCCAGGAATATCGCATCGGTAACAACTCCCTCGTGTTCGTCGAAAACACACACACACACACACACACACACATATATATATATATATATATATATATATATATATATATATATAAAATAATAAAATACAAAATCACCTCAATAGGAGAATAGCTTATTTCGGCAGACCAAGATATCGGTCGTCTGTTTTATCAAACTCGGTGTGGACTGAGTTCGTGTCAGAAATAGAAATTTAAATGTGAAAACTAAAAAAAAAAGTCGAAAAACCAACAAAGAATTTATTCATTTCTATGTTTCAGTCAGACGAAAGGTACTAGACAGGGGTCAGTGGAGGGTGGAAGGTATTTGACTTAAAGGGAAGCCGTTTTATAGAATTAAACCCGAATATTAACCTTATGACATTAATTTGGGGTTATATGAAAATGAAGTATTAATTTAAAATTTAAAGAGGAATAAAAAGACGTTTAAAAATAACTTTAAAATATATAGATAAAAGGATACAAGGGATTAATAGGAAAGAGAGTTGGGGAGATCTTAGAGTAGAATAAAATTTATAAATTATAATTAATATAGGTAAAGAGGTTATAGAGGAGGAATATAGAAATTAGAATGAGTTATATATTCGAGATAGTGGGCAGTGATTATGGAAATATTGCAGCTAATTAAGTTAAATCAATATTATAGAAATTTGAATTTGTTTTTATGTCGACATTTTAACACTAATTCATTTATCTAATTTAATAGTTTGTTTTCGTTTTATATTTTATTATTCTAATTTTTTTCTACTAATCATAAGTCACGACAATCTCTAAGACTATTAGGAGTACGCGCAGAACCTATAATTTTCCAACTTTTCTCCTTCAAATCCCAAAATTTTTTGAAAGTGCTGTCTGGTGTTTTAATTTAGGGTTAGAAAATGAGTGTCTATTGGTATAAAATTTCTGTTTCCATTTCCCCGCGGAAATTCCAATGTAAACATTATAATTTTTCTTATTTTCCCCCAAAGAATGAAATGATTTTGGGTTTTATTGTTTATTAATTATTTGCTCTGTGACAATAAATACATTGAGCTCTTTTTGTGGATCAGTTTTAATATTTTATATTACTAGGATCCACTTGGATTATCTACCAACGAATATGTTACCTTTACTATATAGTGAAATGAATATGAAAAGACTGAAATACATAGATATGTAAACACTGAAAGAAATCAATACGAAAAGACTGAAATATATATATATATATATATATATATTCGAACCTGCATCCTATACGGAACCGTCATTTACGCTGGCGTGCCTTAACTCGTCTCCACAAAAAAGCGTTCGGTAAGCAAGGTCGAATTTACTGCTTATAAACTTCAATCTTCCATGAATCTCGTACATTCATAACTGCTCTGGCGTATCAAATGTAGGTTCGAATCCTGTCAAAGGACGAATATTTTCTATGAAAATTTCTCGGACATTCAGGCCGGTAAATGTTATTTAATACTGTTTATTATAAACAGAGCATTTACTTAAATAATTTTGTATCTATAAAAAAAAAGAACGTTAAACATAAAAATGTCTTTAATAAATAAATTGTCGGACTTTTTGTCCATTTCTTAATATATGACGTCATTTGTTTACATTTGATACGCCAGAGCAGTTATGAATGTACGAGATTCATGGAAGATTGAAGTTTATAAACAGTAAATTCGACCTTGCCTACCGAACGCTCCTTTGGCCGAGTCGGTTAGATTAAATGACGGTTCCGTATAGGATGCAGGTTCGAATCCTGTCAAAAGGACGAATATTTTCTATGAAAATTTCTCATTCATTCAGGCCGGTAAATGTTATTTAATACTGTTTATTATAAACAGAGCATTTACTTAAATACTATAAAAATATACTATACTATAAAAAAAAGAACGTTAAACATAAAAATGTCTTTAATGAATATATATATATATATATAAATATATATGTCTGTGTGTGTATGGAGAGAGAGAAGGGGAGATGGACAAAGATGGACTGTGTAATGTTTACGTGAATGTCTACGTCATATGTTTTGGCATGAAGACTTCATTTTTGACGACTTTTCGGCGGAAAAGTTCTTCGGACTTAATTCAAAGTTGAGAAGGTTTCTTTAATAAATGCAACATAAAAGAAAAAACACAGATATATTGATAGATATGAACAGCCTGAAACAGATAGATAGAGAGGGAGAAAAATAGAGTTTTTGTAGATAGATAGATAGATGGATAGATAGATAGATAGATAGATATGAAACGGTAGCGAAAGAAAGAAAGAAAGAAAGAAAAAGACTAAGGCAGATAGATTTTAATAGATATGAATAGTTTTGATAGCTAGATATATTTGAAGAGAATTAGATATACATAGATACAGATAGACAGATTTTTATACAGAGACATATTTGAAGGTATCTAAATATATAATTTATAGTTTAAGACAGATAAATTGGTTAATACAAAGTCAGATAGATAGATAGATAGATAGATAGATAGATAGATGTCTATATTTCTGAGATGAGGTATTTATACTATTTACATTGTTCGGACTGTTTTCCTCATAGATAGATAGATAGATAGATAGATAGATAGATAGATAGATAGATAGGTTGAAAGAAAGCGTTTTAGTAG
>CAHIKZ030001962.1:245000-282500 GCA_903632075.3 Acanthosepion pharaonis | reverse complement strand
TTAGATTTCTGTCAAATTTGATCTTCAAAAATTAAGATGCAATCGTTATCTTCTGTCTTCTTGATCCCCGTTCTTTTATTGTTTTCGCTCCTTAATAACGTTTCTGTCTTGAATTCCAGTTGGATTATTGTCCATATGAGATTTATACAGAGGCTGATATGATAAAGAAGGGCATTAAAAGTACGAAGGGGAAACGCGCCTTTTTACAGCTTCATCTTTCAGAAAACATTTGGTCAAGGTATACAGGCTTTGAGCGTTTACGATTTGCCTATTTCCCGCCATTAACTCACTTTTCCATTTTTTTTCTTCTCAGTGTTATCATACTCCTCCTCTGGCGTGTTTTAACGTTATATTTCTATGTACCAATTATATTCAAATTATTATTATTATTATCATTATTATTATTATTATTATTATTATTATTATTTCTTTGGATGTCTTTTGTATACATATTTCCTTCCGGGTCCCAACCAGAAACCTAAAGTCAGGAATAGCTTCATGACCTTTACCACTGAACATTTTTGTAAAAAAAAAAAAAAATTAAGATCACACGCATCTTACTAGGTACCTCCACTCTTTCGTTAAAAAAATCGCTGCATGATGAAAAAAAATCCTCAAAATTGATGGAAACAAAATTTTATCGTCAAAATGTTTATGTTATTATTAAGAGGAAAGACCAAAATATATATATATTTTTTTTTTTTTTGCTTATTTTATTAATTTTTTTAATCCTTTCTAACACGTTAGAAATTTTGGTTAAATGTCAGCAAATTCGCCAAAGATTAGTATAGGTACTTTAGTGTCTTTTGCGATAAAAAAAAAAAAATTGTTTTAGGAATTCTTGTAAATATCAAATATTTGTCGAAATTTTTTTTCAGGACTTATTCACGAATGAAGGAAACTTTTTCCTTTTTTTTTTTTTAGAAAATATTGGTAAAAATATTTTTTTTGCATCTATTATCCCCACTTACTTACTTTTATGAAATTTCGAGAAATTAAATCTTGATCCGCTTCCTTTGTTGTATACCCCTTTCTTATCTTCTCCTTCATTTAGATATGTTGCAAGGTTTTTTATGGATTGATGACAAATGATAGAGCAAAAATTGCGTACCTTGCCATTTTGGGGATTTCGTTAGAGCTTGCCTAGCATTAGTCTTGATTATATTTTCTAATTTTTGTAGATGTTTATCCATCATTCCTTCTTCTTCCCATTGTATCCACACTGTCTAGGGGTTATATTACTCTGGGCCCCGCAAATCAGTCAGTTATATGCCATGCGTGATACACTCGTAGGTGATCATGTATCTTTCGGCGAGGCAGACTTTTTTTCCTGCAGTAGGTTACCATTTCTTTCTGCGGTAGACCAGTTGCCATCCAAGGTTATAAAACCATGTTTGTCCTGATATTTACCCATAGCCGGGGCTGGGGAGAAGAGAATTCATGCTTTTGCCAAGGGTATTAGCAAGTAAATGAATATAATGGAATTCGAACTCGGCTCTCCGATTCCTCAATCCGAGTCTCTATCCCTTACTCCAATGTGTCTACCTTACTCCACCGTGTCTACCTTATTCCACTGTCTCCCAAAATGCCTTCACTTTTTCAATAGCGACTTTTCGACATGTATAACTGCATTTCCAATTTTTCGGCAAAAATTCTTGTGGTCAGCTAGGAATATCTTACTTTGGTGAGAGAACCTGATGAGAAAGACGATTGCCTCGCAAGACTTCCTCCGTTCCCGTCGTCCAAATCACCATTCGGGCCGTGGCCGCAGCGTCAGAAACACCATCCGTTTCACCCCAGAATACGGGGGCGACACATTGTCAGACGCACATGCGCGGTCAATGATCTCTCTGCGTCTGCGTGTTATAGTTTTTGAGATATCATCTAGTACTGTTAACTCTCATTTGATTTTCTTCAATTCTCGCTTCAGTTTGAGCTTCGAAGCTGGTTTCTTTTTGTCTGACCTTTTCATTGTTTTCCCCCACAAGCTTCCCAGCAGCTGATAAAACAGTCGCGCATGACATTATTTACTTCTGTGATGTTTTCCAGTGGTTTGTCCGATAACAGTGTTTGCAGTGCAGCTTTCTATATTTGCATATTATATTTATTGAATTTTGTCATATGAATTTTCGGGAGCTGGTTTCTGTCTGACATCTATGTGAGAGATTACTCTGCTGAGTAGTTGAATGAAGTAGTTTTTCGCTTCGGTGATTTCACCTTTGTTTTTTTCAAGGAATTCTGCCCTAATGTCGTTTGACTCATCTTCAATGACATAATCTGGATAACAGCAGTTTATGTCACAGGTAGATTCTTCAGTTTTATTTCCTGAGGGATTATTATTTCGTATCTCGTTTATTTTAGATTTTACCTCATCTCTTGCCATATTATTTATTTCCACTCTCATCTCTTTATTGTTTGAGTGATGGGTTATTATATTCTGTCTTGTGTTTAATTTCATTTATTTCCATACTTCTGAGTCTTTTATTTCGCACGATGTCCCTGTAGGCATTGCTAATCATGTTTGGGTTGAGATATCAGTTGCTACCATAGATCTCCATGTTTGGTATGTCTGATCCGCGATGTTCTTTTGTGGATTTTCGAGTTCGGGGTAAAAGTGTTCCAGGATATTCTTCGCGTGTCCATTTCGTTAGCTTTCTATTTATTAATCGATTTGGTATCAAATCACTTGGTCCAAGGTTGGAAATGGCTCAGGTTTGGTGACCAGGTGTCTCATCGTTGCTGGAAGAATTTATTCTAGCGACAGACTGTTTGACCCCAGACTGATTCCTCTCTGAGGAAAGCGGCCCTTGTTGACTGACACAGGCGACGGCCGATACAGTATGAGTATTTGTTTGTATGAACTGAAATTTGTAATTTTTGCATTTTATTCCTCACTGCCAACGAGTAATTTTGTTCAAAATACCAGCACTAGGAGGATTGCTGAGCATGACTAAAGAGCTCGTCTTACCTATAAAATACGGGGTCGTATATATAGATGTCCAGGGTGCAAAACTTTATCATTTAGTTACCGATTCAGAGAGGTTCATAGGGATATGGAAATGGTAATGACCATATTTAGTTTGAACTTAGTAGAAGTCACAAACAGCACTACTAATGAAAGATCAGGTGGACATATGTTGGGGGTTATCATGAGAAAAAAATAGGTAATCAGCCAATACAATATTTACTAATGCGCATACATGTACACACACAAACGCACACACACACATATATGTATATGTATAGGAGTGTGTCATTGTCGATGTGTGTGTATATATATATATATATATATATATATATATATATATATATATATATATATATTATTTTTTTCGTCTTGATGCTAGCTGAATTTTACGAAAAACAAAATAATGTCTGAAGATGACCGAACATACAGTCGAAAGTACTTCGTGTATTTAAGGAAGACCTAATACATTTTATAATTTTAAAAAAACAAGGATCATGATATTCATAGAGTGATTGGTTGGTTAATGTATCTTTAAAATTTTGTTAGGGAAGGAATTGCGCCATTTTATATCATTAACTTTACTAATTTACTTTTTTGTATAAATGATTCATTGTAATATATATATATATATATATATATATATATATATATATATATATATATATATATATATATATATGACCCCGTCGGTTTTTCAGATGTATGGGCATCAAGCAGTTCAGTTCCTAGGAACCAACAGCCAAACATCTGCACATATGATTTGATCATAGTCGTGAAGGCTTCGTGCAGAACCATCCACACTTTTTGAAGGGACGAATACAGAGACCTGGTGCACTACGTGCCACAAGTTCTCCAAACGACCCTCCGCAGGTTTTGAATTCAAAGTTGTCCTTCTCCTAGACCAGTTGCCATCCAAAGCTATAGAACCCAGTCTGTCCTGCTATTTTCCATATATATATATATATATATATATATATATATATATATATATATATTTCGTCAATGTGAACTTTATCAAAGCAAAATACGAAAATGAAATTAAATGAACAAAGTAACTAATAATAATAATAATAGTACATTCTGTTTTTGTTTTTATTAGTTACTTTGTTCATTTAATTTCATTTTCGTATTTTGCTTTGATAAAGTTCACATTGGACGAAACGCGTCAGCAATTACCAGTTTTCCTATTGTCATTTTTATTCATAAATATTGTCTTCTCTACCGATTAAATCGGAGAATTTTTATATATATATATATATATATATATATATATATATATATATATATATATATATATATATATATATATATATATATATCGACAATGATACACTAGACAAAAAGCGCAATTCAGTTACGGAAAATTAAGCTGAAAATGTGAAAAAATTCAAAAATAAAAAATAAAGATAAAAAATTAAAAGAAAAAAGTTGTGATGAAGTCAAACAGATTTAAAATACAATTATTTTTTTTTACATACTGAAAGGCGAACACAGAATGGTATCAGCCAAAGATTAAAATGTTCGACTTATCGACATCAGTAAGAGTGATAATAATTAAATTTTATAGGTTCGATTAACCCCATCCTCGACACCGGTGCTACAAGTTAGTGGAGGTGTCACAAAAGAATCCATTAAACACAACATAAAAAAAAACAAAAATAAAATAGATTTTACATTTGGGGTCATTTCTCACCCCCTTCATAATTCGGAACCCTAAAAAGTAAGCGTCTCACTGAAGTTACTATTATTATTATCATTATTATTATTACAGTGACACATTGTCGTATCGAGTTAAATCATTTTCGAAGATACGTCAGTTTTTCTTAAATAATATATGGGAAAATAAAACTCGCCTTACGTCGTTTTACTTGAGTTTACGTCGGCCATTAAATATATTAAAAACGTCAAAACACTAAAATAACAATAAAAACATTAAATCAATCATATTTGAATAAATTTACAAATAATATTATGCATACTCTCTCTCTCTCTCTCTATATATATATATATATATATATATATATATATATATATATATATATATATCCTAAAATCATCAAAAACCGAAAATTTTCATAATAAAGTATGTTCAGCAGGTGTTCTTATTTCAAATTCCTACCGACATGCGGAATTCGAGCGTTGTTTTACGCGCCAACACCTATTTTGAATTGAGACTTGTTTACATCTGTACTCTCGCGTTGGTTTTCTTTCAATTACATTTCACTTGTGTTTTAGGATACATATTTGTCCATGGCACAGACAAAAATCCCAGTGCAAGTGCTAATGCTAAGCGCAAGGCTATATCGCTGGAAGATAAGGGGGAAATTAATTATTTTATCCAGTATACTGCACGTAAGTATACGTAAGTACTGTAATAGGCAATGGGGAGCGTTTATTTGCGGTTAACAGTGTAGTTATTTCAACTTAAGTCGTTTTTCGACCTAGGTCGTGACCTCTGGAGCCAATTAACAACGTAGGTTTGAGATATACGTGTATTATTATTATTGTTGTTGTCCTTTTTCAATAACTTCTGTGTTGCTATTTTCTTTTCATTCTTATTTTTTTATTATTATTGACATAATTCGACGTCTTTTTTTAAGTCATCTGTCTTCATTATTTTATTATTATTTTTAGTAGTGTTAGTAGTGGTAATATCAGTACTTTTTTTATCACATTAGTCCTGTCTATTTTCAAAATCTCATTTTTTTTTTACTACTGTTCTTTTTCTTTTGTTTATTTTAATTCTTCTTCTTCTTCTTCTTCTTCTTCTTCTTCTTTTTCTACTGGTGCTGCTGCTGCTGTTTATTTTTTGAATCTTTTTGTTTTGTTTTTATACACGCCATTCCTTTCAATTTTACCAAATTTGCTTTCCTTTCACGCATATGTCTCTTAAAACCTTCTACTATTTTTCTTTATCGATGAAAATCGGGGACACTCAATTCTCAACTTTCCTTTATTTAACTAACCACTTCATTTTGGCACGTTCAGTTTTTTTTTCCCCCTTCTCATTCTGACAACATTGTCCAGATAACAAAGTGGGCCGGATGCCTCCTCTTTTTGTGATTCCATTGACGCTTACGCACCGAAAAAGGAATTGTTTGGGGAGTCTTGAAGAAACGTTATCCGATTTCTATTGTCAAGGCACCCATGACTTTTATTTTGTGAAACTCTTCACCGTTCCTTTTCGCTCTTTTGTTAATTTCTACCATTTCTTCAGAGGCATTGTTATCACGGAATTCTTCTCTCAGTTAAAACCTAAAAATTCGCCAATCCTTCAAGACTAAATTTTTCCTAATTCGTTTTTGTTGTCGAGGTTATTTCGCTAATAAAGCGCGCAAAATGTTTACAAAGAAAAGATCACTTTTCATAAATTCGTTTCTCTGCGATGGTAAACAGAAATTCAAGGGAAAGTGTTTTAAAAAAGAGAAACAAAAGAAAAAAAAATTCTTCACGCATTGAAAGTCAATTAACTGGCCCGAACTAAATGTTAAGACAACAGAACATGTGCTTCAACAAAGATGTATCGTGGGTGGAGCCACTGACACTAAAAACAAGGCTGTGGGGTGGGGTTCTAAAGCCGATTGATCAATGCAAAAGTCGTAAAATCCCTGACAAAGAACAATCTGTATGTCAGACAATTCGAACTGTTTCACGTTTCAGATCCGCACATGCTCTCATATGAATTGAAATAATTAAAAAGAATAAGAAAAGTTCATATTCTTTCCCCGTCCAGATTTTTAAAATATGAGACTCAAAAGCCACTCAAATTAAAAGGATGCCGAGTAAGATGTTGATTGTTTTGTTTTATGGTATATCAAAACCTCAGTGGGTCATTTAATACCAACGAAATTTTGAAATAGATTCATAGCAATAGTTTGGTAAAAAAAAGTTGTGTATGTATACATATATATTTGAACCATTTTTCAATTACTCATATTTTTGTGTACAATCCAACTTCTTTTAGGAAATTTACAATGTTGGATGGTTTTATTTTCGTAAAAAGTTCTGTTTTTTTTAATTACTCACTTGGTTTGGTTTGGTTTGTTGTGTTTTACGGTATATCAACCTCAATGGGTTATTTAATACCGACAATTTTTTTTTTCTGGTAATATTTTGTTTTGTCAAAAATCTATTTCTGTTAATATTTTTTTCCTCAAAAATGTATAGCTGGTAATATTATTTTAAAACATGTATTGCTGGTAATTTTTTTTTTCAAAAACGTATTGATGGTAATATTTTTTTAAAAAAAATAATACTGTTGGTAATGGTTTATTTTTTTCTTCAAAAATTTCTGGAAACAATTTTTACAAAATATTTCTGGTATTGAAACTTATTTTTACACTTTTATAATGCTTTTTACCTCAGTTTCAGAGTTAACTATTTGCCCATAGCTGGGACCCTAACAGATGCTACCACCCCGGGTCAGGGTGAACCTGGGAACACCAGCAATTAAGAGGTGGTTCCAGGCTCCTCAAAACCTGCTGATCAGAGGCCTTGCTGTTGGACGTAGTTTATCGTCTTACCCAGGACGCGGATGTAGTTTATCGTCATACCCAGGACGTCCAAGGGAGATGTGTAAGCTGTGAGAATAGATACGAAATATAAAATAATTTAAACTCTCGTAATTTTACATATATCGATAGGTGCCATTCAGTTGCTTTATGAACATATATATATATATATATATATATATATATATATATATAATTATTATTTATAAAAAAAAATTATAACATGAATATGTTATAAAATCACTAGGAAAATGTATTTTGTTTCAACACCCTGGGTGTCTTATCAAGTGATGATGTTGAAGATAAAATAAATGGTTTTAAAAGTTTCAAATTAATTAACGATCCTTCACTAGAGCGAAACATTGTTACAAAAGCTAGAATAACCAATCAAAATCCAAGTATAGGAAGATTCAAAAGCTTGACAACGAAATCATGTTATAATATGTATTATAATCTGATTGTGTTTTTGTTGTTTTGCGCGTGAGTTTAAGACCCCATTCACACACTTTAGAATAAAAAATATATATACATGTATTGTCAAATGACCGGATATTGTAGCGTCTTGTCGAACGTAATTTCAATGATGAAATAAATTGAATAACATATGTATTTTTCCTTTCTCAATAATTTTATAGATCTTAAACTTATAGTGATTAAATTTGGATTTTAAAATTGCCAGTTTTTAATTTTAATATTAAATTTTACCATATAATTTTATAATTATTGGTTAGTATAAATTCTTTTTAATATTACCCGTATTTTGAAGATCTAGCTATTATAACATGATTTCGTTGTCAAGCTTTTGAATCTTTCTATACTTGGTTTTTGATTGGTTATTCTAGCTTTTGTAACAATGTTTCCGCTTGCGAAGGATCGTTAATTAATTTAAAACTTTTAAAACCATTTATTTTATCTTCAACATCATCACTTGATAAGACACCGATGGTGTTGAAACAAAATGGCTAATTTTGTAGTGATTTTATAACATATTTATGTTATAATTTATTTTTATAAATAATAATTATATATATATCTATTTATATTGAGCACTCTTTTTAAGAATAGTAATTGTTGGTTATTAAATTCATTCCGTATATACCAATTATATATCTTGTATATATATACTTGTATATATATATATATATATATATATATATATATATATATATGTTCATAAGGCAACTGAATAACACCTATCGATAAACTACATCGGCGTCCGGGTAAGATGATAAACTACGTCCATTCAGTTGCCTTATGAACACACACACACACACACACACACATATATATATATATATATATATATATATATATATATATATATATATATATATGTATATATATATATATATATATATATATACAATGGCAACCATAATATAAGGAAAAAAAACAACAAAGACATAAATATGTATTACTTAAAAAGTAATGTATGATTAGCAATGAAATGTTTACCGAATAAAGATTAGTAAATTGTAATGCATAAATATTATACAAAGTTAAAAAATTTACATAATAGTGTTTTTTTTTTTTTAAATAAAGATTAAATCGAACAAAGGAAATATATATATGTTCATAAGGCAACTGAATGACACCTATCAATATATATATATATATATATATATATATATATATATATATATATATATATATATATATATATATATTTTTTAATATTCAACCTAAGCAAGGTGGGAAATATATTAGCACGCAAAAAGTTACAGAGGATTGAGAACAAGAGTAAAGAGGTGTGTTTGAGGAAAGGATACGGAGAAGGACGGTGAACAAGCTCAGCGGGTCATATGTCGATTGACATTACACTTGAATATTTGAAGATTATAGTTATTGGGGAAGCAAGCAAGGGGGAGGGAGTTCCACAGAAGGGAAGTGCGAGAAAAGAAGCTGTTTTAGTAGAAGAGACGGTTACATTTAACCGTTTCGACAGTAAAAGGCGGGGACCGAGATGCCAATCTAGTAGTACGCTTAAATTCATGCAGTCTGGGTACCAGCGTAAGTACCTCGTCGAGACAGTTTCCGTGAAAATTCTTGTAGAAGAGACAGAGGGAATTCACGGGACATCTGTGAGAATGCGACTGTAGACTAGATGCCAGATCAGGACATATCATATTGCATATTCGTCTCTGGATTTTGTATAAGTACAGCAGGGTACCAGACCATATATGACAGCAATATTCCATGCAAGGACGGAGGGTTGATTTAACGATTTGAAGTACGGACTAAGACGCGAAAAACTTTCTGACATGACATAGAGAACCAACTAACTTTGCGGTAGATAAGGCTATTGATTCAATGTACTTATTCCACCTCATGTGAAGCAGGCGTAACGAGGCGCTCCCAAAGAGGTGGGAATCAGCCATGATGGAAGGCAGTGAGGGTACCCTGTTTTGGGTATATATATATATATATATATATATATATATATATAGATAGATAGATAGATAGATAGATAGATAGAGAGAGAGAGAGATAGAGAAAAGAGAGAGAGAGAGAGAGAAGGCACAGTGGAGTAGTGGATAGCGGCTCGGATTGAGGAATCTGAGAGCCAAGTTCAAATTCCAGTCGAATCCATTATATTCACTTACGTGATAATAACCTTGGGAAAGGTATGAATCCTCTTCTTCTTCCCCCAGCTATGGGTAAATAGTCGTGTAGCGATGATTACATGTCTTCAGTGTAATATACTAAAATAAAGAATATTGATCTACTTTGTATTGAGTGAGCCGTCTTTTAATTTAAATGTTACGAACGGCGGAATTGTACTCTATTCGTTCTCATCTTACCTATATATATATATATATATATATATATATATATATATATATTATTTAACTTTAAATACATTTGATCACTGAAATCCTAACACTGATATCAAATAGTAACATGTTATACGGATACGAAAGGTCTCAATTTCTATGGCAAATATTCTGACGAGGTACATTTTTACCATCTCTGCCACGCAAACTGAGATCAATCATCCCTACCCACTTCGTATTCCATTAGTAACAACGAAGTTCCATTCAAACAGCTACTTACCAAGAAGTGACACTTACTTCATGTCTAGGTTCATATATATATATATATATATGTGTGTGTGTGTGTGTGTGTGTGTGAGTGTGTCTGTATATATATATATATATATATATATATATATATATATATATATATATATCACTAAAACGTGTTCGAAAATATATTAAATTTTATCTCTCACTGCTTCAATTTAGTTAGAATTTTAATATATGATATCAATTTTTATTGTCAATATTCATATGAATTTATTCTTCAAATTTTGGTATACGTCCTATTAAATCTACACACACACATATATATATATATAAACTGTCCAACTGTTCTTTCTTTCCGAGCGCTTTCGGCTATACATTTATCCATTTTCAAGGTTGAAATATATTAACTGTTGACAAGAAATAGATTGTTGCATGTATGTATTTATATAATGTTTTCATTTTCAAAACACGGTCAAGATATTGTGTCCATGTTCATAGTTGATATGGTTGAGTGTTGCTTTTCTGTTAATAAGGTTGCCATTATTTTTAGCCTTTTTTGCATGTAGACGATGCTATTATATTTGTGTTGTTAACAAGTATGTTACGAATAACGCCCAGTAGGCCTCCATTAGTATTTATATGAGATCTAACTGAGCTATGGTCAGAAAGGTGTAGTGTGAGTCTTCGTAACAAACATGTATTGACCGTGTTTTGAAAATGAAAACGTTATATAAATACATACATACAACAATCTATTACTATATATGTTGTTGTGGATTCCGAGATGCAATCCGGTACCAATAAATAACAAACGCCAGGAATTAATATATGAAAATAATGTATTAACGTAATAATACAAACTGGTAAAGCAGGTTAGTAGTTCGAGGAATCCGGGTTAGTAGCAAAATATAGTCTTTAGTATTGAAGTCTCGCTGTATGATTTCTTACTGAGTCTACGTGCTCGCTCACGGTGAACCTTGATTGCGACGTTCGTTCTGTCTGTCTGTATATATATCTTACTCCCACTTTTCCGGTTGCATACAACCGTTCACTCCGCCTCCTGTTTTCTCTCGGGTCTTCACGTAGCAGTAGTATATGTATATACTGGGTGAGTCCATTTGTGTAAAAAGGGGAGAACCCCTCAACATATATATATATGGGTTAAAAGCCCGAACCGATTTCGAATTCAGGTTAAGTTCGATTACGTTTACGTCCATCAAACGTACTGTCCCCCAGCGCTTCTCGAACGATCTGATCATTAGAAACGGGCGTTTTTTGGGGTTTTTTTGTTTTGTTTTTTTAAAAGACAAGGCGAGGGAACTTTTACATTACAGCTAAGCTGCTGTGCAAAGCCCAATTTTTCATTTTTAAACTGGAAACATAGGATAAACCTCTACTCCTGTTCAAAAGACCGGGTAGATCTGTGGACCGGACGCTGGATCTACTCCTCTGCATACACGAAATCCCGAAAAGAAATACACACTAAAAACTTAGCAGAAGTTTCTTGTTAGTAATTGTTAATGGAAAGTACATCAGAAGGTTGCTTCTCAAACTATGGCTGTAAAAAGCCATTGACTTAGACGATAAACTACCTCCTCGTCCTGGATATGACAATAAACTACGATAAACAACATTCGCATCCTGGGTAAGACGATAAACTACATCCGGATCCTGGGGATGACGCTGAACTACATCCGCGTCCTGGGTAAGACGATAAACTACATGCGCACCCTGAGTAAGACGATACACTGCATCCAAGTCCTGGGTAAGATGATAAACTACATCCGCGTCCTGGGTAAGACGATAAACTACATCCGCGTCCTGGGTAAGACGATAAACTACATCCGCGTCCTAGGTAAGAAGATAAACTACGTCCAACAGCGAGGCCTCTGATCAGGAGGTTTTGAGGAGAGTAGAACCATCTTTTAATTGCTGGTGTTCCCAGGTCCACCCTGACCCGGGGTGGCAGCACCTGTTCACGTCTATTACAAAACCTGTCACCCTATGAAGATGTCACGTACCGGCAGTTTTTTTTTTTTCAACGAGGAAACCAAAGTGCCTCGAAAATTGCAATAGTCCATGGATATATAAAGTATAAAGGTGATGTCATGGTTAGTAGCCCGAACAGAGTTCGAATTCAGGTTAAGTTCGATAAAGTTCGCATCTATCAAAAATTCTGTTATCCAGTGTTTCTCGAACGATCTGATGTTTAGAAACGGGCGGTTTTTTTAAGACGAGGCGAGGGAACCTTTATAATCCTGCTAAGTTGCTGTGCACCCCACCAATATTTGTTTTTTATTTTTAGGATAATTTTTAGACGATATATGACCATCATTGACGTAACAAGTCTACCCAGTAGGCCAGGGACCGGTATTATATTTATTCTGTAGAATTACATAATAACAATCCGAGAAAATATTGTTTGATCATTGAAGTTACAACATTATTTTCATTGATTTTATGTCCATGAAAAATGCACTTTTAGTATTCCAAACTATGTTAAACATCATATCTTCATGATGGCCTGGACGTATTTCAGTTCACTGTTTTGCCATTCATTATCTTGCTAGTAATTTTTAATCGAATATACATCAGAGCGTTAATTCTCAAACTATGGCTGTAAAAAGACATTGACTTCGTTATGTTATGGTCTTATTAAGATAAAAAATATACAAACCCCATCTTAAACTTACCTCCACCCAATACAGAAAAAAAAAACAAGGCGATAGGGTATGGCAGATATTCCTTAATGTTCTCCCCATCAAACAAGTACAGAAGTAACAATATTAAGGATTCTGAATCAAATCTAATTTCAATGAAATGGTTTCCCATTTGTCAAAATTCTTTAAAACATTGTCAGGATACTAAATCCTATTTTATACACATAATGACTAAAATAAAACTTGCAACATTTAAAACAAAAAAAATTATTGATTTTATATGTCTACGAAAAATGGTCTTTTAGTATTCCAAGGTGTGTCAAACACTATATCATCATGGAGGTCTTATCAGACGTATTTCACTGTTTTGACGTTCATTTTATCGTATTCGTTAGTTGTTTAGCAATGACTTTTAACATGTGTCAGATATCCCGGCAGTCTCGCGTGGCGTGGAATGTGACTACTGGTTCTTTATTTCCTGGAAACTCCGCGTACCGGCAGACGATGGCTCGCGTACCAGCACCAGTTTGATTAGAACTGCTGTAACCCATTGTATGATGAATTCGACCGGAATTCGCTTAAACATTTACGTCATCAATTCGCTCTCGCAAAAATATCTTTAGGGATAACATGAATCCATCTTTCCTCATCCAGCTAAGAGTAAAAAAAAAAAAAAAGACAGAGTGGGCTGTCTAGCCACAGTTAACCACTAGTCCAGGGAAAGGATACCTTCTCAATTCAATACATATACAGCCATAGAATGGATTATAGAGCACACAATAACTCTGTGGTTTCACCAGTAATTTTTGTGATATCACCTAGAAAGGCGAAACGCGTAACCAAATCTAGTTTCAATTAAATGGTTTCATATTTGTCAAAATTCATCAAAACTTTGTCGGGATTCTGAATCCTATTTTATACACATAATGAATAAAATAAAACTTGCATCATTTAAAAAAAAATATTTATTTTATATGTCCATGAAAAATGATTTTTTTTGTATTCCAAGGTGTGTCATACACCATATCATCATGATGGTCTTGTTAAACGTATTTCAGTTCAGTTTTTGCCATACCTTATATCGCATGAGTTAGTTGTTTAGCAATGACTTTTAACATGAGCGATTAATTGAAAAAATGTAAGCATAATAAATATAAAACTAAAATAAAAATGTTATGATTATCCCGGAAGTCTCGCGTGGCATGGAATGTGATTACTGGTTATTTTGTTTCCTGGAAACTCATATACCGGCGAACGATGGATCGCGTACAGGCATCGGTACGAGTAACACCGAATCAGAATATGATTGGTATATATGGGTGAAAATGTATGACAAAGTGGAAAAATACATCGGAGAAAGCTCAATGAATCTAATTACAAGATTATATGAACACAAAAGAGACATTTTACAAAATAATACATCAAATGCATTGGTTTCCCACTGTAACGAGACTACAATAAATATGACATAAAAAATGCTACTCTGATCAAATTTACTGAAGATGACGTTGAAATCAAGGCACTCTCTAGATATTTTCGTCGTAATAATCGTGAATAGTTTTCTCCTCTTTCAGAATTCCTGTCAGAATTTCTATTATCACAGTGTGGGATATCTACTGGCAAAAGTGATGGAAAGAAAAAAAAAAGAAGAAAAACATCCAAATGAAATCGATTAAATTAAAAAATAAAAATAGAATTTAAAATTCCCAGCATCCCTCATTCGTGCGTATGTATAGTCACAACCTACATAACAAATTTAGTCTGATGAAGTCCTAAAGAATGAAACGTTTCACAAGAAAACTCGTCTCCACTTTGGCATATGTAGAATGCATATGTATATAATACAACTTCAAAACACCTATCGAAATATGTAAAATTACGAGAGTTAAAATTATTTTAAATTTAATTTTCTCTCTCTCTCTCTCTCTCTCTCTCTCTATATATATATATATATATATATATATATATATATATATATATATATATATATGTACAAGTATATAATTGGTATATACGAAATGAATTCCAATAACCAACAATTACTATTCTTAAAAGAGTGCTCAATACAAAGTAGAGCAGATATAATTATTTTTTATAAAAAATTATAACATTTTATAACATACTTATGTTATAATTTTTTTATAAAAAATAATTATATATATATATATATCGGGTGCAATGAATGAATTGTCGTTTAAATTACGCAAAAATTAAAATAATACTGACACCTCATGTTAACAGATATATTTATCAAAATTACACAAAAAGTATCTTGGAATGCTAAAGAGCAAGTTTATTCAATAAAATCGCCATTGGCTTCAACTCCGGAATCTTCAGCAACACTTCTGGACGGTCTCCTTGTTTAAGTTGGTGAATGCTGCCATAATCCTTGCCTTCAGTTCATCTTTGGTGTTACAAGAATACCTGTCTCCACTTTGTCATAGATTTTCCCCAATATTGTCTTTTGTGTGTATATATATATATATATATATATATATATATATATATATATATATATATATATATGTATGTATGTATGTATGCATGGATAATAGGACAGGAAATCTTTTTTAGCGACCAGATTAAAAGGTTTTCCTTGTTCCAACCCGCTTTTCGATCCGTTAGTTGTGATGTCTCTTTGAGAATACTTCTCTTTTAATATTGCAAAGGGCAAACATATTGGAAAAAGAGACAGGGTAAAGTAGTGGAAAATAACTAAAATTGGTAAAAAGAAAAAAAATACCAAACGACATTATAAGCTTTTCGAATAATATTACTAATGAGTTTATGAAAAATTGGCCTACGCGTTTGAGCTTTTTTTTTAAATAAATATATGCAAAAAAAAAAATGATTGAAATGTTTCGACAGGAAAAGAACAAGTAAGATTTTCTGTTATTAACAATATGTAACTATAAGCAGACGACATTTTGAAAGAAAAAAAAAACAACAACAAAAAATAGATAGAGAAAGAAAAGCACAAGAAACGGCTATTTAAAATATGTAAGAAATAATAATAATAAAAAAAAATAAGAACTGGAAAAGTGAGACGCCATCGGTAAGAATAAAAAAAAAATGAATGCCGAAATAATGAAAGGACGAAGAACGACCCTATAAAAGAACATTCCGGAAATGGTGCTAAATATAACAACAACAATATACCGAAAGCAAGTTCTAAGCGCGAATAATCCGCTAAGCGGGGAAGAGAGAGCGAGAGATGGTTAAAAAAATAAATATATATATATATATATACGAATATTACAAAGATGAAAAAAAAAATGGCGGTATTAAAATCTTCTCATAGTCGTTGTCAGCAGCAGCACCAGAAGCAGAAGCAATTCCCTGTGTCACATATCTTTATAAACCTTCACTCCCCGGGCAAACCCTACCGTTCGATCTTATATTACTCAGCCCGCCATTACAACTCAATTCTCTTTGATTACTACTTCTCATACTATTCATATATCCTCCTACTAAATTCCTACCCTGGTTCTTATTTTGGGATCTTTCTTTCATAGCATATATATATATATATATATATATATATATATATATATATATATATATATATATATATATATATACTATAAAAAAATAAATATATACATATATATATATAATATAGAGAAATAAATATATGTAAAATATATTGATCTATATATATATATATATATATATATATATAATATATGAAAAGAAATAAGTATATTATATATATATATATATATATATATATATATATATATATCAGGCAATAAAAATAATGAAATTATATATGAATATTACACACATATATATATGTGTGTGTAATAATTCTTCTATTTTGTATATTTTCAAATTTTCTATTCTATATTATTTCTTATATTATTATTATTATTATTATTATTATTATATTATTATTATTATTATTATTATTTCAGTTAATCTATTGCTGCTCTTCCCGCCATTTTACTTTCTGTTGGACCGTTTGCCCGCCAAAAGAAAAACCTTTCATCGTCAGTTCTTATATTTTTTATCTGCTTGCAAAGTTCTTTTTTCTTCTTCTTCTTCTTCTTTTTCTTCTTCTTTTTCTTCTTCTTTCTTTCTTTTTTTCTTCTTTCTTTCTTTCTTTCTTTCATTAATGTTTTCCTTCACTTTCTTTCTACTCTTTAAAACCTTAATCTCTCTGTTTCTTTCCTCCTGTCATACTTATATTACTATATTATCCGTACTTTCAATTTCTTACTGTCTCTTAAAACTAGACTTTCTTTTATTTATATATTTATGTCTTCCTTTCTTAATATTCTCCGTTCCTTCTTTCTGATCATTAAAACCATATTCTTTCCTTCCTTCTTTCTTTATTGCGTTATTTCTTTCTGTATTGTGTCCTTTCATTTTTTTTCTATCCTTTCAAAAATACTTTTCTTTCTTCCTCGCTTTGTTTCTTTCTTTTTTTTTTGTTCTTTCAATTGTTTTTTTTTGTTTCTATCGATCCTCCATTCATTTCCCTTCTGTGCTTTAAAAGCATATTCTTTCTTTCTTTCTTTCTTTATTTCTTTCTTTCTTTCTTTCTTTCTTTCTTTATGTCATTTTCCTTTCTTTCTTTATGTCATTTTCCTTTCTTTCTTTTTCTTTCTTTCTTTCTTTCTTTCTTTCTTTCTTTCTTTATTTATTTATTATGCAATTTCCCTTTCTTTCTTTTTCTTTCTTTCTTTCTTTCTTTATTTATTTCTTTCTTTCTTTCTTTATTTATGTCTTTCTTTCTTTTATTCATCCATTCTATTTCCTGCTATCCATTAAAACCATATTCTTTCTTTCTTTCTTTCTTTCTTTCTTTCTTTATTATGTCATTTCCCTTTCTTTCTTTCTTTCTTTTTCTTTCTTTCTTTCTTTCTTTCTTTCTTTCTTTCTTTATTTCTTTCTTTCTTTCTTTCTTTCTTCTATCTGTTCCATCAATTCATTACTCTCCTTTTTTGTTTCTGCCGATCCTTCATGCAAATTCCTTCTGTATTGTAAAACTAAATTATTTCTTTCTTTCTTTCTTTCTTTCTTTCTTTCTTTCTTTCTTTCTTTCTTTCTTTCTTTCTTTGATGTGTTCCTACAATTTGTTTCCGCTCTTTAAAACCATAATATCTCCTTGTTTCTTTCCTCCTTTCTTGTATTTATGTTATCCGTTCATTCAATTTCCTACTGGCCTTTAAAACCATTCTTTTCTTTCTTTCTTTCTTTCTTTCTTTCTTTCTTTCTTTATTTATTTTTTATTTATTTATTATGCCATTTCCCTTTCTCTCTTTCTTTTTCTTTCTTTTTTTCTTTCTTTATTTCTGTCTTTCTTTCTTTTATTCATCCATTCTATTTCCTGCTATCCATTAAAACCACATTCCTTCTTTCTTTCTTTCTTTCTTTCTTTCTTTCTTTATTTATTTATTTATTTATTTATTTATTTATTTATTTTTTCTCAATTTCTTTCTTTCTTTAAAATATGCATCCATTAAATTTCCTTTTATCAATTAAAAACATAATTTTTCTTTCTTTATTTCCACCATTCGTTCTATTTCCTTCCATGCATAAAACCATACTCTCTCTTTCTTTCTTTCTTTCTTTCTTTCATTCTTTCTTTCTTTCTTTCTTTCTTTCGTGCATTTTTCTTCCTTTCTTTTAATCATCCATTCAATTTCCTATTATTAATTAAAACCATACTCTTTCTTTCTTTCTTTCTTTCTTTCTTTGTTTCTTTCTTTCTTTCATTCTTATATTCATTAATTCATTCTTGCTTTCTTTCATTTCTGATACTATTTCTCATTAGCCCTTTTTTTCCATAACACAACCACCCATATATTATAATTCGAACGTGCTCTTCCCTAATCGTAACTTTTCTTTTTTGCCTATGACAAATTTCTATTTTTTGATTTTTCTTTTTTTCTTTCTACTTTGCTTTTCCTTTTTATTTCACCATTTTATTATTTTTCGTCTTTCTTTTTGCTTCATCACATTATTCTTCCTTTCAGACTTTCTCCTTCCGTTTTTCATCTCTATTTTCCTTCTTTTATTTTTTCTCCCTTCCATCTGATCGACAATCACTTATTTTTTTCTTTCTTCTTTCCTTTTCGCACCTTTATTGTTTGCTTTATTTCTTTATTTATTTATTTTTCTTTCTCGGTTATTCTTTCTTTATTACTTTCTTTCATTCCTTAATAATTAACTTTGCTTCCTTGCTTCTTTCTTTCTTTTCTTTCTTTTTCTACCTTCCTTCTTTCTATCTTTCTTTCTTTATTTATTTCTTTCTTTCTCGTAGGCGTTCTTTCTTTCTTTTTACTTACCGTTCAATCTTGTCTTTTTCTATCTTTCTTACTTTCTTTTCTTTCTTTCTTTCTTTCTTTCTAGTTGGTATTCTTTCTTCTTTTCTTTCTTTCTTTTTAGTTGCCGTTTTTTGTTTCTTTTTAGATACCGTTCAATCTTGTCTTTTTCATTGTTTGTTTCTTTGTTACTTCCTAGTCGGTGTTCTTTCTTTCTTTCTTTCTTTCTTTCTATCTTTCTTTCTTTCTTTCTTTCTTTCTTTCTTTCTTTCTAGTCGGCGTTCTTTCTTTCTTTCCTTCTTTCTAGTCGGTGTTCTTTCTTTCTTTCTTTCTTTCTTTCTTTCTTTCTTCTTCTTTTCAGCGTTCTTTTTCTTTCTTTTTTTTGTTACCGTTCAATCTTTTTTCTTTTTATTTTTTTCTATCTTTCTTTCATTCTTTTTTTCTTTCTTTCTTGCTTTCTTTCTTTCTTTCTTTCTCAGTTATTCTTTCTTTCTTTTATTCCTTAATGATTAATTTACTTTCCTTCCCTGCTCCTTTTTTCCGTATATCTTTTTTTCTTTATTTTGCTTCCTTCTTTCTTTCTTTCTTTCTTTATTCTCTTCCTCAGTTATTCTTTCTTTATCTCTTTCTTTCTTTTCTGAATTATTAATTTACTTTGCTTCCTTACTCATTCTTTCTTTCCTTCTTTCTTTATTTTTTATTTATTTTGCCTCCTTCTTTCTTGCTTTCTTTCTTCGTTTCTTTTTTATCTTTCTTTCTTTATTTTGCTTCCTTACTTTATTTTTCTTTCTTATTTTTCTATCTTTTTTTATTTCCGTCTTTATTTTATTTATTTTCCTTCGTTAATAATTATTTCTTTCCTTCTTTCTTCTTTTACATTTTTTATTTTTTATTTATTTTGTTTCCTCACACTTTATTTATTTTGATTTTTTTTATTTATTTATTATGCTTCTTTACTTTTTCATTCCATCGTTTTCTTTCTTTTTCTTCTTTATTTATTTGTTCTACCTCCTTAGTTTTTTCTTTCGATTTTCTTTCTTTCTTTGTTTTACGTTCTTTCTTTCAATCTTTCTTTCTCGTTCGATTTACTTCCTTGTTTTTCTTTCTTTTTTTCTTTCTTTCTTTTTTTCTTTCTTTCTTTCCTTCTTTCTTTTTTTTTCTTTCTTTTTTCTTTCTTTCTTTTTTCTTTCTTTCTTTTTTTCTTTCTTTCTTTTTTCTCTCTTTCTTTCTTTCTTTCTTTCTTTTTTCTTTCTTTTTCGAACTCCTGTCTACCTTAATTTTTTATCCTCTTTTATTTTCTCTCAATATTTTTCTTCAATCATTTTTTTTTTTTTTCGCTTGCTCTTCTCTCCTTTTTGCGATTTGGTAATGTTTTCTCTCTTTCAATACGTCTTTCTTTAATTTCCTTTCCACCTACATTTTATTTTTTCCTTTTATATATATATATATATATATATATATATATATATATATATATATATATATCGACATCATTTGAAAATTATAAATTATTTTACCAAATCTTTTTTTTAATTTTTGATTTGTTATTTCATTTGTAATTAATTAGTAATAACTAATTAATTACTTCTTCTTTATTTATTTATTTATTTATTTTTATTTTGCTTCCTTCTTTCTCATTCGTCCTTTCTTTTTTGCGTTCTTTCTTTTTCTTTCGTTCATATTTCATTCTTCCTCCATTTTGTTTATTTATTTGTAGCTTATTATTTGTTTGTTTTTTTTTGTTGAATGATTCCTTCTATTTTTCATTCTTGTTTATTCATTCAATGATTTCGTGTTAATCATTTTTTTTTTCTTTCGCCGTAGGTTTATCATTGTTTCTTTCTTCTTTTATTCCTGTTTTCTTTCTTTCTTTCTTTCATTCCTTCTTTCTTTCATTCTTTCTTTCTTACTTTAATTATTTCTTTCGGATTTGTTCCTTCATTTATAGTATATCCCTCTTTCTGTATTTCTTTTTTTCTTTCTTTTATTCTTCTTTTTATCATTTGTAGTTTATCAATCTTTCTTTTTATTTATTCTTTCCATCTTTTTTAATTTATTCATTCTTTTTTCTCCCATTTTTTCTTACTCTTTTCTTCTTTTTTACCTTATCGGTCATTCTTGTTCTTTTTTATAACTTATCATTGTCTCTTTCTTTTGTTCTTTCTTTCTTTCGTTCTTTCTTTCTTTCGTTCTTTCTTTCTTTCGTCCTTTCTTTCTTTCGTTCTGTTTTGTTCCTTTATTCATAGTATATCGCTATTTCTTTCTTTCTTTTATTATTTCTTTCATTTTTTTCTTCTTTTTTCTATTGTTTGTAGTTTATTAATCATTCAATCTTTGATTCTATCTTTTTTAATAAACTCATTCTTTCTTTCTTGTTTGTTTCCATTTTCTTTCTTTGTAGCTTATCACTCATTCTTTTTTTTTCTTCCTAGATTATCATTGTTTCTTTCTTTTTTTTTCTTTCTTTTTTTCTTTGTTTCTTTCTTGCTTGCTTCGTTCCTTTATTTATGTTTTTTTTCTTTCTTTCATTCTCGATTTTCTTTCACTTGTTCCTTATCAAACCCTTTTTTCACCCTTTTGATTGATTCATTCATTTGTAGCTTATGACGCTTATAGATTTTTTCCTTCTTTATTTCTGTTTCTTTCCCGTCATTTGTCGTCTGCCAATCTTTCTTTCTTTGATTATTTCTATTTTTTTTTCCATTTTTCTACTTCTTTTCTTTCTCTGTTGCTTATCGCCCTTTCTTTCTTTTCTTATTTTTCGCTCTTGCTCTCTCTCTCTCTCACTGTCACTCCTTACGACTTCTTTTTACCTTTGTTCTTTCTTTTCTAGTTTATCATTTTCTTTCTTTTTTTCTTTCTTTCTTTCTTCCTTTTTTCTTTTTACCTTTCTTCTTTCCGTTTTTTCATTCTTTCCGGGCCAAATTCCCAAATTCTCTGTAATCCATTTATTCTTTCCTTATTCCCTCTCACAAAATTCCCCAACGAACTCTGCTCAATTATTTGTCGTCTGCTTGTCGTTACTTTTCTTTCTTTTCTTACTTAGCTTTTTCAACTTCCATCCATTTCCATCCCCCCTCCTCCATTCATTTCTGATTTTTTTTTCAGCATCCTTTTTATTCTTCCTTTCGATTCTCCTTCCGGCATTTCACTCCTGAGTTCTTTCTTTTTTTACTTACTTTTTCCGTCTCATATCTCTCCTAATTTGGTTTCGTCCATTTTTTCTTCTTTCCGCTTATCCATTCATTTTTCTTTCTGCTGCATAATTTTTTTATATCATTCTGCCATATTATTTTTTCCTCCATTTTTATTTTTCTTCGACTGTGGTCAGGCCCAAATCACTTGATCTCCACAGACTAGTTGATGGTGTGCAGAAGAAAACAATTAAAAAATATTAAGAAAAAAATGAACATCCAATTTTGGTTCCTGAAAAGAGAGAGAAATGTTCGTACCACATTACAACTGAGTTCCAAAAAAGGCAGTCTTGGGAAATGCACCTCCCTCGAAAACGAAACTAGAGATGCGATATATTTAGTTCGTGTTACAGAGCAGGACAGAATAATAAAAATATAAAATAAAATTAGAGACAAATATAAAAACAGAAAGATGAAAATACTTTGGAAAGATGGTGGTTTGATAGGAATTTTAGTGTCCTATACGAGATGGATATTTGTCTGTTACTATCGATTTTTATTGCCATATTCTGCTTGCCTGTCTTTTCATCCTTTGCTATTTCTTCTCATTATTATTGTTGTTGTTGTTATTACTATTATTATTACTACTACTACTACTACTACTACTACCCTTTTTTCTTCTCGTTATTATTATTATTATCAGTATTATTAATATTATTATTATTAATATTGCTGTTGTTGTTGTTGTTGTTGTTAATTTTGTCCTCCTTATCCGTCTTCTTATTGGCTACCAACGTCTTCTCCTTCTTCACCTCCTTTTTCTTCTCACTATTATTATAGTTTTTGTTGTTCATTGTCCTATTCTCGGATACTTTCATCTTCCTCTCATATACCTTTTCTTCTTCTTCTTCTTCTTCTTCTTATTATTATTATTATTATTATTATTATTATTATTATTGTTATTATTATTGTGCTTCTTGGCCGTCTTCTTCTTGGCTACCTTCGTCTTTTCTACATCTTTTTCTTCTCACGATTTTTATTATTATTATTATTATTATTATTGTCCTTCTTGGCCGTCTTCTTCTTGGCTACCTTCATCTTCTTCTACATTTCCTTTTTCTTCTTCTTCTTCTTCTTCTTTTTATTATTATTATTATGATTATTATTATTATCATTATTATTATTGTCCTTCTTGGCCGTCTTCTTCTTGGCTACCTTCATCTTCTTCTACATTTCCTTTTTCTTCTTCTTCTTCTTCTTCTTCTTCTTTTATTATTATTATTATTATTATTATTATTATTATTATTATTATTATTATTGTCCTTCTTGGCCGTCTTCTTCTTGGCTACCTTCGTCTTCTCCTTCTACATCTCCTTTTTCTTCTCACTATTATTATGATTATTATTATTATTATTATTATTATTATTGTCCTTCTTGGCCGTCTTCTTCTTGGCTACCTTCATCTTCTTCTACATTTCCTTTTTCTTCTTCTTCTTCTTCTTCTTTTTTTTTATTATTATTATTATTATTATTGTCCTTCTTGGCCGTCTTCTTCTTGGCTACCTTCGTCTTCTCCTTCTACATTTCCTTTTTCTTCTTCTTCTTCTTCTTTTTCTTCTTTATTATTATTATTATTATTAGTGTCCTTCTTGGCCGTCTTCTTCTTGGCTACCTACGTCTTCTTCTACATCTCCTTTTTCTTCTTCTTCTTCTTCTTCTTTTTCTTCTTCTTCTTCTTCTTCTTCTTCTTCTTCTTATTATTATTATTATTATTATAAAATCCTATGCGTTGTATTTTTGGCCCCTAGAGTAAAATTCTCAAGAGGTCGTGTAATGACCGATCTATTTTTTTAAAACCTACCCCATTAATATTAATTTTCTGGTTTTAATTTCCGATCATCCTTACCGCACGATAAAATCAAACCCGGAATGCCAATTTTTGCGCAGAAGACGAATTTGCGGTGCGATAAAAGATTATTGAAAGCATGCTAATAATTTAATTCAGCATTATGTTAAGCGCGATTATCACGAGTCGCAACTGAAGCAAATATGCCAATGAAAGATTGTTATAATTTTAAACATTTGCTTTCCCAATATCCGTAGCATTCGGACCATCTTCTGCACTGTGGAATCTTTTCTCTTTGAAAAGTCTCCTGATATACTACTTCTCTGCGAGACTAACCTTAATCCATCAGTTCCCTAGACTGATTTCTCGATTCAAGTCTAATGTCAATCGACATCTGACACCCTGATCTTGTTCCCCGTCCTTCTCTGTATCCTTTCCTCAAACACGCCTCTTTACTCTTGTTCTCAATCCTCTGTAGCCCCTTGCGTTCTTGTGGCACTCCCGCCTTGCTTGGGGTGAATTGCCTTAAAAAAAAAAAGATCACTACCCCGAAAAACACAATCAAACATTCTGACTGAATTCAATTAGTCATCCACTGACACCGAAATTTTGCTTGCGATGAAATTTTAAAGATGAAGGAGAGAAATGAAGCCACAGAAACATTGTTCTACTGAACCATGCTGAGAATACCATGGACGGAGAATTTAAAAAAATGAGGAAGTACTGGTTTCCATTACTGAAAGTAATTGTCAATATTCAGAGAAACACTGAGTCACTAGCCAATAAATTCGTCTTGAAGACGATTGCTGTCGATGTTTCAAATACCTTTGACAAGGTGTGGTATAGCTGGTACCAACAAAACATCTCCAGCTATGGAGTCACTGGACGGGCTTTCACAATTATCAAGTCCTTTCTAAAGAAGTGGGTCCATGAAGGCCGTTGTTAGTGGCCATTCATCTGAAGCCCATGCAAACAATTCCGACATGCCTGAAGGCTCTCATCTCCGTCCTAAAATCTTTCCGTTTCATTTTGTCAATCAATGATCCTCCTTATAAACCCTACTTCCAAATACAGGGTGTCCCAAAATAATGACTACTCTCTCTGAATCGTTATAACTTATTCAATTTATGTATTTTGACTTGTAAATAAGATTAATACAAGAGAAAGAATACACATTTAAAAATTTGAGAGTAAAATGAAAAAAGCATAAAAAGTTAATAATGTGTGACGTCATTTGTTTACATTTAGATATGACATGAGCAGATATGAGAGAATCATGGAAGATTGTAGTTTAAAAGCAGTAAAATCGAGCTTGCTATCTGAAAGCTCCTCTGTGGCCCAATTGGTTAAAGGCACGTCAGGCTATATGACGGTTCCGTATAGAATACAGGTTCGATTCCTGTCGGGGGACGAATATTTTCTATGAAAATTTCTCGGACAATCAGGCCTGTAAATGTTGTTTAATACTGTTTATTATAAACAGAGCATTTACTTAAATAATTGTATCTATAAAAAGAATGTATAAACATAAAAATGTCTTAAAATAATCGTCGGACTTTATCCATTTCCTAATGTGTGATGTGTTTTGTTTACATTTAAATACGCCATGAGCAGATATGAACGTACGTGAGAGATTCATGGAAGATTGAAGTTTAAAAGCAGTAAAATCGACTTTGCCTACCGAACGATCCTCTGTGGCTCAATAGAAAATTAACTTTAATAAGATAAAAGCTAGTGGGGGCAATGGCAGAATGTTCATATAATGATGAGTTCACATCAAGTGCTCAAACTGGTTGCCGTTCTGTTCAATACAATTTTCATATCTTGAAGAAATAGACCTACAAACGTCCAGTATCATTTCCTCTGGTATTTGAGCACATTCTTCTTTAATTGCTACTCTCATTTCAGCAACTATTTCAGGGTTCCTGCTGTAAACTTTGTCTTTTAGAAAACCCCACAAAAAGAAATCCAAGGATGTCAAATCTGGTGATCTAGGTGGGTATTCAACTGTCCCTCTTCTTCTAATCCATCTGTTTTGCATATTTTCTTCCATACAAAAAAGTATTATTAACTATTAATATTTAAAGAGTGTATACATTTTTGGGGGGACACCCTGTATTTAGATTACCATAACCTGACAGATTATCTCTCCTCTAATGCTCAAAAAGTAACGTTTCACAATCTCAAAAATTGGAAACAAAAATAAATAGCTATATTTAGAATCAGACAGTGGAACCGCTTAGGACATATTATGAGGAAATAAGGTTTGGCAAATGTTACACTCTCGGGACATTCTAAGAGAGGCAGAAAAAAAAAGAGTAACCTTCCTAGCGCGCTTGTGTAAATGGATGACAAAACCATGGCTGGAAAGGAATGTAAAGGGATAAACATTGCTAAAGACTACAAAGGATAGGAAGATGTGGAGAGTCATGATCGCCCAAAGTATATAGAAAAGGAAGAAGAAAAATAAAGATCCAATTCCAGCACTTGTATTACAATATATTGGCCTTATTGCAATTCAGGATTTAATTCAATTATAGAGACCCTCTTGTCTAATTAAATGTTACAGAAATTTCAACTACCGTAATTCCCCATGTATAATACGCCTTCATCCATAATACGCACCCATAAAATTGTGCTGAAAGTGTAAGAAAATGCTTTCACTCACATATAATACGCATCTATAGTTATTATACCAGTAAATTGTACCTCTCCAATTTCATTACGGCCAGCGTTTCCTACTCTTATTAAAAAATGGTTTTAAACATAGAATAATATTATTCTAATTTAGTTTTATTTTAATTCTTATTTTATTTTTCATTTGTAAGTATTGTTAGGAATATATGATTGTATTTGACATCCTTATGAGGTCGCAATCGGCGAATGTTAGTGTCAAATTGTCGTATGTTTGGGGTGAGTAGTCATTTCGAAACTGAAATTAACTTATGAAACGGCAATTTTTAAAAGATTTTCTGGAGCTGTGCATAATACGCACCCCTAATTTTGCTTATTATTTTTTCAGAAAAAAATGCGTATTATACATGGGAAATTACGGTATCTTTTTCTCGTCCTACGCAAATATCTGCTACGTTTATCAGGGACTGAAAAATGTGGAAATTACTTAATCGTCGTCAGTGTCTTATAAAGGCTTTCGAAATTTGTCAAAGCTGCAAAGAAAAGGGTGGGAAACTCTTGCTCGTTTATGGCCACAGTGATCTGTTTTCGGCC
Source organism: Acanthosepion pharaonis (assembly GCA_903632075.3). Lineage (NCBI taxonomy): Eukaryota > Metazoa > Mollusca > Cephalopoda > Sepiida > Sepiidae > Acanthosepion > Acanthosepion pharaonis. The sequence goes on along the minus strand of CAHIKZ030001962.1, from coordinate 254,855 downwards.
TGATCTAGCTCTTACAATGGGAGGAGATAGCAGACTATGGTGGGCCTTAGCGGTACGTGGGAATAAGCTACTCGAATGGAACTTCTTCTCACCAAAAGAAAATAAAGGAAATGCGATAAATTCGCTACAATGTGCGGGACATGTGGGTCATAGCCGTAAAGGTTAGAACTGATGGTTGTAGTTCGCCTGAACACGTTCCATGGAAATAGAGATAGAGCAGCAAGAGGCTTCCGAAGTTTCGTCTATGGGAAAGGGATTGTAGGGTGGGAAATAATTCATCACCCACAAGGACGCGGAGACGAATTCGGATCTATCAAAACTGGAAAGGGAAGACTGGGCAGCTCCTGTCCATATCATTGGCCTCCTTCAGTCCCGAGGGACAATGAGAGTCACGCCGTGGGTCCATTCATCTGTCGATGGCATCTGCGATGTCCCCTTCGCCTCCTATCGATCTTCTTTCAGCCTCTCGCCGTGCTCTTCTCGACAGCCTCCATCCATCTTCCCCGATCTCCAACAACGGCTTTCCAAGCAGATACCGTCTGTCTTTATGTTGAGCTTGCACACATCCTTGTAGCGAAGGAATGGTCTTCCTGCACATCTGTACTCAGTAGGCAATTCGCCGCAGAGCATATCCTTTGGGATGCGGCCATTTTCCATCCGGCTGACATGCCCGAGACAGCGCAGGCACCTCTGAGTGAGCAAGACAAACATGCTTGGTATATCCGCCTGTCCGAATATTCCATTTTTGGCCTAATCTGGCTCTTTTAAATGTAGAAGACAGAAAAAGAAGAGTTCTATTTGAGGTCCTGGGTGACTCTACTCCCAATAGGCGCTCGAGACACGGGGTCTGCCTTAGAGAACGCCTGCTCACTCTGATAGACGAAAATTCAGCGGCCGTCCATCTGTGAGGAAAATGCCCAGCATTGATTGTGAATAAGGATTAAGGAAGATGGGAACGAAAAGGTTTATTTTAATTAACATCAGAAAGAGACACTTTTATTTCCCAGGACATATAGTGAGAAAAGAGTGCTAGAAGAATTTAACACTCACGTGACATATTGAAGGCAAAGAGAAGCAGAGGGAAACAACAAGTAAAATACCTAAAGTGCTTGGGCATATAGGTGGCAGAACATAAAAAGAGGGATATACTAATGTCAACGATTATATTAACCGTTTCCTTATAAGGAAACATTCGGCATTCATTGACCTAACACACAGTGCTAATCTAGTTCCGCTTTTTTTTCACTCTTTAGTCATCGAGCTGGGATCAATGTGTAGTATCTGTTCTCTTCATCTCTTATGCTTATGGGAATATTAGCCGTTTCCTTATAAGGAAACATTCGGCATTCATTGACCGAACAGACAGTACGAATCTAGTTACACTTTTTTTTCACTCTTTAGTCATCGGGCTTTGATCAATGTGCAGTATCTGTTCTCCTCATCTCTAATGCTAATGGTAATATTAGCCGTTTCCTTATAAGGAAACATTCGGCATTCATTGACCGAGTATTCAGTACTACTGTCGGATAAATTTATGAAATCTTTCTCTAAAAGCATTTTTTAGGCAAATACGTTTCTCATGTCTGGTGGAAAAATGGATAGCGGCCTAGACTAAGGATTTGGCGAACCGAGTTCGAATTCCAGTCGAATCCATTACATTGATTAACGTGCTAAATGTACGAATGCTCTTCTTCCCCCAACTATTGGTAAATAGGACAGACCCAGTTCTAGAGCCTTGGATGGCAGCTGGTCTACCAAAGAAAAAAAAAATGGCAGCCTACTGCGGGAAGAAAATCTACCTCGTCAGTCATGTATCGAAAGATACATGATCGCATAAGCATGTTTCACGCATGGCACATAACTGACTGTAATTTAGTAACTGTTATCGTTCATTCCATAATTGGTGGAAGTTTCCTTCCTAACTTTTTGTTTGAAGTAGTGTGCAATATCAACATCTAGATTTTGTCATTACTAGCCAAATTACCCGCCCCTTGTTGCGTATCACACACTTTTTGTGAGAAAAAATGATTGATTTTTAAATTATTGTTATAATTTGTGGAGAAAAATGATACATTTTAATATTACTCAATTATCTTTGCGGTGTGACCTCCATCTTCTGGCTTTCTCCTCCTATATTTTGGACAGGAGTCATTTAATTGTTTCAATTTGAATTTAATTTAAATCAAAGGAAAAAAAATTCAGCTTGATCTGACCCCTTTATTATGTATTTAATGCAATACTTGATTGAATGAATTGATGAGCAGATTTCAACATTAATATCACAGTTGAATTGTCGCAACAAATATGTATTGTAAGGCACTACCTACTGATTGATGGTTTCTTGCTCAACTTGATGTTCATATTGTCTAATCTTGATCTTGCCAATGAGACCTCCATCTTATGGCTTTCTCCTGCTATATTTTGGATAGGTGTCATTCCCTTGTTCAAATTTAAATTTAATTTAAATCAAAGGGGAAAATTCAGTAAGAGGTATGCAAGAACAGCTAGATCTGACCACTTTGATATGTATTTAATGCAATACTTGATTTAAAGAATTGATGAGCTCAACATTGATATGAGAGTTGAAATGTCGCTACAAATATGTATTGTGATTGGGGATTTCTTCCTCAACTTGACGTCCATGTCTCATTTTGATCTTGCTGATGTGACCTCCATCTTCTGGCTTTCTCTTTCTATATTTTGCATAGGAGTCATTCCCTTGTTCAAATTTAAATTCAATTTAAATCAAATGAAAAAAAAAAATTCTCAGCAAATGGTTTGTGCACCCCTTTGATCAAAATAAAATAAATTTATCCAAGTAACCTGGAGGTCATTTCTTTGTTCAAATTTAAATTTGAATTATAACAAAGGGGAAAAATTAAGTGTGGGGGTGCTCCCCGGAACCCCCTTTGGTCAAAATGAAATATACTTATCCAATTACCTTGGGTAATGTAGTTTCAGAATATATATCCATTGTTCAAATTTGATTTAAATCGAAGGGAAAATAATTTTCAGTGGGGTGGGGAATTGTGCAAATACAGTTTAATTCGACCCCTTTGATATGTATTTGATGCAATACTCGATTGAATGAATTGATGAGCAGATTTTAACATTGATTTGACAGTCGAATTGTCGCAACTAATATGTATTGTAAATTACCCACTGATTGGGGATTTCTTGCTCAACTTGACGTCCACATTGTCTCATTTTGACCTTGATGATGTGACCTCCATCTTCTGGCTTTCTTCTTCTATATTTTGGATAGGAGTCATTCCCTTGTTCAAATTTAAATTTAATTTAAATCAAGCGGGGAAAAATCAGTACGGAGTTTGTGCCTCCTGCCTTGTCCTCTTGATCAAAATGAAATCTATTATCCTAGGAGTCAGTCATTTATTCAAATTTATATTTAATTTAAATCAAAGAAAAAAAAATTCAGTGGTGGGGGGCCGGTGCCCGCCAGTGACTCCCTTTGATCCAAATAAAATATACTTATCCAAGTATCATGGGTAATGTAGTTTCAGAGTATATATGGTTATTATGTCTATTTCCAAAACCCTAGAAAGATTTCGATAACAAACAATCAGACAGAAAGAGGCTACAACTTTCTATATATAGATATATTTTAGATGATGATAATAGAAATCAATAAATAAATAAGGAATGTGTAAAAGCATTAAATCATTATCAAATAAATGACAACATTGTTTATTGTTAATATTTTTGATGTTAAATTTATTTGAAGGATAAATAATACAAGAAATTCACTATACTGAACTACCCAAACTGAATATTCCGGAATTCGAACCTGCGTTTCCCTGGAGGAAAACTTCATTAAATCTGAGGTACATTGACCTTTCGGCTAAATTAATAGTGTTTAATAGATTAATAGTGCTTGATAGATTAATAGTGTTTAATAAATAAACGGAGCGTCTGCTCCAATATGAGTATACAATAAAAAATAACGTTTAATATATATATATATATATATATATATATATATATATATATATATATATATATATGACGATTCCTTAAAAACATGAAACAGACTGTCGCCGCTGGGTGTTGACCTCAATGTCCAAAACTGGATTTACATACGATCTATCCCTGATATACAGCCATTTAACTCATAAATATAGCATATATACATAATTTTATTATATATATATATATATATATATATATATATATATATATATATATATATATATATATATACCTAGTGAGCCAGACAAACCTACCTAGGTTTCACCTAAACGGATCGTCAGGGAAAGTTTGGTCTGCTCTACGGTTGTATTGAGCTCTTTTGTTAGTTAGGAGTTACTCGTATCGGGGTTTTTTCTTTGGGCTTCAGACCTGCATCTGTGCGATTTTTTTGTCGGCAGAAGTTCATGTTTGTAGCTCTTTCATTTTTTTAAAACCTTTTTTCCCTCGAGATTGATTTGATTAGCAAATCAAAAATTCGAGGGTCTTTCGAAACGAGTCTAGTTATCTATCTATATATATATATTCCATGCGATATACACTTGTTTAAAGATGTCAAGTGATAGGCTGTCTGTTATCTGGTATAGATCTTTATTTATGATTCCGTGACGACATTCCAGAAGATTCGAAGAGGAATGTTCCTGATTAAGAGTTACAGGGGTCTTACACTCAAAGACATTTTTAGGTTATGGTTTTGCTGATTTTTGTTCAATTTCCATATCTCGACTAATAAATCTGTTCTAACTGATCCGTACGCCGAGGTATATAAAGCAGAACTGAAGTGATACGGTTTCTCTTATCTGGTACAGTTCTTTGCGATTATGTAGCGCCAGTCCAAAAAGAATATAAGAAAGATGGTCTTCTCTAAGACCTACAGAATTCATTCGCTCGAAGCTAATTTTAATCTTTCGTCTTTTATGTGCTTGTCCCAACAGGAAGTAGGCGATAATGGATCTCCACTTTCACCTATCTCTTGTAGCTCTCAATATGTTTTGTCCCGTTGCTACATCTCACAGATTCTGTTTTGTAACCTACTAGCTTAAGCCCGATGCTTTTCTTTCTCTCTCTTTATCTTCAGCCACCCTGTGAGTATCAGATTCTCCAAGCCCTCTTTTCTCTTTACGTGTCCCAGAAATTTCAGCTGCCTCTTCCTTGATGTAAAGTATAAGCTTCTTCCTTATTTGCATCCTCTCCCAAATCCCATCGCTGCTCACACGCTCCGTTCATGATATCCTTAGCAGCTTACTCTCTTATCATCTATTCGACTTGTGAGTATCAGATTCTCCAAGCCCTCTTTTCTCATTATGTGTCCCAGAAATTTCAGCTGCCTCTTTCTCATGTTAACTATAACCATCTTCCTGATTTGCATCCTCTCCAAAATCTCTTCGTTGTTCACCCGCTCTGTTCATGATATTCTTAGCAGCCTTCTCTTTTCCCCTCTATTCGACCTGTGAGTATCAGATTCTCCAAGCCCTCTTTTCTCTCTAAATATCCCAGAAATTTCAACTGCTTCTTCGTAATGTTAAATATAAGCTCCCTCCTTGTTCACATCGTCTCCAAAACCTCATAGTTGCTCACCGGCTCTGTCTATGATATCCTTAGCAGCCTTCTCTCGTTCGCTCAGTCCGACCTGTGAGTATTAGATTCACCAAGCCCTCTTTTATCCTTACGTGGCTCAGAAATTTCAGCTGTCGCTTCCTGATATTAAGTAGATGCTTCCTTGTTTTCATCATCTCCAAAATCTCTTCGTTGCTCCCACGCTCGGTTCGTGATATCCTTAGCAGCCTTCCCTCTTTCCCTCTATTCGACCTGTGAGTATCAGATTCTCCAAGCCCTCTTTTCTCTTTACAAAAAGTAAAAGCGTCTTCCTTATTTGCATCCTCTCCAAAACCTCATCGTTGTACACAAGCTCGCTTTATGATATCCTTCTTTAGAACCATACACACGTTGTCTCGAGTCTGATCTTCATAGTTGAAGAGACCGTCCTAAATTCGCTGTCTTAAAAGAGTACAGATATCAGGTCAAAGTTAAGTACTCTTTTCTTTGTTGTCAACGAAATACTCCTGTCTCGTAATACTCTACCTACCTTTTTGAATACGTCTTTGGCCATCCCAATACGTCTACAGATCTCAGCATAACAATGAAAGTCCTCTATTACATTCCCAGATATTTAAATTCCCGAACCTTCTTGATTTTAATGCCCTCGACCCGGGAATCGCATTTCGTGTAAAGGTTTTTACTGATGACCATAGATTCTGTCTTCTTATAGCTTATGCTTAGTCCTTTCTACTTGCTATCTTTCGTTAACGTCTGGAGGAGGTTTTGAAGTTTCCTTTCTCTGTCTGTTATCATCCTTCGCTTCATTCTTCATTACGTGTTCCAGAAATTTCAACTATCTCTTCCTGATGTAAAGTATAAGCTTCCTCCTTATTTACATCCTCTCCAAAACCTTAACGTTGCTCATAAGCTCTTTCCATGATATTCTTAGCAGCCTTCTCTCTTTCCCTCTATTCGACCTGTGAGTATCAGATTCTTCAAGTCCTCTTTTCTCATTACGTGTCCCAGAAATTTCAGCTGCCTCTTCCTGATGTTAAGTATAAGCTTCCTCCTTGTTTGCATCCTCACCCAAACCTCATTGTTGCTCACATGCTCTGTTCATGATATCCTTAGTAGCCTTCTCTCTTTCCCTCTATTTGACCTGTGAGTATCAGATTCACCAAGCCCTCTTTTCTCCTTACATGTCCGAGGAATTTCAGCTGTCTCTTCCTGGTGTTAAGTAGAAGATTCATACTAGTTTTCATCCTCTGCAAAACCTCGTCGTTGCTCACTCGCTCTCTCCATGATATGCTTAGCAGCCTTCTCTCTTTCCCTTTATTCGACCTGTGAGTATTAGATTCTCCAAGCCTTCTTTTCTCCTTACATGTCCGAGAAATTTCAGCTGTCTCTTCCTAACGTTAAGTAGAAGATTCATACTAGTTTTCATCCTCTGCAAAACCTCATTTTTGCTCACACGCTTTGTCCATGATATCCTTAGCAGCCTTCTCTCTTTCCTTTATTCGACCTATGAGTATCAGATTCACCAAACCTCTTTTCCCCTTACGTGTCTCAGAAATTTCAGCATCTTTCTGTAGAGCCATATACTCGTTGCCTCGAGTTTCTTCTTCATATTTGAAGAGATCGTCCAAAATTCGCTGGCTTAAAGGAGGAGAGTTATAACGTAGCAATTAAGTACTCTTTATTTTGTTACAAAAGAAATACTCCTGTCTCCTAATACTCTACCTACATTTTGGAATTCATCTTTAGCCATCCCAATACGTCTAGAGATCTCAGCGTCACACTTACAGTCCTCTTTTACAACATTCCCAAATATTTAAATTCCCGAACCTTCTTGATTTTAGTGCCCTCGACCTGGGAATTACATTTTCTGGTTTATTTTTTTTTTACTGATGACCATGGATTCTCTCTTCTTCTTGTAGTTTATGCTTAGCCCTTCTTTTTTCTCTCCGTCTCTTTCTTCTGTAGGAGGTTTTGTACTTTCCTTTCTGTGTCTCTTATCAGCCCTCCGTTCATTCCTCATTAAGTTTCCCAGAAATTCCAATTGCCTCTTCCTAATGTTAAGTATAAGCTTCCTCCTTGTTTACATCCTCTCCAAAATCTCATCGTTGCTCACACGCTCTGTCCATGATATCCTTAGCTGCCTTCTCTTTTCCCCTCTATTCGATCCGTGAGTATCAAATTCTCCAAGTCCTCATTTCTTATTACGTGTCCCAGAAATTTCAGCTGCCTCTTCCTTATGTTAAGTATAAGCTTCCTCCTAGTGTGCATCTTCTCCAAAATCTCCTCGTTGCTCACATTCTCTGTCCATGATATCCTTAGCAACTTTCTCTATTTCCCTCTTTTCGACCAGTGAGTATCAGATTCACCAAGCCCTCTTTTCTCATTACATGGCCCAGAAATTTCAGCTGCCATTTCCTGATGTTAAATATAAGCTTCCTCCTTGTTTGCATCCTCTCCAAAACCTCATCGTTGCTCACACACTCTGTCCATGATATCCTTACCAAGTCTTCTCTCGTTCCCTCAGTTCGACCTGTGAGTATCAGATTCTCCAAGCCCTCTTTTCTCATTATATGTCTCAGAAATTTCAGCTGTTTCTTCTTGGTATTAAGTATAAGCTTCTTCCTTGCTTGCATCTAATCGTTGGTCACACGCTCTGCCCACGATACCCTTAGCTTTATTTTCTCTTTCTCTCTTTTCGACCTGTGAGTATCAGATTCTCCAAGCCCTCTTTTCTCCTTATGTGTCTCAGAAATTTCAGCTGTCTCTTTCTGGAATTAAGTATAAGATTCTTCCTTGTTTTCATCCCCTCCAAAACCTCATCGTTGCTCATATGTTCGGCCCCTGATAGCATCCTTCTGTAGAACTGTTATATAGGAATTAAATGTCGCTGCCGACACTTGAGTTTGAACATAGATTGGCAGTGACAAACACTGGCGATCCCATTTTTGAATAAAGTAGACCACGTTACCATAGAGGAAACGCATATGTAGGTATTAGCTTGGCGTCTGATTGATCGCACATCTCTAGTTTATCCTCTATTAGTATACGGATCACTATTTCTAGCCTATCCTCTATTATTATACGAAACGCTATTCTCTACTCTATTCACTATACTTTTTCTTTATTCACGTTGATTAGTATTCGGGCTAGTATTATCGAGCGAGTACTATTAGAACAAGTTCTATTCGAAGGCGTCTGATACCTGTATTGTTCAACGGCGTTACTATATTTTGTATCTGCGATTACAAAGTCTCTACAACAACGAGCATTACAAAAGTGGCAACGATTATTCGTTGGCATTACAAAAAGTGTCAAACGAGTGTTCTTTGACATCACTAAAAGAACCATACCTCTGCTGCCTCGAGTCTCTTTGGGGAAACCGTCTAGACATTGACCTGATAAAACGGTTGTATAAAGGCTGACAGTTTGCATATATTTCACCGCGTTAGGAACTATGCTTGACATTCCATATGAGAATCTCAATCTGGCTCGAGTTTTCTGATTAATGTTTTGGTTTTGCGTAGAGAGGCATGATCGCCCAACGTCCTGAAGGGACATGGCAGATAAAAGAAATAAAGTCGTCATTTTAGTAACATTGCTGGAACTAAGGAGTAAGCGAAAGAAAAATAGAAAACCTGAGACGAAAAAATACGTTGGATTAATTAAGGAAAGTGGGACGAAAATTACCGTCAAATGATATTTAATAGAAGAAAGGATAATGAGAGCGAGGAGACAGATGTAAAGAAAACGAGTGTTACAAATTGTGGGGTGTGGATACCCAAGTAAAAAAAAGAAAAAAAAATGACGTGTGTGTTTGATAGTAGGATACGGGGTATCTAAAGAGTGGCCGGGGAGAAGCGACATGCTTTTCATCGCGATAGATGTAAGTAAAAGAGCAGGAACGAGTCGATCCGAGGTAAAGAACAAGGGAAAATTAATGTGGAAGTAGGAGGCCGATGAAAAATGGCGACTGATTAGCGGTGTGAGGGATTTAGTGGCGGTAGAAAGAAAGAAAGAAAGAAAGAAAGAAAGAAAGAAAGAAAGAAAGAAAGAAAGAAAGAAAGAAATCTCTAGGAGAAAGAACTAGAATAAATAAGAAAAGGAGAACAAGAAAGAAAGAAAGAAAGAAAGAAAGAAAGAAAGAAAGAAAGAAAGAAAGAAAGAAAGAAAGAAAAGAAGAGATCAAAATTAATAAAGGAAAAAGAAAGAGAGCAGAATTAAGAACGAAAGAAAAAAAAAGAAAAAAGGAAGAATTGATCAGAGTTAAAAAAAAAAAAAAGAATGAATTGAGAAAGATTGCGGAACAAAAGTAAA
>CAHIKZ030001962.1:225000-240000 GCA_903632075.3 Acanthosepion pharaonis | reverse complement strand
TAAATGTTATTTAATACTGTTTATCTGTAAACAGTCATTTGCTTAAATACTTGTATCTATAAATAACAACGTTAAACATAAAAAATGTCTTTAATATATAAATTGTCGGACCTTGTCCATTTCTTAATATATATATATATATACACATTCTAAAGAAGAAATGGATTTTTTATTCATTAATCCGAAGGGTTTTTATTCCTTTAAACTTTATTTTTAGTGGATGCACATGTTTGAGTTGACGCTCCGTTTATTTATCAAACAGTGTATTTGTTTCCGTCTAGTGGCCTGAATATTCAAGACCTCCTATTAAAAAAAAATATGCGATCTTGAAATCTACTGAGTTAATAATCACATACATTCTTGATATTAGTCGCTAATGTTAGGGGAAATTGAATCATTTTGATAAGGGATGGTAGGGTATTCATTTTCATAAAAAACAAAAAAACCTGTGTATCAAAATAAGAGTTTCTTAGATCAGGTTAACTTAGGATAGGTTAGCGATGCCTGTTCAATAAATGATGTCATCCGCATGTGATTTTTTTTAGTTTTTTTCAATGACAAACAGTCTTTGGGCATTTTTATTTTGCGTTTTATTCAAAAAATCGCTTGGAAATGAAACAGTACTAATGATTTTAATCTAATTATATAATTAATTTTGAAGATTTTAGTTTCTGTTTTTGAAACATGGTAATACCTGTGTAGCGATGAGACCATGTTTTTAAATTAGTAAATTTATAATATTTATGCTCTGCAGAATTGTATTGAGCACTGTTTTTTTTTTTTTTTAATAAAAATAAGTAATAAGAACGCCGGCTGATAAATGCTGGAGTAAATTTCTCATTACTCATACTTATATTTATATTTTCATATATATATATATATATATATATATATATATATATATATATATATATATATATATATTGTGTATTTAGGCACCAATCCTTGTTCCATTTATATATGTTTCAGTAAAGATGACAGACAAATTACTTAACAAGCTTTTTATATAATTTTTCTTGTGTTCTAACAAGTGTTTTCTATTCTGGACACAAAGTGGGTAGAATCTGTCCAAATGTTCCGAGCACTTTCGGCTGTACTTTTAGTCATCATCAATGATGATTTTATTTTTACTTTTTATCTGATCATATAGGTTGTGTGTATGTATCTAGATTTTTGTGATGTTTTATTTTTGAAACACACTCAGGACATTGCCGATGTGTTCGTAGTTAATATTACTGTGTACTGGATGTTTTGTTTTTTTTATAAGGTTCCCATAATTTTAAATCTTTTTTAACATGTGGATGAGTTTTTAATGCTTGTTTTTTTTCTACTAGTATGTTTGAGATGGTGTCTGGTAGGTTTGTGTGTGTGTACATGAGCTGTAATGGAGCCGTGGTCGGATAGGTTTATTTAAGTATAGTCATGTAGCTGCGTGATGAATTCAATTACATATGAGTTTGGTTTGATCAGGAACACAGTTACTTAAGCAGTATCTGAACGCGTTAATAAAGTCTGTTCTTTGTAGTTTAGATTATGCAGGTCTGTTATTTTTCAGGATAAGGGTTAGCGGTTTTAAATTTTTTGTAATAGATCATTAATTTAATTCTGGGTTCGGGTCAGTTGGGTTAGTGTATTTTTGCTAAATGAAGGTTAACTCTTTTTATAGTTGACGTGCATTTCTAGACGATGTTTATGTATTTATATTTGACAATATTTTTATTATTTATTATTATTATTTTTAGTATGTTATTGGAAAGAAATAGTCATTTCTTGTGGTCGATGAAGTAATTCTTTCCAACACTATACACACATTCTATATATATATATATATATGTGTGTGTGTGTGTGTGTGTGTGTGTGTGAAATAATTAGGAGATTTGAAATAATCATAATTAAAATGTTAATCGAGTCTTAGAAAATCCTCCATAGAATGAAGAAAGCACTGGACGGCCGTTTCACGTTCTATATTTGAACTCAAAAATAGTGCGCATCCACTACTGAGAATTGAAACCCTGACAGACTCGATGAATTAATTAAATATAATTATCAATATGAGCGAGCGGCGCTAAGTTGAGTCTGAAAATTCAATGTCTTCGTCACCGAGGCACATTTGGAACAGTTGGTATGATGTTCGCTTGACAACTTAACTGTCAGGTCAGGGTTTCAAAAATATCTTTAGTGGATACGCACCTCACTGAGTCCCAAATATTGAAATGAAACTTTCTCCAGTGCAAAATTCTGTTGAGGTTTCTAAATTTCTTCAATTATATATATATATATATATATATATTTATATATATATATATATATATATATATAATATATATTGTTCATTATCAAGTAGTCTAGAAAATCCTCCATAGAATGCAGAAAGCACTGGACGGCCGTTTCATTTTTCATTTATTGGAACTCATCAGCAGTTATTTCATCCACTAAAAGAATTGAAACCTGAAGTCAGTCACGATATGAGGCAAGCCTCATACTAACTGTACCAACGAGCCTCGGTGACAAAGAGTTAAACAATTAGACTCAATAGAGCGCCGCTCGATCACATATTTCGTGGTGGATCTAGTTAGAGTTGGTATGGCGTTTGCCTCCTATCTTAACTGTCCGGGTTTCAATTCTCGGTAGTGGATGCAGACTGCTGATGAGTCCCAAATATAGGACGAAACGGCCGTCCAGTGCTTTCTGTTGAGGTTTACTTAATTATTATTTATATATATGGGTGTGTGTTTTAATGGTGTCCAAAAACGAAAATACTTCTTCGAAGACAATAAAATGAAATAAAAAAATTGATCAAAGTAACTTGAAAGTTTTCATTATATATATATAGATAGATAGATAAAATAGATAATGCATATATATATATATATATATATATATATATATATATATATATATATATATATATATATATAACATACATATCCTCATGGATGCCCCATACTTTCGGCTTTGTGCCACATCTAAGCTACGCTTGGAAAATCTTATATATATATATACATATATATATATATATATATATATATATATATATATATATATATATATATAATATTGTTATATATATATATATATATATATATATATATATATTATATATATATATACAATATATAACAATATATATAACAATATATATACATATATATATATATAAATTATGCTATATATATATGTGTGCGTGTAATGTTTGTGTTCATTTTAAGTAAATTATGTATAAATAACATTTGAATAAAACCAAAATAAAGACATATCAAACAGTGAAAACATTACAAAATCGTAAAAATCGTGCATCTTCTTCTTCTTCTTCACATCCTCCTCCTCTCTTTCTATCACACCCAATTATTTTAAAATAATATACTTTATTAGTTTTTTTAAATACACACACGCACACGCACACACACAAACACAAACACAACACACACACACACACACACACACACACACACACATATATATATATATATATATATATATATATATATATATATATATATATAATGTTCCGTTCGGATAGCTACTTACCAAGATATGATACTTTAAGTCATCAAATGTATTTAGAGTTAAATGCATTTGATATAATGTAACTTGATTAACAGATTTTTTAATTGAATTAACATCCGGATTTTGACTATGTTATTCCAAGACTTGAAATTTCCTTTTTCGAAAGAATTCTTTTGTGGATTTCCTTTGATGCTTCGGATCATTGTCCTGTTGGAAAGTCCAGCTCTGACCTAAAGCCAACTTACGAATCGAGGGCAAGACTCTTTCGTTCAAAACTGCTTGGTATCTTGTCATATCTGTTATGCCATAAATATGTTACGTATTCCATTTGCAGCGAAGCAACTCAATATCATAATACTCTCGTCGCCATGTTTAACTGATGGCATCAAATTCTTATCTTCAAAAGCTGCATCAGGAACTCACCAGGCATGCTGCCTATCCTTTCATCCGACGAAAAACGCTTTTTTTCAGAACTTTCCCATCTTATTAATATGAGCTTTAATATATTATATATATTTAATAGGACCCGAGTTTGTGCTTTTTTTCGTAAGCAGTGGCTTTTTGTAAGGAATTCTGCCATGAAGATCGGCATTGTCCAAATTTTGTCGCGCTGCAAACGTATGCACATTGATTCTGAGATTGGCCAGGGAGCTTTGGAGAACCACAGAAGTCACAGCAGAATTTGGCTGAACTTGAGTCTACTTGATTTTGCAGGCATTTTCGCAGACGGCCGTCATGCGTAAGGCCTTTCATTTGTAAATAATTTACATATATATATATATATATACATATGAAAAAACAGAGATAGATAGATAGATAGATAGATAGATAGATAGATAGATATGAAAAGTGGTGCTAGTGGTGGACTACTTAGACAGCATATTACCCCCACTTATAATAGTGTCCGAAGATTGGGACATACCCATTAGTGCTCATAAGCACGGTATATAACACTATGTCAGTTCAAGTCTTTTATCTATCTATCTATCTATCTATCTATCTGTTGTAACCTAAAAAGAGTTACTGAATGAGGAATAACTAAAATGGAGGTTGAAATGGAAATGGTAATCTTTATAACATCAACAAAATACAATAGACGCCATCGGCGTGAATAGGTAAACCACTGTTACTGGTGGATTACTTAGACAGCATATTACGTTATTTACCTGCCTTCCCACAAGGTAGAATGCGTCACAAGACCAAATCTAATATTGGGAAATCATCCATTAGTGGACTAGGCCAAAATTTTCATCATGAATTTGCATACGTAGTTTCAAATCTTCTACCTCCCCACACGAAACTCTGGCACGCCCAAAGCCATCGGATTCCTCTCTGTCTTAAGGGTCAGGTGTTTTATACGGTAAAAAAGAGCAATTTGACATACCCATTAGTGGTCATAGATACGATATATAACAGGGCTTAAAGGTCATGATTGAAGTTTGTCCACAAAACAGGGTTCTTTATAGAAACCATTCAGATGTAAACAACCCAATAATGGATACAGGATTTATCTTTCATATCATCATAATATCAAGGGAAATCGAATGTTAGTCTCCAGAGTCATGTCAGGAGCCATGAATGGCGAAACGAAACTGAAGACATTATAAGTGATGCCAAGTGTAAGGAAGCGGCTATCATCTGAGTAAATTATTGAAATTACCATTTTGGATGGAGCAGAGTTCAAATCTTGACCCAGCAGAATAAAAATATTGGCAAATGTTGTTAAAAGTGATTTGGACGCTAAATGACAGGTAAAGTAATCGACGATACTGAACTAATAGTCAGTGAAATGAACAATGAAACATTAAGACTCAAAATACATTTCCTACAATTTCGAAAATTACGTTGTCTACTAAAAGGTTATGTACGCCATATTAAAAGTCATAATGAGAACCAAATTTAATAACCTGACTAAACTTCATGTCGGCACAACGTGTTATGTACCACAAAATTTTCTGATGTGCCTCTGGACGGAAAAATTTCTAAAAATATGGTACGCAAAAGAGTGTTAAATAAAATTTATGCATTATCTAAATTCCTCCAATCTTGGATGGCAGAATGTATCTGTCATATCTTCATAATATGAATGAAAATCGAATGTTGGTCACCAGAGTCAGGTTAGGGGCAATGAATGCCGAAACGAAACGATTCGTTTTCCACCAGAGTTCAAATCTCACGATCGTCGATTTGCCAGTAACGTGACTTTTTGATATTATGGAGGCGGTTCCAGGAAATGATGCGTTTCAATTGTCGGAAAAGCTTTCCATTTGGTTATACCTACGCCTTGGTTATTTATCATAGAATATACTGTTCGAATGGCACCGACATTTGTGTTAACACGAAGTCGGAAGTTATGTTAACCGATGGTTCTATATGGCCTTGTTCACAAAATGATCGTGACAGATGATGAAACCTTCTTTTCTCAAGAGTCCAACTTTAGGATCGGTCAAATTCAATTTTGCAGGATAAACCATGTCCTGTTGTTTTGAACAAACTCCAATTTAACTGAGCAGGTGTTTGCAAAAAAATTTGGTTAGCCACCCTATCAGACGGATGTGCACCGAAAACGAGAATAACCTGGCATTATATATATATATATATATATATATATATGTAGGTAGGTCTGTGTGTATAAAATATATCAAAAACATGTATACATGAAGAAAAGCGTATGCCAATATTTTCTCGTTTCTTCAAATATTTTTTTTATTTCGCGTATCTATTGATAATTCCAATCTCGAAAAAAATATTTCTTCATCCTTTGCCACCTTGCCTGATGCCATTATGGATAAGGTCGGCTTCAAAACCGTCTTCAAAATGGTCTTTATTTTTTATTCTTTCTCGATAAGAAACGGAGGATTGTAGATATAAAGGGAGACAACTGGGACATTCCCTCATAGGACTATCTGGTCATTATATACAGACAAAATGATAAATAGTCCAACATAAAAATTTATATATATATATATATATATATATATATATATATAACTTAGCGTGTGTTTGTGTGTTAACTTTCAATATCAAAAATAAATGATTGGCTTTTTTGATACAAACCATTTTATTTTATTAGGTGGTATATTTAAACAAACATTTTTTTTTATCACATGTTATTATTACAGAGGTTTTACTACAGTTGATATCTGTAACTGGAGATCTAGTGACACCAAGATTCGTGATTTCTCTCTTAATATCGACACCCCTCTACCTATCGGTTAAATAACTGCACAGACTTGGTTCTCTAGCCTTGCATACCACCGAGTCTAAGAGATGTACAATTATGGATTTAGAAAATGGTTAAAAGGAAATTAAATTGGATAAATGAAATTCCCAAGATATCATAAAAATTCAAAATAATAAATAAAATGAATCTGTGGAAATTCTTTCAAAGAAACCATTGAAATATTTTTTGTTTAGTTTTACCAATTCACACATAATAAAATGAATATTTGGATAATTTAAAAATTTAACCACCCAGTCATCTTTCCCAAAAAGTTTGGGAATTCACAGATAATGGAAGTGGCTTGAATCTGAGAAGGCAATTGGAAACCAGTTCGATTCTTTCCCAAGAAGTCATACATTCATTCACAGATAATAAAGAAAAGGGAATCTGTGAAGAAGGCAAAAGCTACAGGTAAATAGCAGGGCCACTGTCTTTTATAAGAAGTGGATGGCAATTCTGATAATAAAGAAAAGGAATCTGTGGAGAAGGCTAAGGAAAATCACTCCACTGTCTTTCCCAATGTCATGATCAATTCCCAGATAATAAAGTAAAGGAATCTGTGGAGAAAACAACTGATATGTGAACAGCAATTGTTCTTTCCCAACATGTATTTTAAAAAAATAAAGAAAAATCTATCTGTAATCAGGCAACGGGAAACCACCCCATTGTCTTTCCCAAGAAGTCATGGCAATTTACTTATAATAAAAGAAAAGGAATCTTGGAGAAGGCAACAGGAAACCACTCCACTGTCTTTCCCAAAAGTCATTTTTCACAGATAAAAATCAAACAATAAAGACATAAAACCACTATTGTTTTCCCAAGAAATAAATGGCAATTCATAATAATAAAGAAAAGGAATCTGTGAAGAAGGCAACAAAACCAATTTAGTGTCTTTCCCAAATAGTCATGGCAATTCACAGATAATAAAACATGCAAGGAAATCTGTGGATAAGGCTACAGGGAAACCAAACCAAAAATCTTTCCCAAAGTCATGAAATTCACAGAGAACAAAAAAAGGAATCTGTGGAGAAGGCAATAGATAGAACCACTCCATGTCTATTATCAAGAAGTCATGGCAAAATGCAGATAATAAAAAAAGGAATACCAAAATGTAAACAATTTAAAATCTGAGAAATGTTTTCCCAGATGTCGGAAAATTCCACAGATAATAAAGAAAACAATGGGAGGTGGAAAAGCAACTTTCCAAAACTAACTTTCCCAAGAGACACAAAATTCCCAGAAATATATAAAAGGAATCTGTAGAGAAGGCACGGGAAATCAGTCCTTGTCTTTCCCAAGAATACATGGCAACCTTACACAAATAAAGAAAAGAAATCTGTTTATAAAAGGCATACTGAAATACCCTGGTTTGATCAAGAAGTCATGGCAATTCACAAATAATTTTGAAAAATCTGAAACAAAAGGAACGGAAAACCACTCCAAAAAGTCTTTCCCAAGAAGTCATGGCAATTCACAGATAATAAAGAAAAGGAATCTGTGTAGAAGGCTTAGGGAAACATACTCCACTGTCTTTCCCAATGGCAGAACAATTCCCAGATAATAAAGAAAAAGAATAATTGGATTAAAAAAACTACAAACTACTCACTGTCTTTCCCAAGAAGTCATGAATTCCCATCTAATAAAGAAAAGGAATCTGTAGAAGAAGGCAATGG
The DNA here is from genome assembly GCA_903632075.3 of Acanthosepion pharaonis. Classification (NCBI taxonomy): domain Eukaryota; kingdom Metazoa; phylum Mollusca; class Cephalopoda; order Sepiida; family Sepiidae; genus Acanthosepion; species Acanthosepion pharaonis. The sequence continues at coordinate 231,597 of CAHIKZ030001962.1, read as the reverse complement.
TCCTCAAAAATTGTCTTTCCCAAGAAGTCATGGCAGAAACTTAAATAAAGAAAAAATCTGATTTCTTAAACAGGATATAACTGTCTTTATTCAACAAGTAATGTTCACAGATAATAAAGAAAAGCAATCTATGGATATATATATATATATATATATATATTTATAAAAATATATAATTATAGATAACAAAGAAAAGGAATCTATTAAAAGTTTACATTTCTTAATCTTAATGCGGATAAACATATTTTTTAATTAACAGATAATTATCCACTTAGTCTTTTTTCCTTTAATTGTTTTTATTTTCAGGCCAAGAAAAAATTTTTCCCCATTAGACTTTCGCTGTTCGGTATTATATGGATTTCGCTATCCCTTCCTGTTACTTGCTTCCCTGGTGGGCTATAATCAAGGAATATTCAAAATGTAATAGAATCGAGATCTTCTTACGCCTTTTTTAAGAACTGTCCTTCTCTTTATTTTTTTTTTAAACACCCCTCTTCATTCATAGTCTTGTAAAAAACCTTTAATTATCTAGTGGCACTCCTGTTTTGAATATCAATAAATTGCTAAAAAAATTCTCTTTTTCACATTCTTTTCCGAAAAATGTTTGTGTCGCATTTTGAATTTTTTGTTAAAATAAAGTTTGGTTCCAATATTTTTTAGATCATAGTGAGAGAGAGGTCTGTCCTTTAACTAAGGATATTTACCAGCTGTACTGGGGGAAATTTTAAAGATTTTATAATTTTAGATTTTGAATATTTTTCCTTGTTTTTTTCATACAATTATTTTCAATTTGTATATAAATATTGTTTTAATTTCTAGAAAATATAATATTTCGAAAACATTTCGTCTTCTGAGTTGTCAGCATCACATTAATATCAAATGTCTTTTAATTCCCGACACAAAAAAAAAAAAAAAAAAAAAAGCCTGAACTCATTTTTATATTTCCATAAAAAACCAAATCCTTAGTTATTTAGCATATTTTTTAAATATACAAAACCCTTTCAGGAAAAAATTTTATCAAAAATATATATATATATATATATATATATATATATTGTCATCTTAAAATTAGGCACCCCAACCTTACCCTGACTTGACATATGTATATGTAACTGAGATATTGATACAAATTATTAACCCCTTATGCCCCTTTTTCTTTAAACAATTGCTCTAGCCGTTACCATAGAAAATTTGATTTTAATAATGAATATGCTTATAAAACACGTAAATTTAAAAATAAGTTATTCCCCAAAAAAATTTCGCTTGAAGATAGATATAAATAATTATATATATATATATATATATATAGGCAGTAATCCTTCATTTATGCATGTTTCATTAAAAACGACAGACAAGGTACTACGATTAAGCTTTTAACTTAATTTTTCTTGTGTTTGAACGAGAGTTTTCTTTTCTGGACAAAGAGTGTGTAAAAACTGTCCAAATGTTTTATATTTCCGAGCGCTTTCAGCTATACCTTTAGCCATTATCAAGAATGATTCGATTTTTCAGCTTAATTGAGTGTGTGCATTATGTGTATGTCTTAGTGTGTGGTTTTTAATTTCCGAATACGGTTAGCACATTGTGGCCTTGTTCGTAGTTAATATTGTTAAGAGTTGGCTTTTTCTTTTTTATTATTAAAGCTTCCATTATTTTTAGTCTTTTTTTGCAGGTGGATGCAGTTAATATATTTGTGCTTTCTACTAGTATGTTTCTAATGGAGTCGGGTAAATTTGTGTGTGTGTTTAAATGGGTTCTAATGGAGCTGTGATCAGATAGGTGTAACGTAAGACGTCTGGATAAGCATGTCGTTGTGTAACCGATGTAATTATTTATGAGTCCTATTTGATTACAAAGAACCTTAATCTGTGTTCCAGATTAAACCGGACACAAATAATTACATATTCCATTATATATATATATATATATATATATATATATATATATATATATATATATATATATATATATATATATATATATATATATATATATATATATATATATATATATAATATAAATTGCGTATTCGAGGATATCTGTCTAAAACCATAACGAGAAAATACCTATTGTAGACGCTCGCTCAGAAACATTTGTGTTTATTCAACACCCACAGACACCACCCATGGTCTATACTGCAACTATGCTGAGTCGACCTTTGTTACAGTTCCTGGGAGAGAGCCTGTTATCTAGCGTGATCAACAAATTGAACAAGGCAAGCATATATATTTATATACAGCCATGATGACATGTGGCTTCGTGCCAGCAGAGCTATATGAATTCCGTCTACCCTATTTCACTAACAAGGCTTGTGTCAACCCGTGGTATGATATTTCAAGCACTTTCCAAAGGTTCCGCGCGCTGGGATCGACCTCGATCCAGTCCGATAACATCAGGAAGTCGCCTTACTGACAAATCGACCATGGTGAAATTCAAAATTATAAATCTCATAGTTTCGAAAGCCTATATATATATATATATATATATATATATATATATATATATATATAAGTTATTAGAAAATTTTGAAATTCATAGACAGTCTCTTGAGCGAATGTATTTCCGACAAAAATATAAATATATATGTTGGGTATATGACAAATACACTAACAAGAAGGCTTGCATTACACAGCTCCTACCATTCCTCTATTGCGAGACATGTATAACAACATTCCTGTCCACATTCACAATATAAAATAATACTAATCGACAGCACAACTATCCTACAACATGAAAACAACAAATTTAGATTACAGATCCTAGAAGCAATTGATATTAAAAAATTAAAGCTGGCACTGAACAGAACCAACTAAGAATACTGCAGTAATGTTCTGAAATGCCTTTAAAGGAACAGTTCTTTTTTTCATGCTTTCATGTGCGCATGACCATGACATTATAACATAGAGAAAAAAATCCATAATGGATAATTTTTTCACGTTCTAATGAACGCTCAGCACATTGTCAACCGTTTTGCATTTAAAAGCACAATGAACAATTACGGTAATGGAAAACAACACACATTTTTATACAAATACTTAAACTAACGAACAACATATAGTTTGTACTACTTGCACCCCTGAAGATGGTCTTGGTGAAAGATTGAAAGTACTTGGGAAATGAAAATAAAAGAAATTTAAACTGCTATAGCACATTTCTCTCATTCTTTAACATCAATATATGGAAGGTTATTCGTGAGTATGGACGGATTTTGTTAAAAATTTAGCAGACACAATGTCTGTATTTTATACATGCCTAAAAGAGAATTTACTGCCTAAATCGTATATATATATACATATATATATAAATTTTTTTTGGAATCTTTTCGCTTGAAGATGGAACAGAGCTTATTTTAAATCAATTTAATTTAAATAATTATATTGAAGTTTTCGGCTCTTGTTTTGAAACATGGGACTTCTTATGTCGCTATTTGGAATCATATTTTTAAATAAATAATTATATTTATGCTCTACTTTTGTATCGAGCACTATTTTTATAAATTTATATATATATATATATATATATATATATATCATAGACCATTTGCCATCCAATGGTTTAGAACCCAGTCTGTCCTGCTATTTACCCAAAGCTGGAGGGAGAAGAAGAGGATTCACATCTTTCCCAAGGGTATTAGCGTAATTGTAAAAATTTCATTGCTAATCATGCATTACTTTTTAAATAATACATATTTATGTCTTTGTTATTTCCGTTCCTTATATTATGGAAATGAATATATATATATATATATATATATATATATATATATATGTTCAAATCTCACTACGGTTGATTTCTCAGAAATTGACTTCCTGATGTTAAATTAAAGTCTGAAATTTCAAATCCAAGCAGTCAATGAAATTGGGTAGACAAACCTTGTGATGGAGAGTTTAAATTGCTGGCTTTGTTCAGATTGCTGAGATTTATTTAAACTCTCCCAGAAATTGTATCTAAGGTATGCCCAGCTTAGTTACTGTATAAACCATAGATTGGCTCTGTCGGTGTTCAACAAATACAAATGTGCCTGAGCAAGCGTCTGCAACAGGGATTGGCAAGCCGCCCAAATACTCGGGTATCCTTGAATACGAGTGGCTAGCTATATATATATATATATATATATATATATATATATATATATATAATTTATTCGAAAAATATAACATAAATATGTTATAAATTCACTACAAAAATAGCCATTTTGTTTCAACACTTCTGGTGTCTTATCACGTGATGGTGTTGATAAGACACCAGAACTGTTGAAACAAAATGGCTGATTTTTGATTTTATAACATATTTATGTTATAATATCATTTGAATAAATTATATATACTCTACTCTGTATTTTTTATTTATTTCAATTTATTCCGTATACACCAATCCTAGACTTGTATATATATATATATATATATATATATATATATATATATATATATATATGTGTGTGTGTGTGTGTGTGTGTGTGTGTGTGTGTGTGTTGTGTGTGTGTGTGTCTGTGTGTGTGTGAATATGTGATTGTAATGTAATTGTTGCATCAAATCAAATGTTCAATGCAGGAAAGTTGCAGGTAGGAAAATATAATATATAAGATGATTGTGACAACAAAAGTGATCCCTGAGGATTTACTTCGGAGCAGCTGGGAAAAATTTAAATAAGACCTGAAAACGCTTCACTATCAATCAAATATGACAAATATAATAATAACTCCATGTTGTTAAATCGTCTATGGGAACCAAATGTGAAAAAGAAAACACCTGCACTAGAGTTGGGATAATTAAAGACGCGGAAGAAGAAAACCAGAAAATGTTGCTATCTTCGAACGGAGTAGAAACTGAAAGTTAAAGAAGTCAAGAACTTGAATGGACTAAGAAACAAAATATTTAAATTATTTTTTCTTCATGAGTAAGATGATGAACTACACCAGCATCCAGGGTAAGACGATAAACTACATCCGCATCCTGGGGATGACGATAAACTACATCCGCGTTCTGAGTATGACGATAAACTACATCAGCGTCCTGGGTATGACGATAAACTACATCCGCATCCTGGGTATGGCGATAAACTACATCAGCGTTCTGGGTATGACGATAAACTACATCCGAGTCCTGGGTATGACGATAAACTACATCCGAGTCCTGGGTATGACGATAAATTACATCCACGTCCTGGGTATGACGATAAACTACATCCGAGTCCTGGGTATGACGATAAACTACATCCGCTCCTGGGGATGACATCTTAAACATATGACGACGATATGGAAAGATAAATTGTCCAACAGGTGACTCTGATCCGGCGGTTTTGAAATATAACCCCCATTATTTCCTGGTGTTCCCACGGCCAACTATATCCACTTTTTTGGGTAAAATATGGGCAAAAACATTTCCAAACGGACATATTAAACTTTATCCCAATGAAAGATGTTTTGAATACCGTTTTGGAAATTACCACCCATTTTTTTTATTCCTTCCAGTGTTCCCAGGGCCATCTTTCGGTATTATATAAATTATTTTATTGTCCCAAAAAAACAAAAACAAAATTATTTTGTCTCTGGTTTTTTTAGTTACCCCAAACGAACATTTAAAACAACATGTTGTCAGGCTGAAATCAGGCAAATAGGTTTTCCATTACCAGGCTAACAAATTGATTTTTGAAGAAACATTCTAAATAATTTTACGCACTAGTTATTTTTTATTGAAGGAAAAAAATGAAAATACATTTAATACAACCAGTACATTTAAATGTTGGGATAAAAATTTTCCTTGTTTCCTCAAAAACATTTATTTTGTTATAAATTTCTTGTAGAAATGGTTGATATGCCGTAAAACAAAACAAACCAAACAAAATTATTTTAAACTTTTTTTTCTGGTGCGTCCCCAAAAAATTTGAAAAAATTATTTAAAGATTTGTTTCCATCATGTTATATTGTCATATATAAAACGAAATATAAAATTTTGAAAATAACACTATATATATAAAAATATGTTGTTAATGGGTAAACAACTAAATGTTGAAATTTTTTGTTTCCATGCTGTATCCATTTATGGAGACATTTTAAAAGCATTTCAAATTCAAGTTATTGGGGATTGATCCAAAATAAGAATGGGTGCGTGGCTGATTAGTTCAAACAGTGTTTTATACTGTAAATATTTTTTTTTTCATCGGACAAAGGCACACCTAAGAAGAAATGAAACTCAAACGGAAAGCTGATCATTTAAAATTTTCATTTATCTGTTTTGGATAAGACTTGTTTTTATGTCCATCGTCGAGTTAAACTGATTATGTTAATTGTATTTTAATGAATATTGTCCTGAAGAAGGTTATTAAACCGAAACGTCAGACGTCGACATTTCATTCATATTTAAAACAACATAATTGCATTTAAGGATTTTTTTTTTTTCCAAATATTTTCTTCTATATATATATATATATATATATATATATATATATATACACCTTATTATTATTTTACCAATTAATAAACTGAACCGCTATAGAAGGTGTTTTTTTATTTTCAAAAAAGGGGATTCATTGCTTTGCATTTACTATAAATATTCTCAGACCAAGCAGAAAACCATGACGAGATTAAACCATAATTTT
>CAHIKZ030001962.1:165000-222500 GCA_903632075.3 Acanthosepion pharaonis | reverse complement strand
ATATATATATATTTAATGTTTATATCAGAAAACTGTGGCTTTCCACAAATCAATTTGGATCCATCCCTTTATTATCTCTCAACCAAATAATACTAACTCATTTAAAACAAATATGTCATTTAAGACACAAGTCTGATTTAGATCTCCTTTCCCCACGTAACTTGCTTGAAAGCCAACAAATAACAGATGAAAAGACAATGCTTTGCGTAAATCCAATGCTGAATTAAAAGCTCGCTTCTTCCTCAATTTCCGGAATATAGACGAATAGACCCTCTGCCTGTCCCTAACGATGGTGGTGGGTAATATATGAATCTGTAAGCAATTTTTTTTTTTAGTGGATGAGGTAAATTGACACCTTGATCAGTTGTTGGATATGGCTTCCGTTGACTGTGATTGATGCCTGACAAAGTTTCCTCTGTCGACCTATTTATCATCTTTGCTCTATTGTCTTGTTCCTTCTTCTGCCGCCTGCTTTTCCTGCCACTCTACATTTGCCTTTCACTATTCGTTTCCCCTTTGCCGCTGTCCGCTTTTTCGAAACGTCCAACCTCCCCCGTCCGACACCCTGGAATTTAAAAAAAAAATTGCCGCAATAGGGGAGAAAAATCCCGACGCTGCATAACCCGAACGACTCTGCCTAATATTCCCACTTCCGACTCGCTGCCTTTTCATAAATGCGCTCCACCTTCCCGACTCTTATTTTCCTTACTCTCCTCCTCTCATAAAATTTATCCGCATCTTCTGTAAGCCTTGCTCTCCACTGGTCGGAAAGCCATCATGACTAGAACGAAAGATTGAAATGTAAATAATCTAATGGCGGGCATAGGTACCTAATAAATACCAAACTATAGAAGGGATTCATTGCGACAATAGATGTCTATACGTATTTATAAAACCACCTACTTTTAAGAGATTCCATTAGAAATTGCATCTTGCATAGGCAATACTGTGCTCTTGACAAAAATATTAGAAATTTAATTACAAGACAATACGATTAGAGATTACTTGCTCAAAGAGATCGATACTCTCTTGACAATCATCCTTCGAAATTTTCATCTTAGATTTTAGACCATATAATTTCGCCAATCGATTAAAACAAAGGGTTTTGTCTATATTTTGGATATTCTATCTACACTGTTCAGACTGTTGTCCTCATCTTTGTTGCCATATTCATGACGTTTCGCCCGTTGTACGCTCCGGTCTTCTTCAGGATCTGTCTATATTTCTGACATTTGGTATTGTAATTATTTACGCTATTTACGCTGTTGTCCTCATCTTTGTTGCCATATTCACGACGTTTCGGCCGTTGTACGCTCCGGGCTTCTTCAGGATCTGTCTATATTTCTGACATTTGGTATTGTAATTATTTACGCTATTGACGTTGTTCAGACTGTTGTCCTCATCTTTGTTGCCATATTCACGACGTTTCGGCCGTTGTACGCTCCGGCCTTCTTCAGAATCTGTCTATATTTCTGACATTTGGTATTGTAATTATTTACGCTATTGACGTTGTTCAGACTGCTGTCCTCATCTTTGTTGACATATTCACGACGTTTCGGACGTTGTACGCTCTGGCCTTCTTCAGAATCTGTCTATATTTCTGACATTTTTATTTGTAATTATTTACGCTATTGACGTTGTTCAGACTTCTGTCCTCATCTTTGTTGCCATATTCACGACGTTTTGGCCGTTGTTCGCTCCGGCCTTCTTCAGGATTAGTCTATATTTCTGACATGAGATGTTGTAATCCCCCAGAGGATGATTTTATTTTCAGATGATTGTTTTCTTGTTGCCATATTTTCGTTTTCACGTTGTTATTGTCTTCTTTAGGATCTGTCTATTTTCTCCTCAATTATTTTTCCTATTTACATTTTCACTGTTGTTCTCATCTTTTTTTCATATTCACGACGTTTCGGATATATACGCTCCCGCCTTCTTCAATATCAGTCTATATTTCTGACATGAGATTTAATTTTACACTGTCTCTTCAAATTTCCTCATTTTATTCCATATTCATTTCGGACGTTGTACGCCATACTTCTTCAGGATCTGTCTCGTTTCTGTTCAGTACTGTTGTTCTTTTTTGTGTATTTGAATGACTTTTAACATTGTTCATTTTCACATATTTCTCATCTTTGTTGCCATATTTTCGTTTTCCGTTGTTTAATTCCGGCCTTCTTCAGGATTAGTCTATATTTCTGACGATGAGATGCTGTAATTATTTTACACTATTTACATTGTTCAGACTGTTGTCCTCACCTTTGTTGCCATATTCACGACGTTTCGGACGTTGTACGCTCCGGTCTTCTTCAGGATCTGTCTCTATTTCTGACATTTGGTATTGTAATTATTTACGCTATTGACGTTGTTCAGACTGTTGTTCTCATCTTTGTTGACATATTCACGACGTTTCGGACGTTGTACGCTCCGGCCTTCTTCAGGATCAGTCTATATTTCTGACATGAGATGCTGTAATTATTTACACTATTTACGTTGTTCAGACTGTTGTCCTCACCTTTGTTGCCATATTCACGACGTTTCGGACGTTGTACGCTCCGGTCTTCTTCAGGATCTGTCTCTATTTCTGACATTTGGTATTGTAAATATTTACACTATTTACGTTGTTCAGACTGTTGTCCTCATCTTTGTTGCCATATTCACGACGTTTCGGACGTTGTACGCTCCGGCCTTCTTCAGGATCTGTCTATATTTCTGACATGAGATGCTGTAATGATTTACACTATTTACGTTGTTCAGACTGTTGTCCTCACCTTTGTTGCCATATTCACGACGTTTCGGACGTTGTACGCTCCGGTCTTCTTCAGGATCTGTCTCTATTTCTGACATTTGGTATTGTAATTATTTACGCTATTGACGTTGTTCAGACTGTTGTTCTCATCTTTGTTGAATATATTCATTTTCGGACGTTTCGGAATAAAATATATTTCGCTCAATGAGATGCGTAAAATTTTCTTTACGATCAGTCTATATTTCTGCTCATTCAGATGTTTCGGATTTGTACATATTTTCTTTGTTCATCTCTATTTCTGTTTGAGACCTCATCTTTTCAGACTATATTCACGAAACATTTCACGGCCGTTGTACGTTCCGCTCCTTCTTCAGGATCTGTCTATATTTCTGACTTGAGATATTGTAATTATATACACTATTTACGCTGTTCAGAATGTTGTCCTATCTTTATTGCCATATTCACGATGTTTTTTAAACATTGTATTTACCGGCCTTCTTCAGGATCTGTCTATATTTCTGAGATGAGATATTGTAATTATTTACACTATTTAAAGATTCAGAATCTTAATTTTATCGCCAACGGTTGTTTCCATTTGTCTCTTTCTTCATTTCTATATTTCATTTATTTCGAACGGTTTATCCTCATTTTATTCCATATTCAAGACATTTCAACCGTTGTAAGCTACGGACTTCTTCAGGATCCGTCAATATTTTTGACATGAGGTATTGTAATTATTTAACCTATTTAATATTACAATATTTAATGTTTTTCGGCCGTTGTGCGCTACGGACTTCTTCAGGATATGTCTATATTTTAGATATTGTAATTATTTACAATATTTACGTTGTTCGGACATATAGACAAAAACACTTTCTGTTCATTAAGTTTGCCTTAATTTAGCAAAATTTTTGCTGTTACCTGGGCCAGCAGTACGTACGCAAATTTTATATCTCGTGTATAAGATTAAAAAAAATGAGGGTCTTCAATTTAAATACATGATGCGCGTGTATCTACGTTATTTTATTGTGATGGGTTGTTACAAGCGAGTGGTGACATGAGATGAGCTTATTTTAATACCACACTTTGTGTCTCTACCTTTTTTTAAAATAAGCGTTTGTTTTTTTTTTAAATATATAAAATAATTCATAAATTGTTCTTCTGTTAATTTACGGCGCACAGGACTAAATTTAAGAGCGCATTAGCGTCGGGTCTCACCGCTTTAGAAACACCGCTCTCGTTTGGAAATGTATGAATGATTTTACGCGCCAATTTTCTAGTGTTTTATTGGTTGATATTCAAATCACAGACGTTTTTAGTTCCCTCAAATTACTAAACATAAAAGGTCGTCGCATGATCTGCATTTGGAAAAACTCACCTAACACCCTCTTCTAGTTATATGTCTCGTAAGTGCAACGGCAAAGAATAGCCGGTGCGTCGGAATGATTGAAAGACAAAGATTTATAAACGGTTTAAAAAAAAAATCCATATGCCAGAATTAAATGTAATTTCAAAATTTAAAATATTATAACAGAATTCTTGTAATTCCGTGCATGTCTCCCAATATAGTTAAAAAATAATTATTGATCAAGTTGATATTGTGATATTTTTGCATTATATCAAGTATTAAGAATATAATAACTAGGGTCTGCAAATTAGACGAGAGAGTTATCAATGATAAAATTCTGACTTCGATTCTGCGTTTATCTCCCTTTACCGCACTCCTTGCTTTTATTTTTGTTTATTTTTTTAAATGTACTGTTCATTACATAAAATTTGCGGAGGCGTGAGCAAATTTTAATTCCGAAAATGCGGCCTAGAGGAAAAATACTTGATATAATGCAAAATTATTTTTTTGCATTATAACAAGTATTAATAATATAGTAACAAGGGTCCGCAAATTGGAGGAGAGAGTTATCAATGATAATGTTCTGACTTCGATTCAGCGGTTATCTCCCTTAAAAAATTTTTTTTTTTCTTTTTGTTATCACATAAAATTTGGTGAGGCGCGAGAAAATTTTCATCCCGAAAAAGCAGCCCAGATAAAAAGTTTGGGAACCACTGCCTCAGATAATTGAAACGTTATATTATACACTGTGTTTTTTGAAAGAGCTAAATAGTCAAGCTGCATATTTGAAACCTTACAGAATGCACTCTGTGTATCAGTTAGATATTGCAAAAGTAGATAACAAAGACCTTATATAATGTACTTTGTATTTCTGCAAGTTACGGTCAGAAATTACTAAATGAAATATCTAAAAACTTCTTCATTTCTTCTTTAGTCACGTTCTCCCCGATGTGTCGTGGCTTCCCTCTGTCTTTTCTACAAATATTTTCATGACAACTACTCTGACGAGCTTTCTTTTGTTTTTTGTTTTTTACTGGTACCCCGACTATATGAATTGAAGTGTGCTACTAGATTGGTATTTAGGTCCCATCGTTTTACTGTCGACATAGTTAAATGTAACCGCCACTTCTATTCCAGCAGTTTCTTTATTTGCACTTCTCACTTGCAGAACAACCTTACGATTTCTTGGTTTCCTACAATCTTCAAAAGACGTAAATGTGCCATCTTCTGTCTTCCTTTATGTTATTTACTCAGTCGTCCACACTAATGTCACCACATTCTTTTTTCACTCCCTGTAAACACCTGCGTCGTAGGGGAATTACTGCCTTGCCTGGGGTGAAACGATTAAAAAATAAAATAAGAGTTACCAAGAATTATCGTTAAAAGTCGCAACAGTAGATAGCTGAGCACTTGTATAATATACCCTGAAACTTGGACTCTCTCAACAAAATAACAGCGTCGTTTAGATGGATGTTATACACGTCTTTTAAGAAGAGTGCTTAATCTCTCATGGCGAAACCGTCCAACTCTAGAAATGATATATGGAGACTTGCCGAGAGTATCATCCTTAGTTTGCAAAAGACGTGTCCAGTTCGCCGGGCATTGTGCACGTTAAATACAGATGAACTTGTGTCATCAGTTGTACTCTGGAGGCAACCATCATCTGACAATCGATCACGCAAGTTAACCTTTCCAGATAGGATAAAACGTGACACATTGATCCCTAAGGAAGATCTTTTAGGAGCTATGACGGATAGGGAATACTGGAGAGGTGTAGTGAGTTCAATCTCGGCTGAGGCCGCAAGATGATGATGATGATATATATATATATATATATATATATATATATATATATATATATATATATATAAGGTTCAGATAATAATATTCCATGGTTATAATTTATTAAATTGGAATCGTAATCACGATGCTATTCTTCAAACCTACGAATTCAAAATAACTATATAACTATAAAATAAACTATATATAACTATAAAATAACTATATAAATACTGGAGAGGTGTGGTGAGTTCAATCTCGGCTGAGGCCGCAGGATGATGATAATGTACCCTGTGTTTTAGCTAGAGTTCTCTTCTGTTATTATTGCAACCTAGGGAAGCTTACCGAACAGAATAATGACCCGAAAGTTGGTAATGAACGATAATACTTTGGACAAGAAAAACACGTGTACGATTCGCCAGCCGCGCGTAGAAGTAGTCAACTACTAGAAGTGAGTTATGTGGATTCCACAATGAATCTCCAACTGCAGGATATCTACCAACCGGCCATGCGGTCAGATGTGGCACAAGGCCGAATTTAATGTGGGGTATCCGACCCCGTAGGCTCGGCCAAAAATTTCCCGTAGACCCCGTATACAACGGGGTCGGGTAGCTGCCTCCCGAGACGAGACTCTGCTCTTCGACAGGGCCTCGTCTGAGGATCCTCTCTGCCGGGAGGAAGAGAGTTTGACCAGCACAGCTTGAGACAACTCTCCAACTGCAGGATATCTACCAACCGCCTCACGCGGTCAGATGTGGCACAAAGCCGAATTTAATGCAGGGTATCCAAGCCCGTAGCATCGGCCAAAAATTCTCCGTAGACCCAGTATAAAACGTGGTCGGTTAGCTGTTTCCTGAGACGAGACTCTGCCTTTTGACATAGCCTCGTCTGGGGATGCTCTCTCTCTCCGGAGGCAGAGAGTTTGACCAGCACAGCTGGAGACGAATCTCCAACTGCAGACCAACATACAGTATTTACTACTGCATTTATGTGAATGGGGACATATCCATTATCGGCTGTAGGTATACTACAATAGTTATGTGCCGTGTCCCTTCAGGACGTAGGCGATCATGGCTCTCCACTTCTCCCTATTCCCTGTAGTTCTCAATACGTTTTATCCTTTTGCTGCTTCTCCCAAAACCTGTGCTCTCATCATTTCACAGGTAGGACGCGCTATGCCATTCTCACGGCGTCAAATCAACCTGTTCGTATCGTATGGTAATAAGTTCAACTTAGCTTCTTCCCCAGAACTGTTACATTATAAATCAGTCTCCTCAGACGATGTTCCTTAAACTACTACAACTTTGGCCCCTGCAAGTCAACAGATATCCATCCTACATATCCTCATGATATGCACTTATTACGTCTTTCTTCCTTCTCTCTTATTCCCTTTCAATAATCTCGATCTACCTTGAGAGGCTCCTGTGCTTTGTATAAAAAATGAGGTGTGAAGATTACAACGACCAAAACACTGTGCCGGACTTTTGAACATGTGTAGTGGTGTGTTCCTTGTTTCCTGTTTAGGATTGGGTTTCTTATTCCTACTAAAGTCTTTTAATTCTCTTTCGATTCTGGAAGACTCTTGTGTCTCAGCGACATTATTGCCTTGCTCGGGTTGAATTGATTAAATAAAAAAAAAACGTTGTTAGATTCTCATTAATCGATCTCTATTGCTATAGAAAACTTTCAAACGATCTACTTTCCTTGATTTCACGAGTCAGACCTTCACAGGTAGGACGCGCCATGACATTTCACGGCGTCAAATCAACTCTGTTCCATTCTTATTCCCTTTGTAATGAGTAAGTTCAACTTGGACAGCTTCTTCACCAGAACGGTTACGTTATGGATCAGACTCACTAGACTCCCTACAAGATTAACCCCTCCAAGTCAACAGATGTCTATCATACATATCCTTATGATATGCACTTCTTACGTCTTTTTACGTGTCGCTTATGCCCTTACAATAATCTTGATCTACGTTGAGTTACACTTTGTATAAAAAAATAAATAAAAATATTTAAAAAATGAAGTAAGATGAGGATGTAGGTGCGAATTCAAATCCTCGTTAATTAGAACAAGATGGTCCTAACATTGTGCACATTGCTAATCCTATTTAAAGAATATCAGTTTATTCCTTTCCTCTGACGACATCTTTCTTGCTTAATTCTTTTCAGAATAGAATGGCCCCTTAAATTCTACAAAAATTATGTCAAAATTAAAGAAAATCTTCAATTAATACATTTCTTTACTTGCCATGTTTCTTTACTTACATGTTTTGTCTTTTTGCTACTTTTACCAGACCCTATTCTGCCATCCAATTGTTGAAGCCCGCAAGGTATGCCATGCGTTGCTTTCCCTTTTACCTCTTTCCTTCTATTTGACCTGTGAGTATCAGATTCTCTAAGCTTTCCTTTCTCATTACGTGCCCCAGAAACTTTAGCTGCTTCTTCCTGATGTTAAGTATAAGCTTCCTCTTTGATTGCATCCTCTCAAAGACCACATCGATGCTCACACATTCTGTCCATGGTATCCACAGTAACTTTCTCTCTTTCCCTCTATTCGACCCGTGAGTATCAAATTCTCGAAGTCCTCTTTTCTCATTACGTGTCCCAGAAATTTCAGCTGCCTCTTCCTGATGTTAAGTATAAGTTTCATCCTAGTTTATATCGTCTCCAAAACCTCATCGTTGTTCATATATTCGGTCCATGGTATCCTTAGCATCGTTCTGTAGAACAATACTTCCGTTGCCTCGAGTTTCTTCTTCATCCAACATTCACTGCCATAAAGGAGGACACAGCCATCATTCTTAATTTCATATCAATTCGATTGCCTGTACCCAACTCGTAAGAAAGATTATCTTTCTTTAATAAAACTTTCTTCTTCTTTTATGTTGGCGATCATGGCCCTCCACCTCTTCCTGTCACTTGCAGCCCTCAATAAGTTTTGTCTTTTTGCTACTTCTACCAAACCCTGTTCTGTCATCCACTTGCTTAAGCCCGCCAGATCTCATGCGTTCCTTTCTCTTGTCTCACTTTCCCTCTATCCGACCTGTGAGTATCACATTCTCCAAACCCACCTTTCTCATTACATGTCCCAGAAATTTCAGCTGCCACTTCTTGATATTAAGTAAAAGGTTCCTCCTTGTTGGCATCATCTCCATCGTTGCTCACGTGTTCGGTGCATGACATCCTTAGGATCCGTCTGTAGAAATTTACTATGTTGCCTCAAGTCTAATGTTAGTTTTCAAAATTGCAACAGTTGATATCTGAGTACCTGCATAATGTACCCTGTGCTTAACAAGCCTTAACGTCAGGATTTCCTCTATAAGACGGGTGATTCTTTATTTTAATCAATAAAATTAGCTTCCGTGAATTACACCCTTGTGCCAATTAATTGAAGCAAAACGAATAATTCTGTAATTATTTAATTCTTTTCGCATATTTCCGATGAAACATGACCCAGTTTCCATCTTAGTACTTGGTTTGTCGTTCCTCGAAGATTAACCACAGATTCTCGACTGGATTTAAATCAGGAGAGTCTAGTACTTTGAGTTGCCCACTGGTAAAGCTTGCCAGTGTGTTCGTGCAACGTTAGAAATTTTTTTACGCTTCTTTGGAGTAATGTCCATTGCAGAGAATGGCTATAGGACAACTAATTAACAGTTGAGACAATATGTCTTATATGACAAAAATCTGATGCAATCATTTTAATACAATATTTTCAAAAACAAAACAAATGTTATCATACACCCGCAAAAATAGATTCATATTACTGCACACCACTGCAAATGACCTAATCTGAGGAAAAAAAATTAAATCGATTACACCCTGTCACTCAGTGGGTCTAAAACTGAAATGTATGATGAAAGAAAGGAAACTAAAGTGTTATTTCAATTAATTTGCACAAGGGTTTATATAATGCTTTTGTAAATACCTTTTTGAGTAAAAACCACAGAAAATATACGAAAATAGATTCATATTAATGCACAAATCATTGCAAATGACCTAATCTGAGGAAAAAATAGAAATCGATTACACCTTTTTCACTCCAATTTTCTAAAACTGACCGTATGGTGAAAGAAAGGAAACTAAAAAGGTTGTTTCAATTAATTTTGCACAAGGGTTTATATAATGCTTTTTTAAATAAATTATATATGAGTACATTATATATAAATATATATAAAAATATATTCATATTAATGCATAACCACTGCAAATGAACTAATCTGAGGAAAATTAGATTTTCCCTAAATGGTTTTATCTCACCTTCACTCATTTATTGCAGTAGGTTTAGAAAAATGAGAATAAAATCTAAGACATGTCTGGTAATGACCTGGCTGAAGGTTAATTTTTAACCCAAAAGCGTTTGACAAGAAGAAGCTGCCCTCTATTAACGAACGTCGTGTCTGGTCTGAGCTGCAGCGGAAAACAATGTGTCACTGTATTCGCTTCCGTACTATAGTACTTTCATGATCCTGACCCACGCTATCCACTGAGCGGCCAATGATAACCCCTCGCTACATATTGATTATCCATCTTATCTATGTGCGCCGAAAGGGCCCACCGAATTCTCACTAAGTAACAATATGAAGACAAACGCAGACCATCACGAGAAATAAGAACAGGAACCCTGTTTCCTCTATCATGAAATAGATTTTTTTTCTGGGATTTGCTAGTCCTGGGTATGACGATAAACTACATCTGGTAGCAAGGATCAGGATATTGGAGGTTTTGAAGAGGGTGGAACAACCTCTTAATTACTGTTGTTCGCAGGTCCGCCTGGACCCGGGGTGGTAGAACCTGTTAGGGTCTCAGCTATGCGCAAATAGTGACCCCACCCCACCAAAAAAAAAACACTATAAAAATATGAAAATACATTTTTATGGTGAAATTCCAGAAATAATTTTTTATATAAAAATTACCAACAGTACATTTTTAAATAGAATTACTAACAATACATTTTTATCGTAAAATGACCACCAATACATATTTAGAGTAAAATTAAAAATACATTTTTAAAGCAAAATGGCCGACAATATATTTTATAGTAGAATTAGCAACAATACCTTTGAACTGTAATTGAAGCCATAAAACTGTGTTCCAAAATATTTGAATTCTATGACACACAGAGATAGATATCCCGTTAAACAAAATCAACCAACTGATCAGGACTTCGTCTGCTCGTCTGGGTAGTTAGACAAGTGATACTTGATACATCTCATGTCGGTGTAACAGTTCAGCCCTACGAGTTAATCTTAAAAAAAAAATCATCTACTTATTTCAATGTGGTGGATAACAATACCAATAGGCGGCAAAGGAACCATAAATTTATGTCCATCTCCGTCGAAACTGAACCAGATCTCTCCGGTTCAAAGCATGACGGTTAATATAGACCAACACCCGGATATACCATATTTCCGGTTTTTTGTCACTTGATCTCCGAAAATCTGTAATACAGTCATTTACTTTCCCATTCGGTCAAAGTGGATGGCGCTTAGAAGACCAAATTTCAAAAGAAAACATTTGTTGGTCCATCAAAGAGAAATTCTTTAGATACAGATAAAAAGAAACAACTCTTCCTCTTTCTATGTGGTTGTCCATATTATCACAGCTGTAATGCAGTACTTTCCCCAATGCTTCAGATTTCTATTTTTCGAACGTGAAAAGCTGAAATCATTTTGATTTTTTTCAATTAACCGAACTAAACTTATTTTAATATTTCAATTTCAGGCAATTATTTCTTTTTCTTTTCTTTTTTTTCTTTTTTTCTTTTTTTTTTTAGGAATTATCTTTTAATGATAGCGTAGATATTCGTACGTTCTTAATGAAAATAGATATGTATAAAGTCATTGAAAGAATAGGCCTTGTGTGTGACCAGATGTCATCAGAAGTGATTCTTAAATTGTAGGGAAATTTGCTTCTAACGGACACTGTTGAGATATTGAGTGTTTCCGCGTGCGTGTATTGAAATAAGGACAAACACATACGTAGGGAAAAATACTGGTATATCTGAAGAGGTATTTACAACAGAGAGATTAGTAGTCAAACGAACGCAGGTTAGTCAGTAACAATCAGAAAGACTATAAAGTCCAACTGTATCTTCCGGTAGAGAGACGGAAGTGTAATGGTCACCTGTTCTCTCCAGAACTCTATAGAACTGTCCTATTAGTAGTAGAGAGATCAGTCCATTCTGATGAGAAGGTGGGTGCGCCCCAACAGAAAATGACTACACTAATAATGCCATACTTCCGGTCACTGTGACGAGGAAAGATATTATTGATTAATTTGCGGTGTACGGATACAGAAGACGATTATCTCCCTTTAGTAGAGATAGGTTACAGGTGTCATGTCATGACCACGCAGTCGTGAGGAAAGTGGCCAGTCAGCCAGTAAGCTTATTGGTGTCAACACCAGCTGTTACATGCTACAGCTTACAAGCCCATGGTGCTATTTCGATTTGGGAATATATCTTCCCAAGAAATATAATGAAATTTCGGTTCGCAGTTCTCAATTTGGAAAACCCAAGACTCGCCGTTTCCCCTTCATGGAATATGTCCTCGCCTGGTACGTAGTAGATGAATCTGGAACCATAAACATGGCTTCTCTAGAAACACAGAAGAATTTCCATGTTATATGTAAGACTCTCCGTTTTTGTTTCACTTGTTTCAGTAGGCTATAAATTTTTAGCCTCTCTTGATTACAGCCATTTTGGCTTGTGTAATACCGTCTCTTCTTTCTTTTTTATCATTTGGAATCAATTTATCAAGTTTTATCACCTTGCCGAAGTTCTTGACACAGTCCGATATTGTTAAAATGCAGACAACCATTATCTGGGACATTTCTCTGGCACTTTGACGTGGGTTTTGTTCTGCTAGTGTTTTCACTGTTATTTCTTTTATCGAGTATCAACTTTATATATGCCTTTACGATAAAAATCTAAAAGTTTGGACGCCAAAGAAATCTTTCAAATGTGTTTAATCATCTTTATAATGGAATGTCTTTTCGCTTAAAAAGAAATTGTTACGATGCATGCAAAAAGTGGTATTCAGAAAATCAGGAGAAGACGTGGCAATGTCTACGAGTTTCTGCAGTGCCATCCACGCAATAATGCCATGAAGTACAGTGGGCTATGATAAGTTTTAGCCACCCTTAATTACAGCCATTTTGGCTTGTGTAATAAAGTCTCTTCTTTTTTTTCAGATAATACCGTATTAGTATCAAGCTACTCTCATCTATGAACAACATTTGACTTATATTTTACAATGAAAGTTCGTGGAAGTAAGAAAATTGATGAATTTCAACAAGTGCATATTATAGGATGGCATCAGTGTTGCAAGTCAAATAGAGAAATTGTTAGGTTTTTCTAGGTTAATCATCAAATGGTTAATAATATTGTCAAGAAATTTAATGAAGAATGCCATTGTCGTGTGGGAAAACATCCAGGAAGACTAAGCATCGTATCTGAGCGAACCAAAAGGGCACTGAAGAGGGAAGTCATCAGAAACTGTTATCAGACCGTCAAAGATATCGCCAACAGCATGGAAATGTCGCCATATGCGGTGAGAAAGACTCTGAAATAGCTAGGTGATCAAAGAAGAGTTGCAAGAAAGAAGCCCTTGATTTCAGGGGTTAATAGGAACATGTTACGGACTAAGCGAGAGAATTCGAGAGCAAAGATTATGAAATTTGGCAGTCTGTAATTTGGTCAGATGAAAGTAAATTCTGCCAATATTCGAATTCGAGACAGGTTTTTGTTTGCAGTAATCAGATTGAAACTTGGAAAACTAAATGTCTCCAGGTGACCGTGAAACACGGAGGGATTGGAGTAATGGTGTGGGATGCTGTCTCTTTTGGTGGGAAAACTGAGCTGATTCTTGTCGACGATCGGTTGAATGGTACAAAATACTGTCAAATATTAGAGAAAGGAATGCTCCCACTATTTGAAACCAATCAGATTGACAAAAATGTGTACCTTTTTCAAGAAGATGGAGCGTCATGTCATACGAGTAAAGTGGCAAAGACCTGGAAGGAATCGCAAGGAATCAAGTCATTGTTATGTGTAACCCAAAGTCCTGACATCAATCCAATAGAGCACGTTTGGTAGCACCTTGACCCAAAGCTTCGAGAGCGTGCAACCAAAATTACATTAGTGGCAACCCTTAAAGAAACATTGCTAAAGACATATGGCTCAGACGATTGTTAATAACTTGATCAAATCCGAGAAAAATCGAATACAAGCACCTAAAGTAGTAAATGGAGTAACTGCTCCATATTAAATCCAAATAATTTTTATTTATGTTGAGTAAGGATTTACGCAATTAAATTTTGAAATTGGATGTAGTTTATTTCTCCTTACTAAAAAAAACTTTTTTTAGGCAACTGTACACTCTGCCCTTCCGTGTAGATATATGTAATATATCTCTGCGTCGGACACATGTATATATGTATATATAGTTTTGTGTATGTTTTAGGGGCATAAAAGTCTCTCTGAGAACAAAGTATGTTTGTCATTTATTTTTTCTTTCAGCCTTTACGTGAACTACGGTGTTATTATATCATGGATATTATAATGCCCATAATGTGGGAAATTCAAACGAGAGATTAAACATTTCTACTATGGCTCTCTTTCGTTACAGCAAAATTAAACATCGAAAACATTAAACATTAA
This sequence comes from Acanthosepion pharaonis, assembly GCA_903632075.3. Classification (NCBI taxonomy): domain Eukaryota; kingdom Metazoa; phylum Mollusca; class Cephalopoda; order Sepiida; family Sepiidae; genus Acanthosepion; species Acanthosepion pharaonis. The sequence continues at coordinate 207,957 of CAHIKZ030001962.1, read as the reverse complement.
ACACAAATTAAACATTAAACACAAATTACTGGTTCAATTACGGGACGGCTCTGGGTATAAACACCTAAGTGACCAGGTTTATTTTTTACTTGAAATCGCTTGGAAGAGGATAATGATATGGTCCTTGTTCGATCTCAACAGCACCAATACTCAATTACAAGCATCAAACAAAGATTTCACTCGTCAACAAAAAAAGAAAACTTTTGAAATAGTGTCCAGACACCAAACATTATTTTATCTAATTTGAGGCCGCTGAATCTGAAAATGGCGTTACTGTTTTTGGTGTACAGAAATGTCTTATTTATGGGGGGTGAGGCATTATTTTTAATTTGTTTCCTGTACATATAATATTGAACAATAGCAATATTTCTCAAAATAAAACCGTAGAAACCTCTCAATTCGTATTTCAATCAACAAAGAACTTAAGAATCGAACGAATGTTTTAACAAATGCAATAAATCAGTAAAAACCATTTATATTGGAAACAAATTAAAGCGATTCCTTTTGTTAGGCTTTCATTCATTCCATTCCCCTAACACTTACTTCCGGTGAAACAATAAATAAATAAATTAAATGGTGTCAAGACCTCAAACATATTTTTTAGCTAATTTGAGGGCACAGAATCTGAAAATGACCTTAGTTTTTCTTGGTTAGCTACCGGTTTTGCTGTGAAGAAATGCCCCATTGTTGAAAAAAATTGTTTCTTTGTTTTCTGTGTATATGATATTGTCTGATGGCAATATTTCTCAAAATAAGATCGTACAAAGCTCACAATCCGTATTTAAACCAACAAATATTGGTTTGCTTATTGAGAAATATTATATTTGCAATAACAATCAGACCCTAAGTCTTTAAAAATAACACGATTCAATTAACAAGATGATTTAATAAACTAACAGCAGAAATAAAACCTTCGTGAACATAAGAACTATGGCAAAAATTTTCTTTTTTGACTGTTTGTCATGTTCAATGTTATTTAAGACCCTTTTGATATCCCAGAAGTATCATATACAATGGTATAGGTGCATACAATCGGGATGTCTTTACTTAGAGTTTCTTTCCAACGATGAAAGCAAAATGTACTCAATGTCCTTGGTTTCCTTCTGTGGTTATGAGATAAATTTATGAATATCAAACAAGATTTTCGGGTTTCATTTTTTTGATGTCACCTTAATTATCCAGTTTGGAAAAATTCGGTACGTCTTTTTTTAATTTTTTGGCTAAAAAACACTTTTTTTCTTATAGTTTATTTCAGGTGACTGATATAAATTGCTCGACCTACCTGAAAATTGATAGGTTTCTACGACCTTTATTAACTAAATTTTGCGACCAGCCAAGATCGCAAATTGATCTTTTTTTCCAAAAACGAGCAATTTCAATATAGCAAAAATGGTAACTAACCATAAAAAAACTACGGTCATTTTCGGAATCAGCACCATCAAATTAGCTACGAAACGTGTTTTGATTCTTGGCACCAAAAATCGTGTGGACCTTTGTCTTGTGAGGTGAAAAAATGCACCAAAAATCGTGTGGATCTTTGTCTTGTGAGTTGAAAAAATGCAAGAAACAAACCTAAGAAAACAATAAAAAAACGGACGTCATTCAAGAAACACCCGGTTATGTAAACATTTTGTTGGTCCGGTTTCAACCAAGAAAATTTCCGTCTTCGAAACCGCATTGCTTTACTGAACCAACCTTCTGTAATCCTGTCATTAGGATCCAATTCGAGATAATAAATATTTTCCTTCGTGTACTAAGTCTTTAAATATAACACGATTGAATATACCAAGACCAACAAGTATTTTCATCAAATCATTTGATAATCTAACAGTAGAATTAAAACCTTCGTGAACATAAGAACTATGATAAAAATGTTCTCTCTCTTGACTGTTTGCCATGTTCGATGTTATTGAAGTTCCTTTTAATACTCCAGCAGTATCATGTACAATAGAATAGGTGCGTTCAACTGGGATGTCTTGGAGTTTCTTTCCAACTGTGAAAACAAAATGCTCTCAAAGTGCTTGGTTTCCTTCCGTAAGTGATGGGATAAATTTATGAATATCAAACAGAAGAGTTTAGGGTTTCATTTTTTTATGTAACCTTAATTATCAGGTTTAGTAATCTGTATTACTGACAAAGTTTATCAATCAATTTGAATTTTGGCGATAAATTGGAAAACTTCAGTACTTCTATTTTAAAATTTTTGACCCCAAAACACATTTTTTATATATATATATATATATATATATATATATATATATATATATATATATATATTTTCATCTGGATACGTAAATTCGGCTTACCTGAAAATGGATTGGTTTCTCCGACCTTTATTAACTAACTTTTGCGATCAGACAAGATCGTAAATTGATCTTTTTTTTTTTTCTAAAAATGAGCAATTTCAGTACTGTTCTTTTTTCTCATTTGGATATATATATATATATATATCTTTGGATTGATGTCTCCTTGGAATTATCCTACTAATTATCAATTGATATATATATATATATATATATATATATATATATATATATATATATATATATATATATATATATATGTCCCCTTGTATTCTAATTAACTAACTTGCCGCATTAATGTTTTCTCTGTCACTGTCATTTCTGAGGGCAAACTATTCCTTCCTCTTCTTTACGACGTCCCATCGTTACTGCATTTTTTATTTCTCTCTGAACGTTACCCTACTCAATCAAACCTTGAAAATTTGTTCTCTACAATGAATGTTTCCGCCATGACAGGAGTAGCGAAGAGGGGCATTCAGAAATGTTCCATTCCCGTCTCACGTCGAAACGACCGGAAACTTTCCGATTATGACAGGCGCCATGTTGATGTAATATATAATCTGAACTGCTGCCAACGCTTCTCGCTGCTTTTGTCGTCTGCTCGACGCATTCTACTTCACGCGGAGAATAATTTGTAAACAATATTTTATTTACATACGATTATCTTCCTCCATCTTTCATCATTTCTTTTCTTTCTCTCTTTTTTTTTTTTTTTGTTTGTTTCTCTATTTTCTATTTGTATTGTATTCTGTTTCTTCTTTTCTCCTCTCTTCCCACTTTCTATTTAATGTTTGCCTCATTCCCTTTGTTAATGATTTTACCTCAAGCAAGGCAATGAAGCCACTTAGACGCAAAGGGGTTACGGAGATTTTAAGAATATGAGAAAGACAAACATATTATTAAGGATAAAATACAATAAAAGAACAGGAATCTAGAAGAGAAAAAAAAGATACCGACTGATACAAGATTAAAATTTTTTAGCATCAATTTGACTGGAACCCGGAAGAAAAATGCGGTAGATAAAACTGTTAGTATAGAACTTACGATTATATCTAGCCATTTCAACTATAAAATCATGAGACCTAGCTGCCAATCTAGTACTGCGGTTAAATTCATAGAGTCTCAGTACCATAAAAGAGAGTTCATCAGAAGAATTACAATGAAAACATTTATTAAAAAGGCAAAGGGAAGCTACATTACGGCGGTTGTAAAATGACTGAAAACCGAGATGCAAGATCTGGATCAATAACATTGCAGATTCTTCTTTGGATATTATCAACGGTCTCTAAATATATAGCAAGAGTACCAGACCGTGTGTAGCAATAATATTCAATGCATGGACGAATAGTAATAATATTAAATATAATAATTTTTAATCAAACAGTGCACCGACGCACACACGCACATGCACACACGCGCGCGCAAACACACACATGCTTTCATTGCTTTAACTGGGTATTGAACTCACGCTCTTTGGGTCCTGTCACTGGATCTAACTAACGCATTTATCCGCAGTGCCATGTGTGAGTTCAAGACCTGGTTAAATCACTGGAGAACTTGGAGAGGGGAATTAACAGGAGATAACCGATAACTGACATCCATTAAACATGGAACTAGAAAAGTCTACCCCAGTGAGCGAAATAAAGGGTTCAGTTCGACATTCCAACCACCTGAAGAAGGCCAGAGTGTACAACGGCCGAAACGTTGTAATAAATATGGCACAAAGATGAGGACAATAGTCCGAATAATGTACATAATACCTCATCTCAGAAATATAGACAGATACTGAAAGGCCGAAACGTTGTAATAAATATGGCAACAAAGATGAGGACAATAGTCCGAATAATGTAAATAGTGTACATAATACCTCATCTCAGAAATATAGACAGATACTGAAGGGCCGAAACTTTGTAATAAATATGGCAACAAAGATGAGGACAATAGTACCAATAATGTAAATAGTATACATAATACCTCATCTCCGAAATATAGACAGATACTGAAGGGCCGAAACGTTGTAATAAATATGGTGACTAAGATGAGGACAATAGTCCGAATGATGTAAATAGTGTACATAATACCTCATCTCAGAAATATAGACAGATACTGAAGGGCCGAAACGTTGTAATAAATATGACGACAAAAATGAGGACAATAGTCCGAATAATGTAAATAGTGTACATAATACATCATCTCAGAAATATAGACAGATACTGAAGGGCCGAAACGTTGTAATAAATATGACGACAAAGATGGTATGTATCAATCCACCCACGGGGATCGAATGTGGCACAAGGCCTTTTTAATGTGGGTATCTCTGAGCCCGTAGGCCCAGCCAAAAATAAATAACCATCCAAACCCGCCGAGGCGGGCCAGTTCCGTCAACCTCCCCCAACCAAACCCTACCCTTCGGAGACAGATAGTGAAAGGCCGAAACGTTGTAATAAATATGGCAACAAAAGATGAGGACAATAGTCCGAATAATGTAAATAGTGTACATAATACCTCATCTCAGAAATATAGACAAATAAAAAAAAAATTGTTGATGATATTGTCTCTTCCTACTCAGTTTCATATGGCAAAATCAACGAGCTATACTATTCTTACAAATAAAGAGACGATCGTGTCTTTCCTTCCCTTTTCCAAATAATAACATCTCTTTTCTTCCTCTTCTATTTACGCCATTAACTCTCCTACATGTACGTAAGGTAAAATTACTCTTCGTCTATATTTTATCTATTTATTTTTCTTAGATTTGGTGATTTTCATTAGTTTTATGTATTATATGATTTTCATTAATTTTATGTATTATATGATTTTCATTAGTTTTATGTATTATATGATTTTCATTAGTTTTGTGTATTATATGATTTTCATTAGTTTTATGTATTATATGATTTTCATTAGTTTTATGTATTATATGATTTTCATTAGTTTTGTGTATTATATGATTTTCATTAGTTTTGTGTGTAAAATTGTGCACAAAGTACTGTTGTTAAAGTTTAACTAAACAATCATCTTGAGACCAGGAACGGATTAATCCATTTTACATTGATTCCTATTAGAAAAATCCTTTCGGTTTACGAACATTTCGGGTTAGGAACGGGCATCAAGAACGAACTAAACTCGTGAACCGAGGCTCCACTGTATTTATTAAAGGTTAAACTGCTGCTTTGTGGAACTGAATCCCAAGATCTTTCCAAGATCACTATAATATATTCAAAAATCTAAATTCAATGTCACTCGTGTCCTTCTGTCATCTTAATATCCGTGTTTTTTTTTTCTCATATTCTTTCACACTCAGTAACTCCTTGCGTCTTAGTAGATTTATTGCCTTGCTTGGGATGAAATGATTAAATGCAATGTCAATCGTTATCTTCTCTCTTCTTAATTCCTCTTCTTTTATTGTTCTCTCTCCTTAATAGTGTTTTTTTTTCTTATTCTTTCACACTCAGTAACTCCTTGCGTCTTAGTAGATTTATTGCCTTTGCTTTGGGATGAAATGAAAGAAATTAAATTCAATGTCAATCGTTATCTTCTCTCTTCTTTTTCCTTTTTTATTGTTCTCTCTCCTCTTAATGTATCTTTTTTCTTTTTTTCATATTCTTTTCACACTCAATTAAGCCCTTGCGTCTTAGTAGATTTATTGCCTTGCTTGGGATGAAATGATTAAATTTAATGTCAATCGTTATCTTCTCTCTTCTTAATTCCTCTTCTTTTATTGTTCTCTCTCCTTAATAGTGTTTTTCTTTTTTCTCATATTCTTTTCACACTCAAGTAACCCCTTGCGTCTTAGTGGATTTATTGCCTTGATTGGGATGAAATGATTTTTTCTGTGTCAATCGTTATCTTCTATCTTCTTAAATTTCTTTTATTATTTAATCTCTTATTTTCCTTTTTTTTTCCTTTTTGGATTTTCTTTCCAAACTCATAACCCCTTTGAGTATTAACTTATTTATTGCCTTGTCTTGAGTTTAAAAAATATTGAATTGTAAATTTATTATATATATGATATAAATTTTGCTTTAATATTAAATTTAAGTATTTATCAATTTTACATGGTTATATACTTTTTAAATTACTTTATTAAATTTATATGACATTAAATACTTTCTAAATTTAAATTACCATATGTTTATATTCTATTCAGATTGCATGTGTTAAAACACAGATTACTATTATTCTATTGTAGTTATGCTTGTCCCTCTCTTCTTATTATTTTTTATTATCGTTGTTGTTGTTGTTGTTGCTTTTGTTGTCTTTCTTCACCATTTTCATTTTGCTTAACTTCAGTTTCTTCGCATTATTATTATTATTATTATTATTATTATTATTATTCCTATATTTTATTTTCTTTTCCATCGTCTTTAGGATATCGTCGTCTTCTTTATCTTCATTTTCTTAGAAATTATTATTATTATTATTATTATTATTATTGTCCTTTTCGAAAGAAATATCCCTTGACTACCTTAATCAAAAAATTCTACATCACAATTTTAAAATCTCACTATTATTATTTTTATTATTAATATTAATATTGTTCTTCTTATTTAAATTTTCTTGGATTTAAATTACTGAATTTCCTTTTTACATCTCCTTTTCCAGTCATTATTATTATTATTGTCCTTCTTAGCCGTCTTCTTCTTTATTTACCGTCGTCTTCTTCTACATCTTTTTTTTTCTTTTTTCTTCAATCTTCTTCTTCTTCTTCTTCTTCTTCTTCTTCTTTTTCAGATATTATTATTATTATTATTATTATTTTATATAGTCTTAAATTTCTGAAAAAAAAAATATTTCTTCTTTTTGCTTCTATCCTTTTCTTTCTTTTGGATTTAAAATTTTCTTTTTTTTCTTCTTCAAATTCTTTCTTTTATTTTATTATTATTATTATTATTAAACCTTCTTAGCCGTCTTTAATTGGCTACATTTTCTTCTTTCACATTTCTTTTTTTTTCTTATCTTCTTCTTCTTTGTTTCTTCTTTTTTTATTATTATTATTATTATTATTATTATTATTTTATTTTTCGCCGTCTTCTTCTTTTTAAATTCAAAAAAAAAACTTCTACATTCTTTTATTTTCTCATTATTAAAATTATTATTATTATTATTATTATTATTATTTTCTTCTTTGTTTTTTTTTTTTTAAAAATAATACGTCTTCTCCTTCTACATCTCCTTTTTATTCTGACTATTAATATTAGTTGATGTATTTAATAATTTTTCGTAATGATTTTAATATGTTTCTCTCTATTTGTCTCGTCCATATTTATCGTATTTTTTTTTTATTATGCTTATTCCAAGTTATTACTATTTCGGATACGTGTAAGATATCGTTAGTAATATAAAAGTTTACACAATTTCATTACCTTTTTTTAATTTCCTTTTCTAAATCGTTTCGAATCTAACTCATTTTTAATTGTCCTCACTATACTTAAAACCATTCATTTTTATTAATTCATTTTGAAGAATGTCCTCATTATTATCGTCGTTTTCATTGTATAATTTATTATTATCATCCGCGGTAGTAGAAACGCTAATACGTTTTACCTTTTTTTTTTTTTTTTTATTTTAGATGTATAAAAAAAATTAGTAGCGTTCAAAATATGGAAATGGTGGTCCATGTTTGTTTTGCCGACATCAAAAAATAAAAAAAATAAGAGGAAGAAGAAAAGAAAAATCACAAAATGAGAATTGTTCAAAATTTAGAAATTTACCGAAAGGCGAACGCGGTATATATAATAATAAAGATAATAATATATAATAATAATATAAGAATAATTATAATAATAAAATTTTTTTTTAATAATAATAATAATATTTTAAAATAATATATTTAAAATAAGAAGATTCCTAATTATAAATTAATGGATATTTAAAAATCAATTTGATTAAAAAAAAAAATTTTTCATTAAAGAATATGAAATAAAAATATAAATATATATAATAAAATATTCAATAAATATATTTAAAAATTAATTTAAAAAAAAACATAAAAAGAAAACGTAGAAAAAATTCTTTTCATTTTTTAAATTAAATTTTATTTTTTTTTTATTTATTTCAATAATATCGTAAAAAAAAATAAAAATAAATTTCAGAATTTAACGCAAATAAAATAAGGATAGTTGTTTTAGTTTTTTTTGTATCTGATTTTATATATAATAAATATAAATAATATAATATTCAAATGATATTGATAATTGTAAAAGAGATGTTTTAAATAGACCTTTAGATAGATTAATATTTAATAAATAATAAAAAATAATAATAGATATAAATAAAATAAGAATATTAAACATTTAATTTGAAAAAAAATTTTCCAGAAAGGAAATAAAAAAAAAAAAAGAAATCGATTTTTAATTAAATAACAACAGAATATATAAAAAAAAAAAAAAATAAAATAAAAAAAAAAATACCAAATTCAAAAATATATATAAATATAATAATCTAAAAAAATTTTTTTATAAAAAATATTTTTATATAATAATCCAATATATATATATTTATATATATATATATAAAAATTTTGTTCGCTAATTTTCTCATCATTAAATTTTATAAATATGACTATATATTTGTTTATAAAATATATATTATATATATATATATATATATTGATTTAAATTTATTTTCATCATTGTTATTATTAAAGGTATTTTTTTATTTTTGGCAAATGCTGGTTCGTTTGATGTTGAATAATTTATCCTTTTAAATTTTTCATTTTGATTTCTTTATATTTTTTAAATGACCTTTTTATTAGATGTCTGAAGGAATTGCAAAAATCATACAATTATTTTTAAATTTTTGAAAGATTTTAAATAATTTTTTATTATTATTATTATTTGCTATTTTAATTTTTTTTTTAATCAATAAAAGAATGAAAATTTTCCTTTTCTTCCTTGAATTTTTATTTTTTCTTATTTTCAATTTTTTCCTAATATAAATATTCTTTTTTTTTTTTTTTGATTTATTTTCTTTTTCATATTAATATTATTATTATTTATATTTAATTTTGTCTTCTTAATAAATAATTATTTCTTCTAATCTGATTTTAGTATTCTCATTATTATTATTATTATTATTATTATTATTATTAATTATTGTTGTTGTTTTGTTGTTTTTTCAAAAGACATTTTATTTATAAATTCGTCTTCTCCTTCTACAATTATCAATTTTTTTTCATATATTTTATTATTATTATTATTAGTAGTTTAGTTTATTTTTTTTTTTCTTTTTGAATATTGTTATTTTTTTTATTTCTTCATTTTTTCAAATTATTTTTTTTTTTATTATTATTGAAATTCTTTAAAAAAAAAAATTATTTTTTCTTGAAATCCTTCGTCAAAATCTTTTTTCTAAAATCATTCTTTTTAAATTTAAAATTATTATTGATTTTCTTTCTTCATCTTCTTCCTTGACTATAATAATTCTTCTTCTTTTATCATTTCTTAAAATTTTTTATTATTGAAATAAATTATTATTATTATTATAAAACTTGAAATAAACTTCTGATTTGGTTAAATATGTCTTCCTTCTACATCTCCTATTTAAAAAATTTTATTATTATTATTATTATTATTAAAATTATTATTATTATTGTTTTTTAAAATCTTCCTTTTTTACCATAAAATTTCTTTTCTACATCTCCTCTTCATTCGCATTATTATTATTATTATTATTATTATTATTAAAATTATTAAAAAAATATTCTTCTTGGCTATGTATTTTGTCTTCTCCTTCTGCCACATCTCCTATTTCTTCTCATTATTTTTATTATTATTATTATTATAAAATTATTATTGTCCCTTCTTAAGCAGATTTCTCCTTTTAAATTTCCTCCTAACTCTTTCTCATTATTATTGTTATAATTAAATTTATTATTATTTTATAATTTTCTTATATATATTTTTTTATATGTTTATGTTCTTCATATTCTTATTCCTTTCATCGACGTCGTCTCCTTGACAAACTTTTCCCTCTTTTTTCCGCTTCTACATGTTTGAAATTTTTTAAAATATCACGCTTCCAACAAAAAAAGCATTATATAATTAAATGGTTTTGTAAAAGATTTAAAACTAATTTTTAATAAATATTTTCATATTTTTTTTATTTATATTTCAAAATAATATATATATATTTATATCAAAATAATTTTATATCAGGTCATCCCATAAGTTCTGTCCGAATTTTAACTTTTTGTTAAAATAAACGAAATTTAAAGAGTGTTTTATAATGTCTAATGGATCTGAACATTTTTTTATGGTTAGATGCATTTAAACTGATCAAATTTTATTTCAGAGAACAATAAAATTAAATCTTGTTTGATTAAAACCCTGCTAACATGGAAGTACCCAAGAATCATTTGAGACACATAATGCTTTATGAGTTCAAGAAAGGAAACTCAGCAGCCAAAGCAGTTAGAAACATTCACTCATTTTATGGAGAGGAATGTGTGAGTGAAAGAACTTGCAGAAGATGGTTTGCAAAATTCAGAGGTGGAGATTTCACCCTTGAAGATGAAGATCGAACCGGACGTCCAGTTGAGTTTGATGAAAAGCTTCTTGAAGCAGCCCTTGAAGAAAATCCTGCTTTATCAGTTGAGGAATTGGCAGTGGTTCTCAGTTCAAACCATACAACTGTTCATCGTCATCTTCAACAACTTGGAAAAGTTCCTAAACTTGGAAAATGGGTGCCTCATGAATTGTCTGAAAACAACCTCAAATCCCGAGTTGACATCTGCTCTTCTCTCCATTCTCGCCAACTTGTTTCACCTTTTTTGGATAGACTTGTGACTGGCGACGAAAAATGGATCTTTTTATCGAAATGTTAAGCGCCGTAGACAGTGGCTTGGTAAAGGGGAAGGACCCCAGCCACAGTCGAGAAGGGAACTTCATGGGCAAAAGGTTCTTCTTTCAATCTGGTGGGATCGCCAAGGAATAATCCACTTTGAATTCTTACCACCTAATGCAACAATTAATGCTCAAATATACTGTCAGCAATTAGAGCGTTTGAACCAAGCTTTGAGAAAAAAAGACCTGCTCTAGTGAATCGAAAAGAGGTGATGTTTCATCAGGACAATGCGCGACCCCACACAGCAAGAATCACGTCACAAAACATCGAAGAACTTGGTTGGGAGAAAATTCCTCATCCACCTTATTCTCCCGATCTTGCTCCTTCAGACTACCATTTGTTTCGTAGCTTACAGAATCATTTGGAAGAAACAGCTTTTGTAACACAGGAAGAGGTTAAAACTGACATCTGTGTGTTCTTCGAATCAAAGCCAAAAAAATTTTACAGTAATGGAATTAGTAAGCTTGTTAATAGATGGAAGGAAGTCATAGATAATCAGGAAAATACATTGTTGATTGAATCTGTAATTAAATGTAACATTTGGTCACTTGTTTTCTTTATTCAAAATTCGGACAGAACTTATGGTTTGTTTTTTCAATATTAATTCAAAAAAAAAATGAAAAACAAATAAATTAACCTGGACAAATAAATAAATAAATATTTATATATATATATATATATATATATATATATATATTTTCATTTCATATATGTGTGTGAGTGCGTGTGATAAAAAATAGTTTTTAATGTATGCTACATTAATAGGAAAGGGTCAATATGAGAGATAGTGCGTATGTATATACAAAAGTGAACACTGAGGTCAATACTTAGTGAACCGTCTGTTTCATGATTTAATATGAAACTTCATCTACTTTTTTCTTTGTCAATTTTACAACATAATATATATATATATATATATATATATATATATATATATATATATATATATAAAAAAATTCTCCGATTTAATCGGTAGAGAAGACAATATTTATGAATAAAAAATGACAATAGGAAAAAGGTAATTGCTGACGCGTTTCGTCCAATGTGGACTTTATCAAAGCAAAATACGAAAATATTTCCTATTGTCATTTTATTTATAATAAATATATATATATATATATATATATATATATATATATATATATATATATAAATATATATATATCATGTATTTGAAGTCGTGCAATGTTTTGTAAAAGCAGTATCTTGTCTCTAGATCAATTTCAGTGAGTAGTATTTAAAAAACCTCGATCTTCACTGGTTGCCCCATATATTTAAATTCATTTTAAAAAAAGATCACATGAGAAATCTTTTTTCCTTAAATATATATATATATATATATATATATATATATATATATATATATATATATATATATATTATGCAAATTAATTGAAACAAAATTTTGAGTTTCCTTTCTTTCAACTTACGGTTTTAGACCCACAGCCATGACAGTGTGTAATCTGTTTCTACCTTCGCCTCATATTAGGCCATTTGCAATGTGTGCAGTAATGTATTTTCGGGGGTGTATGATGAAATTTATTAGGCCTTCAAATATATTACGTCATCCGTGATTGCATCAGATTTTTATCACGCACAGACACAATTGTCTCGACTGTCGATTAGTTGTCCTACGGCCATTGTCTGCGATGGAAGTTACTCTAAAGAAGCGTACGAAAATAGTAACGCTGCATGAACACACTGGCAAGCCTTACGAGTGAGGAAATCAAAGTAATATCAACTGACCCGGGAACTCTCCTGATTTAAATCCAATCGAGAATTTGTGGTTAATCTGGATAGAACGACTTTGTGGAATGGATAGACAAAGTACTAACATTTGCATTGGGTCAAGTTTCATTGGAAAATAATAACGGAATTATTCATTTTGTTTCAATTAATTTGCACAAGGATATATATATATATATATATATATATATATATATATATATAGGTAAAATTTTGTTGTAAAATAATTTGTCTATATGTTCACACGCCTATTTATCTACAGATAAATTAACGTTTGTCGGTTGAGATCGTCGAAAGTATTATTAACAAAAAAAAACCTATAAATTTTGATACAGGCAATGTACAGGCATACAGGATTGATATGAAATTAAGAATGATGACTGTGACCTCCTTTAAGGCAGTGAATATTAGATGAAGAAGAGACTCGAAGAAACGGAGATATAGTTCTACAGACGGATGCTAAGGATACCATGGACCCAAACATGTGAGCAACGATGAGGTTTTGGAGAGGATGCAAACAAGGAGGAAGCTTATAATTAGCATCAGGAAAAGGCAGCTGAAATTTCTGGGACACATAATGAGAAAGGAAGGCTTAGAGAACCTGATACTCACAGGGCGGATAGAGGGAAAGAGATAAAAGGGAAAGGAACACGTGACATACTTAGTGAGCTTACGCAAGTGGCTGGCAGAACAGGATCTGGGAGAAGTAGCGGACAAAATATATTGAGAAGTACAAGGGATTTGAAAGGGAGAATGATCGCCTGAAGGATTCACATTAAAGAAGGAAGATTAAAAGAATTTTTTTTTACTGTGTTGATACATATTTTCTTCTTAATTCCTAATCCTAATTACATTGTTGATAAACAAATAAGATGTTCTATCAGTAATGCTTATACAAAGCAAATCGAATATAATACTGATTCAACTAACCCAAAATATATTAATCTTTTATTTCACAAACAAATGCATTCTAATTATAATCAAGACGAAAATATTCTAAAAAAAAAACTGAACTGCTACGTGATATCTGCCCTCCTCATGTTGGGCTGTCTCCTCAAAGATGAAGAAGAGATTCGAGGCAACGGATGTATGGACCGGTCATGTGAGCAAAGATGAGGTTTTGAAGAGGATGCAAACAAGGAAGGGGTATATACTTAACCTCAGGAAAAGGCAACTGAATTTTCTAGGAAACAATGAAAAAAAGATGGCTTGGAGAATCTGATACTCACAGGTCGAATAGAGGGAAAAAAAGAAGTCTGCTAAGGATATCATAGATCGAGCGTGAAGTAACGATGAGGTTTTGAAAATGAAAACAAGGATAAAATATTTTCATCAGGAAAAAGGCAGCTGAAATTTCTAGGAAACAATGAAAAAAGACGGCTTGGAGAATCTGATACTCACAGGTCGAATAGAGGAAAGAAAGAAGTCTGCTAAAAAAAGACCGAGCGTGTAAAAGAACGAAAGGTTTTTGAAGTGGATGAAAACAAGGATGGCTTATATTTAACATCAGGAAAAGGCAGCTGAAATTTCTAGAAACAATGAAAAAAGAAATTTTGGAGAATCTGATACTCACAGGTCGAATAGAGGAAAAACTAAGAAGTCTGCTAAGAATATTATAGAAATAGCGTGTTAGTAACGATGAGGTTTTGAAATGGATGAAAACAAAAAGCTGGTTATATTTAACATCAGGAAAAGGCTGAATTTTCTTAATAAACAATGAAAAAAAGATGGCTTGAGAATCTGATACTCAAAGTCGAATAGAGAAAGAAAAGAAGTCTGCTAAAATTATATTTGAGCGTTAAGTTTTTTGATGAGGTTTTGAAGTGGATGAAATCAAAGGAACTGGCTTATATTTAACATCAGGAAATTTCTGAAATTTCTTTAAAATGAAAAAAAATTTGGAGAATCTGATACTCAAGGTCGAATAGAGGGAAAGAAAGTTTCTGCTAAGAATATTTTAGACCGAGCGTCAAAAGTAACGACGAGGTTTTGAATTGAAATGAAAAAGGTTTAAGGAAAAAAACTTTATATTTAACATCAGGAAAAAGGCAAAAAAAATTTTTTTTTGAAAAAAGACGGCTTGGAGAATCTGATATTACCACAGGTCGAATAGAGGGAAAGTTTTTGCTAAGAATATTTAGACCGAGCGTTTTAACGATGAGGTTTTGATGGATGAAAACAATTTGGCATTTATTTTTTTATCCGGAAAAGGCTTAATTAAATTTTCTAGGAAACAATGAAAAAAAAATGGCTTGGAGAATCTGATAATCACAGGAATAGAGGAAAAAAAAGAAGTCTGCTAAAATATTATAACCGAGCGTGTAAAAGTAACGATGAGGTTTTGAATTAATGAAAACAAGGAGCTTGCTTATATTTAACATCAGGAAAAGGCATGAAATTTCTAGGAAACAATGAAAAAGACGGCTTAGAATTGATACTCAAAGAATAGAGGGAAAGAAAGAAGTCTGCTAAGAATATTTATGACCGAGCCATCGCAAAACGATGAGGTTTTGAAGTGGATGAAAACAAGGAGCTTTATATTTAACATCAGGAAAAGGCAGCTGAAATTTCTAGGAAACAATGAAAAAAAGACGGCTTGGAGAATCTGATACTCTTGTCGAATAGAGGGAAAATGTTCCACTGCTAAGAATATTATAGACCGAGCGTAAATAACGATGATTTTGAGGATGAAAACAAGAGCTGGCTTAAATTAACATCAGAAAAAGGAGCTGAAATTTCTAGGAAACAATGAAAAAAGACAAATCTGATATTTCTTAGGTCGAATAAAAAGAAAGAAGTCTGCTAAGAATATTATAGACCGATCGTGTTCCAACGATGAGGTTTTGAAGTGATGAAAAAAGGAGCTTTATTTTAATCAAAAAAATAAAATTTCCTGAAAACAATGAAAAAAGATGGCTTGGAGAATCTGATACTCACAGGTCGAATCAAGAAAGAAAGAAGTCTGCTAAGAATATTATAGACTCGAGCGTGTAAGAACGATGAGGTTTTGAAGTGGATGAAAACAAAGGAGCTGGCTTATATTTAACATCAGGAAAAAAAAGCTGAAATTTCTAGGAAACAATGAAAAAGATTGACTGGAGAATCTGATACTCACAGGTCGAATAGAGGGAAAGAAAGAAGTCTGCTAAGAATATTATAGACCGAGCGTGTAAGTAACGACGAGGTTTTTGAAGTGGATGAAAACAAGGAGCTGGCTTATATTTAACATCAGGAAAAAACAGCTGAAAAAAGACCGGAAAATAGAAAAAAAAGATCCCAAGAGAATCTGAAACTCTAGACCGTCGAATAGGAAAAAAGAAGTCTCTAAGAATATTATAGACCGAGCGTGAAAATTCAGAAAAAAGGTTTTTGAAAAGAGGATGAAAACAAAGGAATATGGCTTATATTTAACATCGAAAAAAGATGGCTGAATTTTCTAGAACATCATGAAAAAGAATTTGGAAAAATTTGGAGAATCTCATACACAGGTCGAATAGAGGGAAAAAAAAAAAGTCTGCTAAGAATATTATAGACCGAGCGTTTTAGTAACGATGAGGTTTTTGAAGTGGATGAAAACAAGGAGCTGGCTTATATTTAAACATCAGGAAAAGGCAGCTGAAATTTCTAGGAAACAATGAAAAAAGAAAAAATGAATCTGATACTCACAGGTCGAATAGAGGGAAAGAAAGAAGTCTGCTAAGAATATTATAGACCGATGTAAGTAACGATGAGGTTTTTGAATGGATGAAAACAAGGAGCTGGCTTATATTTAACATCAGGAAAAGGCAGCTGAAATTTTTAGGAAACAATGAAAAATTTTGGCTTTGAGAATCTGATACTCACAGGTCGAATAGAGGGAAAAAAAGAAGTCTGCTAAGAATATTATAGACCGAGCGTGTAAGTAACGATGAGGTTTTGAAGTGGATGAAAACAAGGAGCTGGCTTATATTTAACATCAGGAAAAGGCAGCTGAAATTTCTCGGAAACAATGAAAAAAGACGGCTTGGAGAATCTGATACTCACAGGTCGAATAGAGGGAAAGAAAGAAGTCTGCTAAGAATATTATATACCGACCGAGTGTAAGTAACGATGAGGTTTTGAATTTTGAAACAAGGAGCTGGCTTATTTAACATCAGGAAAAGGCAGCTGAATTTTCTAGAAACAATGAAAAAGACGGCTTGGAGAATCTGATACTCACAGGTCGAATAGAGGGAAAGAAAGAAGTCTGCTAAGAATATTATAGACCGAGCGTGCAAGTAACGATGAGGTTTTTTCCCAGTGGATGAAAACAAGGAGCTGGCTTATATTAACATCAGGAAAAGGCAGCTGAAATTTCTTCCCACAATGAAAAAGACGGCTTGGAGAATCTGATAATCACAGGTCGAATAGAGGGAAAAAGAAGTCTGCTAAGAATATTATAGACCGAGCGTGTAAGTAACGATGAGGTTTTGAAGTGGATGAAAACAAGGAGCTGGCTTATATTTAACATCAGGAAAAGGCAGCTGAAATTTCTAGGAAACAATGAAAAAAGACGGCTTGGAGAATCTGATACTCACAGGTCGAATAGAGGGAAAGAAAGAAGTCTGCTAAGAATATTATAGACCGAGCGTGTAAGTAACGATGAGGTTTTTGAAGTGGATGAAAACAAGGGAGCTGGCTTATATTTAACATCAGGAAAAGGCAGCTGAATTTTCTAGGAAACAATGAAAAAAGATGGCTTGGAGAATCTGATACTCACAGGTCGAATAGAGGGAAAGAAAGAAGTCTGCTAAGGATATCATAGATCGAGCGTGTAAGTAACGATGAGGTTTTGAAGTGGATGAAAACAAGGAGCTGGCTTATATTTAACATCAGGAAAAGGCAGCTGAAATTTCTAGGAAACAATGAAAAAAGACGGCTTGGAGAATCTGATACTCTTTGGTCGAATAGAGGAAAAGAAAGAAGTCTGCTAAGAATATTATAGACCGAGCGTGTAAGTAACGATGAGGTTTTTTTTGAGTGGATGAAAACAAGGAGCTGGCTTATATTTAACATCAGTATGAATTTTCTAGGGAAACAATGAAAAAAAGATGGCTTGGAGAATCTGATACTCACAGGTCGAATAGAGGGAAAGAAAGAAGTCTTCTAAGAATATTATAGACCGAGCGTGTAAGTAACGATGAGGTTTTTGAAGTGGATGAAAACAAGGAGCTGGCTTATATTTAACATCAGGAAAAGGCAGCTGAAATTTCTAGGAAACAATGAAAAAAGATGGCTTGGAGAATCTGATACTCACAGGTCGAATAGAGGGAAAGAAAGAAGTCTGCTAAGAATATTATAGACCGAGCGTGTAAGTAACGATGAGGTTTTGAAGTGGATGAAAACAAGGAGCTGGCTTATATTTAACATCAGGAAAAGGCAGCTGAAATTTCTAGGAAACAATGAAAAAGACGGGATTATGGAGAATCTGATAACAGGTCGAATAGAGGGAAAAAAGAAGTCTGCTAAGAATATTATAGACCGAGCGTGTAAGTAACGATGAGGTTTTTGAAGTGGATGAAAACAAGGAGCTCGATTTAACATCAGGAAAAGGCAGCTGAATTTTCTAGGAAACAATGAAAAAAAGATGGCTTGGAGAATCTGATACTCACAGGTCGAATAGAGGGAAAGAAAGAAGTCTGCTAAGAATATTATAGACCGAGCGTGTAAGTAACGATGAGGTTTTTGAAGTGGATGAAAACAAGGAGCTGGCTTATATTTAACATCAGGAAAAGGCAGCTGAAATTTTCTAGGAAACAATGAAAAAGATGGCTTGAGAATCTGATACTCACAGGTCGAATAGAGGGAAAGAAAGAAGTCTGCAATATTATAGACCGAGCGTGTAAGTAACGATGAGGTTTTTAAGTGGATGAAAACAAGGAGCTGGCTTATATTTAACATCAGGAAAAGGCAGCTGAATTTTTCTAGGAAACAATGAAAAAATTATTTGGAGAATCTGATACTCACAGGTTGAATAGAGGGAAAGAAAGAAGTCTGCTAAGAATATTATAGACCGAGCGTGTAAGTAACGATGAGGTTTTGAAGTGGATGAAAACAAGGAGCTGGCTTATATTTAACATCAGGAAAAGGCAGCTGAAATTTCTAGGAAACAATGAAAAAAGATGGCTTGGAGAATCTGATACTCACAGGTCGAATAGAGGGAAAGAAAGAAGTCTGCTAAGAATATTATAGACCGAGCGTGTAAGTAACGATGAGGTTTTGAAGTGGATGAAAACAAGGAGCTGGCTTATATTTAACATCAGGAAAAGGCAGCTGAATTTTCTAGGAAACAATGAAAAAAGATGGCTTGGAGAATCTGATACTCACAGGTCGAATAGAGGAAAGAAAGAAGTCTGCTAAGAATATTATAGACCGAGCGTGTAAGTAACGATGAGGTTTTGAAGTGGATGAAAACAAGGAGCTGGCTTATATTTAACATCAGGAAAAGGCAGCTGAAATTTCTAGGAAACAATGAAAAAGATGGCTTGGAGAATCTGATACTCACAGGTCGAATAGAGGGAAAGAAAGAAGTCTGCTAAGAATATTATAGACCGAGCGTGTTTTTTGAGTAACGATGAGGTTTTGAAGTGGATGAAAACAAGGAGCTGGCTTATATTTAACATCAGGAAAAGGCAGCTGAAATTTCTGCTAGGAAACAATGAAAAAAGATGGCTTGGAGAATCTGATACTCACAGGTCGAATAGAGGAAAGAAAGAAGTCTGCTAAGAATATTATAGACCGAGCGTATGTAAGTAACGATGAGGTTTTGAAGTGGATGAAAACAAGGAGCTGGCTTATATTTAACATCAGGAAAAGGCAGCTGAAATTTCTAGGAAACAATGAAAAAAACACGGCTTGGAGAATCTGATACTCACAGGTCGAATAGAGGGAAAGAAAGAAGTCTGCTTAGAATATTATAGACCGAGCGTGTAAGTAACGATGAGGTTTTTGAAGTGGATGAAAACAAGGAGCTGGCTTATATTTAACATCAGGAAAAGGCAGCTGAATTTTCTAGGAAACAATGAAAAAAATGATGGCTTGGAGAATCTGATACTCACAGGTCGAATAGAGGGAAAGAAAGAAGTCTGCTAAGAATATTATAGACCGAGCGTGTAAGTAACGATGAGGTTTTGAAGTGGATGAAAACAAGGAGCTGGCTTATATTTAACATCAGGAAAAGGCAGCTGAATTTTCTAGGACACGTAATGAGAAAGTATAACCCATTGAGGTTGATATGCTGTAAAACAAAACAAACCAATCTACAGCCTTTATTAGTTGTTCAGTCTTTTTGGTAGACCTCTTTGTATTTGGAGAAGCTTATTTTGATTTCAAATATTGTTTGGAATGCCGTATTGATTCTTTATATTCCGCTTTTTGCAATAACGTTTATAATACAATAACGTTTTGTAAAGTATTCTTGTCATCCACAACATCAGCCTTATTACTTTGTCTAGGTTGCTATCCAATGTCTGAGTCTCTGTGAATGAAATTTCTGTCCGCTCAGTGTCCGCGAATTTTCTCTTTGTCAGCCTCTTGATTTTTTTTTTTTTTTTTTTTTTGTTTTGTCTAAATCCTTACTTTCTAGTATGGCGATGAAAACGTAATCGGCTCCAATGATGCGTCTATGCCAATTCAAATTTCTCTTCTTGGCGGTGGTTGGGAGTTCTTACAATTGACCTGATTCTTAGTGTCTCACACTACGTAATTATTGGCGCGGTCAGTGTAAAAGCTGCTGAAGACGGTTCTGAAGAATCTTATTTGAAATTCTTGCATTCTTCGCTCTAATTCTAATTTTAATGTCCAGAATTCGCAGGCGTACAAAAAGATTTAGAAAAAAAAATAATTCCATTGTACACAACTATCTGATCTCTGATCACAGGTAGATGTAGTTGTCTTTACAGATGTTTGATTTTTTTTTTTTTTGGGGGGTGGCAACAGATGTCATTGTCTGTGATTGTCTCGAATTTAATTATATTCTGGATCTGATAATCGAGACAAGATATTTGAACTGACTCCCTATTTGAAGTTCCTCGCTACCGTCTATTCTCTTGCTTGAAAGGCACTTCTCCCTGTTACATAGAGGAAGGGTTAATACATAAGTGTAAAACAAAAAAAAAATAATAAATGGTAACTCATATATAAGGGAGGTACGGTGGAGATAGCGGCTCGGATTGAGGAATCGGAGAGCCGAGTTCGAATTCTTTTACGTACTAATACCCTTGGGAAAGGTATGAATCTTTTTCTAAACAGCTATGGGTCAATAGCAGGATATACCATGTTTTATAGCTTTGGATGGCAGCTGGCCTACCACAGAAAGAAATGGCAAACTATTTCGGTAAAAAAAAAAAATCTGCCTCGTCAGCCTATCGGAAGATACATGATCGCCTAAGCGTGTATCACGCAAGACACATAACTTACCTGACTGAACATTATTATATTATTCGGTTTGCTTTATTTCCATTAACGTGAAGCAAATTCAGTATAAGCTATGTAGTACAGTGGATACTCTAATGAGGGTGACAGCCATTTCTTGTTCCATATCTATTGTGTACGTTTAGAATGGATTTGTGTGTCTGCGTGTATGTGCCTGTGTGTGTGTGTGTGTGTGTGTGTGTGTGTGTGTGTGTGTGTGTGTGTCGTATAATGCATTTTGTTCGCAGAGGCACAAAATTTTAATACATTCATAGCAGAAGTGTTGTGCTCATGGCAAAATAACTGAAATGTGTCCAACGCTCTTCAACTCTCTTTTTTGAAATGGTTTTCCCTTCCCAAGACTTGCTGTCTCCTCAAGGCAATATAGCCCACTCTACCCTGCTATTTAACCCAATAACTGAAGGAAGACGTATTCATGCCTTTTTTCTCCGAATGGAATTAACGCAAAGTGACGAAACAGAATCAAACAAGAATTGAAACCGGGACACCACCTAATTCACTATCGACGCCTCCCTTGCCGAAGCAACAAAAACAACAGGTTTCGTTGTCCTATCTGGTACATCTCTATCAATAACACATTATATGAAGATGATGTTTGTCTTCCTGTGGAGTTACGATTGGGTTTTATTTCTCTAAGGAAGAAACCAAGAACATAAATTGCTTCGTTGATTGAAATCCAGTACTGTAATGGCATCTTCGATAGCTTATTTTTTCCCTGTATTTATATCTGGGTAAACGATGGAAAGTTTAGTGGACGTTTGTTTCAAAAGTAAATTATTTCTTTCGCAATAAAATTCAATTACTTGCGGTTCGTCATGGTGTTGCCGGTAATGCAAGTCTTATTGTGGCTACCTTTGGTATAACTTCTAAGATGGCGGAGATCGAAGATATGGTAAAATGGCGGCAAAAATTAATGTGAGAGGGAAAATAATAAGATGGCGGTGAATTCACCACAGCAAACTTCTTCGTTTTTCTTTTATATTTTTTTTCATTTTTTTTTTCTTTTTTGTCCGTTTTCATTTGCGACGAATATTTTGTAAATGATTGCGTGAATATGAAACACACTCATGATATATTCTATATTTGTATGTGCTTTTATTTTTTTTTTTACGCATACATACATATATATATATATATATATATATATATATATATATATATATATATATATATATATATATATATATTTTTTTTTTTCTTTTTCGAAACTTATTTCGTTCTTTCTATGACTTTATTTCTTGTTTTGCGTCGTCTGCGCCCGAGGTACCGTGGGACAAGATTATGTTTTCCCCGGTACAACTCGATTTGTACGAGAGGTATTTCAGATTGTTCCTGCCTCTGGAAGCGCCCTTATCATCAATTGTCTCATTTTATACATGATTTCCCAGAAGAGCAGGGACTTTGACAATTCTACCACAAGACAACAATCTTCTTTCTCCTACTTTTTCGTTTTTTCGTATTATTTTTATATATATATATTTTTTTTTCGTGTTTCTGTATGTTTTCGTTCGTTCTTCTCCTGTTTGGGTTCATGCTTACCGCTTTGCTTTATGTTTCTGAGGTATAGCCATTTGGTCTTCTTTACGAAATCTTTCTTTTTCCCCTTGTATTTTTCTTTTTCTTCATCTTTCTTTTTCTCGTTTTTCTTTCTTTCTGTGATCTTTTCTTTCTTTTTGCATTAAACCTGTTTCTTAGCGTTTCCTTTCCTTTTTCTTTTCGCTAATATAATTCCTTTCATTTCCTCTATTTTTCTTCTTCTTTTTCTAACTGCTTTCTTTTTACTTCGTTTTGTCTTTCTTTCTTTCTTTTTTTTCTTTATTTCCCACTCTATTTTGGCAACTTACTATTTGTTTCTTTACTTATAAGTAATCTTACTTTCTCACTTTTTTTTTTTCGTTTTCATTCATTCTATTTTTCTTTTTATATCTTTCTTTCTTTTCTGGTACATTTTTCTTCTTATGCTTCATTACTTTCCTAATATTTTTTCTTTTCTCTTCTTCCTTTGTTCCCATCTATTTCCATTTCATTCATTTATACTTTAGCATGTCTTTCTTTCTTTCTTTCTTTCTTTCTTTCTTTCTTTCTTTCTTTCTTTCTTTTAGCCTTTAGGTTTTTATCATTTGTCTTTATTTTCTATAATAATTCCCACTCTCTCTTTTTTTGTATTTTTACGTTTTCCTTCTTCCCTTGTGTCTTTCTTTCTTTCTTTCTTTCTTTCTTTCTTTCTTTCTTTCTTTCTTTTAGCCATTAGTTTTTTATCTGTTTTCTTTATTTTCTATAATAATTCCCACTCTCTCTTTTTTAGTATATTTATGTTTTCCTTCTTTCTTTCTTTCTTTCTTTCTTTCTTTCTTTCTTTCTTTCTTTCTTTCTTTCTTTCTTTCTTTCTTTCTTTCTTTCTTTCTTTTAGCCTTTAGTTTTTTATCTTTCTTTATTTCTATAATAATTCCCACTCTCTCTTTTTTAGTATATTTATGTTTTCCTTCTTTCTTTCTTTCTTTCTTTCTTTCTTTCTTTCTTTCTTTCTTTCTTTCTTTCTTTCTTTTTTTAGCCTTTAGGTTTTTATCATTTGTCTTTATTTTCTATAATAATTCCCACTCTCTCTTTTTTTGTATTTTTACGTTTTCCTTCTTCCCTTGTGTCTTTCTTTCTTTCTTTCTTTCTTTCTTTCTTTCTTTCTTTCTTTTAGCCATTAGTTTTTTATCTGTTTTCTTTATTTTCTATAATAATTCCCACTCTCTCTTTTTTAGTATATTTATGTTTTCCTTCTTTCTTTCTTTCTTTCTTTCTTTCTTTCTTTCTTTCTCTCTTTCTTTCTTTCTTTCTTTCTTTTAGCCTTTAGTTTTTTATCTTTCTTTATTTCTATAATAATTCCCACTCTCTCTTTTTTAGTATATTTATGTTTTCCTTCTTTCTTTCTTTCTTTCTTTCTTTCTTTCTTTCTCTCTTTCTTTCTTTCTTTCTTTTAGCCTTCTTTCACTTCGATTTCCACTTACTTAATTTTCTCTTATTTTTTTTAATCTCATTCTCATTTTTTCTTTGTTTCCTGCTATCTTAAGTTATTTTTTTTCCTTTTCTTTTTTCTTTGTCGGAACTAAATCTTAATCTCTCTTTTTCTTTCTGTCTTTCTTTCTTTCTTTCTTTATTTATTTTTAAAAATGTTTGTTCCTTTTTCATTCTTTCTTTTTTTCTTTCTTTCTTTCTATATGTTTTCACCTTTTCCTTTTCTTATATTGCCGTCTTGTGTTCTCTTCTTTCTTTTCTTTCTCGTCTGTTACTTTACACTTCTTTTTCTACTCATATTTCTTTTTTCTTTTTCTTTTTCTTTAATTTCTTCGCATTTTTCTTCATTCCAATAAATCCTTCTTTATTACCTGTTCATCCTTCTTCTTCAATTTACATTCTTTCTCGTTCTCCCTTTGTCATTTCTTGCTTTTTCTCGCCCTTCTTTCTACCTTTTCATTCTTCCTTCCTTTCGTCTTGTCTGCTTTATACCAGTTCTTCTCTTAAACCGTTTCTAAGTTGTTATTTTTTTTTGAATTCTTCATTCTTTCTTTTCTCCCGTTTTTGCTTTTGCCTTTCTTCCAGTCCACCATTTTTAAAAAAAAACATTCGCTTTAACCGCTATATCCTTTCATTCATTCTTACTTTTTTTTAGATTGGTAAATTTGCATTCATAAACGTACTTCCGTTTAACTTTCTTTAAATTTAACATTTCATTCCTTTCTTTTGTTTTGTTTATTTTCCTTTCTTTCTTTCTTTCTTTCTTTCTTTCTTTCTTTCTTTCTTTTTATTTCCTTGACTTTTTCAGTTTCGTTTTCTTTCCATTATACTTTTATTTCACTTTTTCCTTTCTTCTGTTTTTCACTTTTTCTTCTTCTATTTCTTTATTCCTTTCTTCTTCTATTTCTTCATCGTCTTCTTCCCCTTGTTCGCTGATTTATTTTTTCTTCATCATGTCTGTCTTTCGTTTTGTTTATTTTTTTTTCGTTTGATTCAGCTGCCATCGAATTTCTTTTTTTTCCACTTGCTTGTACTTTTTCAATATCTTCTTTTTCTTTTTCTTTTTCTTTATTTCCCCCGTTCGATCTCCTTTTTTTCTTTCTTTCAAATAAATCAATTCACCCCAAGTAAGGTGATAATGGCACTAAGATGCAAGAGATTACTGGGAGTAAAAGAGAATGAGAAAGACTTTAGAAGCTTTCTTCTTCTTTCCGTTCTTCTTTTTCTTTTTCTCTTTCTTTCATATTCCTTCCTTTTACTTACTTTTCGTTTTCTTTCCACCGTCTTTTTGTTTACTTTTTCCTTTTTTTCCATTTTTTCTCTTTTTTTCCTTTTGTTATTTTTTCTGCTTCTTGTTGTTGTTGTTGTTGTTCTTCTTCTTCTTCTTCTTCTTCTTCTTCTTCTTCTTCTTCTTCTTCTTCTTCTTCTTCTTCTTTTTCTTCTGCAATCTCTGCCTCTTCTCCGATTTCTTCTTCACTTTTCTTCTTAGATTTTTGCTTCTCCTCCTTATCTTCGATTTCCACTTCAAGTATTTCTTCTTCTTCTTCTTCTTCTTCTTCTTCTTCTTCTTCTTCTTTGATATTATTTCTCCTCTATCTTTCACAAATTTTCTTCTATTTTCTTTATCTTTTGATCTTACTGCTTTCTCTGTTATTACGTTTCTCCGTTATGTGTATATATATATATATATATGTGTGTGTGTGTGTGTTTGTGTGAGTGTGTGTAATCAAAAGGATAAATATAAGTAAATGTATGAACGAGCGAAGGTTTATAAATACATATTTATATATACTTTATAGTGTAAGAAAAAACAGTGCTCAATATTGAATAACAGAGCTATCTAATATATATATATATATATATATATATATATATATATATATATATATATATATATATATATATATCATTCCGTTAATTATTGCCGTTCTTTAAAATTTCATGCGTTTTCCTTTATCGTTAGGGGCTTATTTTATTTGATTAATGCTTCTTTCTCTTTCTTTCTTTCTTTCTTTCTTTCTTTCTTGCTTCTTGCTTGCTTGCTTTCTTTCTTCTTTCTCTATTGGTTTATTTCTTTCTTGCTTTCTTTCTTTTTTTTTTTTTCTCTTGCTTGCTTTCTTCCTTCTTTCTCTCTTGGTTTCTTTCTTGCTTTCTTTCTTTCTTTCTTTCTTCATCTTCTTCCCTTCTATTTGTTTCTCGTTATTTACACATTTATTGTCTTTCGCTATTGGATTATTTTTCCTTATTCTTTATACCATTGTCTTTCTTCCTTAATCGTTTTCGCCTGCTCCTCCCTTTTCTTCACATTTACATATCTTCCTCCTTCCTTTCGATACGCCAACAAACTCTTGTTTATACACTATTTCTCTCTCTCTCTCTCTCTCTCTCTCTCTCTCTCTCTCTCTTCGTTCTAATCTATGAACAGCAAAAACAGTAGATACATGTCAGGAGACACGAGAAAACACAATGTTTCGAATCAGTAACTTCAGAGAAGTCAAAATTAAAGCCTTTAGCAGACGATATTTTTTGCCTTTCATTTTCCTCCATTTTTTTATCTATCCTTTTGCGTTTGCTTTTTCTTTTCTTTTCTTTTTTTTTTACCTTGTGACCATACACTTGAGATTCCTTTCAACTATCATTATATTCCAAATGTTCTTTGAATACTTAGCTCCATCAGAGAAAGTTCTTTTTTTTTCTCCGCCAAATATTCCAGGAAGTATATATGGAACTCTTTTTTTTTTCAAACTAATTTGCTAATATGGCCTGATAGTTTGAAGCTGGGGTATACATTTGCCAAGGGTCGAGAGTTCAAGCCTGGCTTGAGGTACTTGGTGCAAATTAGACTTAAATTACCAAAGCAGTGTCTCTGTGGATTTACTACTTAGTGGATAAGAACTTCGTGTTGATGATAAATGTTTCGGAAGTCACGAGTAAGAGCAATGAACTAAAGCAGTTGCAAAAATTAGTTGGATGCCAAATACGCCATTGCCGACATATTTGCATTGAGTTTTTTGGGGTTTTTTTTTAATCCTAAACTTGACATAATAGAAATCTCGAGAGCCATTCAAGGTAGGGGTAATTTTGTTTTGTAATTTATTAATTATTTTCACTTAATACAAGGCCAAAGAGCCACTCAAGGTAGAGGATTACTAAATAAAGTTGTTGTATAAAAGTAAAAGATGGAGATAAAACGTGCAGATTATGACGATATCTAGAATACATAACGTTGCTCTTGGACGTGAAGATGTGAAGATTCCAGCGACAGAGAAACATCCATTCGAGTGCCTGTTGCCTAAAAGTAGCGGTTCTTGGGAACTAGCCGACCGAAATGCGTCGTTAATAAATTTTCCATTTTGTCTCATCAACTTCACTTTTGTTTTCTAATATATTATAGAACTTCTAAATACACAAATATACATCGATTAATGAGTATTCGTCTAATGCGGTTTCGATTCGTGCGGTAAAGTTTTTAGAGACCAAATCTCGATTGGTGCATATATAATACTCGATTAGTTCGATTAAATATTCTTCAATTTAACCATAGTAATTGAAAAATGATTTTTTTTTAATAGTTCTCGATATACACATTTGCCACCCCAATCGAGGGATTTCTGTACTTATTAAATCGATTTTAATCCGGGTTAAGGATTAAGATCGAATAACATAAATATAAACCGGATTATATTCGATCTTAATCCTTAAATATTAAATTATGATATCAATCTTAAAACTTGTTCCCGTTTTCCTGAAACTTTTGCTCATATATTCAATCTATGATATAGACTTCTTTTCTCATTATGTGTCCTAGAATTCCCAACTGTCTCTTCTGAAAGAGCCGACCGAAATGTGGCAACAGTCATGTGGTTCTACAGAAGCATGATGAGAATGCCATGGACTGAACATTTAAACTTAACTTCAGAAAGTGTTCTTTTTTGTTCGAAATTCCTTAAGATTTCGTCGTTGCCCATATATTCAGTCCATGGCATTCTCATCATGCTTCTGTAGAACCACATGACTGTTGCCTCAAGTCTATACTTCATCTGTGGTGAGATTATCCAGCATTCACTGTCATACAGGAGGATAGACAACGCATAACTGCTAATAACTCTTTT
The DNA here is from genome assembly GCA_903632075.3 of Acanthosepion pharaonis. NCBI lineage: Eukaryota > Metazoa > Mollusca > Cephalopoda > Sepiida > Sepiidae > Acanthosepion > Acanthosepion pharaonis. Next base: position 179,495 of record CAHIKZ030001962.1, on the reverse strand, counting down.
ATTTGTTTCTAAAGAATTTTTTCCTTCTGTTTCTTAATACAAGAATCCCTCGATTAATGCGCATTCGATTATTGCGTTTTCGGTTAGTGCGCTAAAATATTTATATACCAAAATTCGATTAGTGCATACATAATATAGGATTATTTGCTTCTCTTGTATTATAATCCTTTCGGTGGGCTTGTAGATAACTTGAAGGCGCTCATCTCGTCACTGTCAAACGGAGAAAAATGTCGTGGTTTGGACTCATTACAAGGCAAGACGATCACTGAAGGCAGCGTTAAAGGTGGACGTCATAGAGAACACCGACGCAAAAACTGATTGGACAATGTCAATCAATTGGCAGGTAATGTCCGTAAAAGAATTGCTGATGGCTGCCGTTGCCGCTGTGGGAAAGTCTTAGTGTGGATTCTACATTCGGATTGATTAGAAAAGTCAAGATGATGATGATTATGATGATGATTATGATGATTATGATGATGAATATTGGTAAAACATTCTTCAGTTTAACTGTAGTGATTGAAAATAGATTTTTTTTATAGTTGCTGATTAATTAAAAAAATTTAACATTAAAAAAATGGAAAACGAGGAACTATTCGCATTTATTTAAATTCAGTTGATGCGTTTTCCATTAATACGTATATTCCCGCACACACACACTCTCTCTCTCTCTCTCTCTCTCTCTCTCTCTCTCTCTCTCTGTATATATTATTGGTCTCTCTCTATCTATCTATCTATTTAGCCATTTTCAAGGATTAAATATGTCAACTTTTAAATAAAAAATAGTTTGTTGTATGTATATTTTATAAAATGTTTTCATTTTTCAAAACACGGTCAAGATATTATGCCCATGTTCAAAGTTAATATTATTAAGTGTGTTTTTTTTGTTGTTGTTGTTTTTATTAATTAGGCTTCCATTAAAATATTTAATCCTTGAAAATGGCTAAATGTATTGCCGAAATCGCTCGGGTAAAAAGAATATTCGGGCAGTTTTTATACAATTTATCACCCGAAAAGAAAAAAATTATTAGATCGCATGAGAAATTATATAAAAAAACTAAATAAAAGCAACTTGTCTGAAGTATTCAATGAAATGTGCACACACACACAAATACACACAAACACACACACACACACACATGTCAAAATTTTAAATTTAATGTTTATTTTTTATAAAAGGTTTCGCACAGCGAGGAATCAGACAGAGATCGGTTTTTTACTAACAATATGATTTCCACCAGGAAATACAGCATCTACAAAAACATCTGTCGGTGAATAATTCCAATTTCTATGTTTATTTCTTGCTCTTTTGATGAAGGGAAACAAAAGAAAGAAAATTCCAACTTACAACCTTTCTTTTCTGGTATTATAACTTTGTTTTCAACCATTACGCAGTCTTCAGGGTGCTGAATTTGAACACCGTTAAACAATTTAAATGCTACCTGTATTATATATATATATATATATATATATATATATATATATATATATATATATATATATATATATATATATTACAATATTTCTATATATATATATATATATATATATAATACATCAATATTATAATATATATATATATTTATGTATATATATATATATTGATGATATAATGTCATTTATAAATTATATAAATATATGATATATATATATATATATATATAAATTATATAAATATATATATATATATATATATATATTGATATAAATAAAGTGGTAATTATATAAAAATATCTCTTCAAAATGACATATATATATATATATATATATATATATATATATATATATATATATATATATATAAAAATTCAAGAGGATAGAATTCAGGTAGAACTTAATGTCCAGGACAGAGTAAGAATATAATATAAAAGGCTCAAACACTAATATTCCATGGTCATAATTTATTACATTGGAATCGTAATCACGATCCAATTCAACAGATCTACAAATTCAAAAAAAATTCAATATATATATATATATGTATAGTAAAGGTAACACATCTGTTTGTATAATATCCAAGTGGATCCTAGTAATATAGAATATTAAGACTGATCCACTAACAGAGCTCAATGTATTTATTAATGCAGAGAAATACAATTAACAAACAAAAAAAATCCACAATTAGCTCTCTAGCGAGATAGCCTATTTCGGCAGTTGAAGATATCGGGCGTCTGTCTTATTCCCCTTAAAAATTCGCTTGAAGATGGAACAGACCTCGGTTCTTTAATTCAATTTAATTCAAATAATTATGCTGTAGTTTTGGCTCTTGTTTTGAAACATTAGAATTCTTATGTAGCGATGGAATCATATTTTTAAATATATATATATATATATATATATATATATATATATATATATATATATAAACAATAAAATCCAAAATTACCTGATATAGGGAATAGTCTTATTCGGCCGACGAAGATATCGGTTGTCTGTCTTATCAGCCCCGGTGTGGAATGAATTCGTCTATATACAGTTAAGGGCGGGAAATGTAATTTAACTGTGAAAGTTAAAAAAATCAACCTGTCGAAAAACCAATACAGAATTTAGCCATTTCAATGTTTCAGTCAGACCAAAGGCACTAGACAGGAGAGAGTGGAATGTATTTGTCTTAAAGGAAAGAAGTTTCATAAAACTAAACACAAATATTAACCTCATGACATTAATTTGGAGTTATATGAAGAATGAAATATTAATCTAAAAAAAGGATTAAAAACGGGTGTAAATATAAATTTAAAATATATAGTTAAAAGAGGTAAGGGATTAATGGAAAGAAAATTGAGGAGATATGAAAACAGGGAAAAGTTTATAAATTATAATATAGTGTAAAGAGATTATAGAGGTGGAAATAAGATACAGAAATTAGAATTAGTTATACTCTCGAGATTTGAAGAGATAGAGGGGAGTGATTATGGAAATACTGTAGCTAATTAAGTTAAACCTATATTATAGAAATTTGAATTTGTTTTTATGTCGACATTTTAACACTATTTTTTTACTCTAATTCAATAGTTGGTTTTGATTATTGTATTTTATTATTCTAATTTTTTTCTTCTAAACACAAGTCACGCCTATCTGTAAGACTATTAGGAGGACGTGCGGAACCTATCATTTTTCAAATTATCTGTGGGTTCAAACCTTTCTTCTTCTATTCTCAAAATTGTTTTTGAAAGTTCTGTCTGGTGTTTTAGCTCAAGGTTAGGAAATTAGTGCCAATGGATATAAAATCTCTGTTTTCGTAGGCATAGGAACCTGTGTTTCAACGTGATTTGGTCGTTGAAATAGATAGATAGATAGATAGATAGATAGATAGATAGGAACAGACTGAAATAGATAGATAGATAGATGAATGGATAGATAGATAGATAGATAGATAGAGATATGAACAGACTGAGATAGATAGATAGATATAGATAGATAGATAGATAGATAGATTTGATATGAACAGACTGAGATAGATAGATAGATAGATAGATAGATAGATGAATAGATAGATAGATAGATAGATAGATATATATGAACAGACAAAAAAAGAAAGAAAGAAAAGAAAGAAATGAACAGACTTTCCGATTTTTTTTGATAGATAGATAGATAGATAGATAGATAGATAGATAGATAGATAGATAGATCGATATGAACAGACTGAGATAGATAGATAGATAGATAGATAGATAGATAGATAGATAGATAGATAGATATTAACAGACTAGAGAGATGGAAAGAAAGAAAGAAAGGAACAGGTTGATATATATATATATATATATATATATATATATATATATATATATAGATAGATAGATAGATAGAGATAGAAATTGAATAGACTTGGAAAGAAAGAAAGAAAGAAAGAAAGAAAGAAAGAAAGAAATGAATAGACTGAGATAGATAGATAGATAGATAGATAGATAGATAGATAGATAGATAGATTTCAGTTTTATCTTTTAAGTTCTTTCATCATTTGTCGGCCAAAATGCTTTTTTGTCAGTAGTCAAGATTGTTTTAAAAATCCATGAATATCAACCCCCCCGCCACAAAGAATATATTTATCTACGTAAAAGAGCTTTCAGAAAGATTGATATCAAAAAGCTCGAAAATCCAAGTAAACGTGGCAATATTATCGAACGAGATTTGAAACGAGAATCACTTTCTGAAAGACAAAAAAGAAATCAAATGTTTTATTTAATCCAATGACATTTATCTGATCGAGCTGAATATATACTGGAAAAGCTTACTTCTGAAAAGATTATTTATTTGTTTGTGTATGTCTTTGGTATTTTATTTTCATATTCAAACATCTTCGTCTCTTTCAAGATATTATAATACGGTGTAATATGTAATAAAATAATGATTAAATCGCATCATCGCTAGTCCCCGGGCAGGTGTTTAGAACTTCTGCTTGAGAATTTGCAAATCGCATTTGGAAGTTCTAAACAAAATATTTCAGTGTGAACAGAGACCAGCTGATGGCAGTGAGTTTCTTTTCTTTTCTTTTTCTTTTTCTTTTTCTTTTTCTTTTCTTTTTTTTTAATTATCATTTATTCGCTTTTTATTTTTGTTGTTGTTGTTGCTGCTGTTGTTGTGCTTTCTTTTCCGAAAATTGTTTTTGGATGCATGACGAGACATTAAATCAATTATATCGTATACAGACTCAACGTCATGAAGACATCGATGAAATCCTCTATTCGAAATGCGATCAGAAGTCGTTTGATATGAACGGAACTTTATTCTGTGGAAAGATACACCGGTTCGGCGGAGAGACAGGTAGAAATTTTGGGTACCGATTAAATAAAATTTCATCAAAAGTACAACGGCATGCCAGATAAAAAACAACTAAATAGACCCTATTTATATTATCGAACTATTTCTATATTTCTGAGATGAAGTATTATGTACATTATTTACATTATTCGGACTATTGTCCTCATCTATGTCACCATATTTATTACACCATTTCGGCTCTTCAGTATATGTCTATATTTCTGAGATGATGTATTATGTACACTATTTACATTATTCTGACTATTGTCCTCATCTTTGTCATCATATGTATTACAACATTTCGGCCTTTCAGTATCTGTCTATATTTCTGAGATGATGTATTATGTACACTGTGACGTCGTCCCCCCTGGTCGCAGCGTCGACTGTATCGTTCGATCCCGTTCGCGACGCCAGCTGTTCGCTCCTCGCTGCTCCAAGTGTGACGTTCTAACCCTTTGGTTAGATGAATACCAGCCTCGTCGTTCCCAACCCGCTTCCAACGCCTGGTTACTATGGTAACTGCACTGATCTCCGGTCTGCCTACCCACGTTGTGATTAGATCTTAGACAGACGGGATCAAACAGGGATTGGGGCCGTATGCAAGCTGAGTCCAACGGGGTGATAACACACAAGAAAAAAAAAAAAAAAAAACACAAGGTCAAAAATTATTGAAGAAAAAGGTAACAACTTTTTATATCTAAATTGTTCGTTACACAAGATTATTCCTACCTCCCGACCCGTTCTGTGGACCGTGGCACCAAGCTTCTACCATACAACTTTAAGGCTTCGAGTTGCCTGCTCTCTAGAAATTTGCATTTCGGGGTGTGGTTTGGTTTCGACACTGGGCGCTGATCTCTACCTGTCGTTCACGGCTGATTTCTCTCGCCGTCCGTGGCTGCAACTAACTCTCTCTTCAGAGTCTGAATTATTGTTCACTCATCTCTGCCGTCAGTGCGCGAATTAACTTCTTCTCTTCGGCTTCGGTTGGACGAGCTTATTCACTTCGACTTGGGTTGGACGAATTTCTTCTTAGGCCAAACGGACCGCGACTTGGGTTTCTTGCCGCAAAGGCGACGAATGAACTTAGGCCCGCCGTCCGGTTTGTTGTCCAACTTCTCCGTCCGCGCCAACTCCACGCCGTCCGCTGCAACTAACTCTCTCTTCAGAGTCTGAATTATTGCCGCATCTCTGCCGTCATGAACAACTTCCTTCGGCTTCGGTCCGACGAGCTTATTCACTTCAACTTAGGTTGGGCGAATTTCTTCACTTCGGCGGCGAATTTATTCAACTTGGGTTGGACGAATTTCTCCACTTCGACTTGGGTTGGGCCAAAGGACCGGCCTTTTTGCCCGCAAAGGGGCGAATGAACCGGGCCCGCAGCCCGCGCTCAAACTCCCTCTTCATCCGCGGCGCAGCTCCAACTGATTTCTGTCGGTTGGGGTCCCGCTTTTATTGACGCCGTCAAAAACTGGGGTGGGTCTGTCGGCGCCAGGGTTTTCTTGATAATTCCTAAAGACGTATTATTTCTGATTAGGGATTTTCCATTGTCGGTAACTTACTTTCACTCCTTTCCCGGGGAGGGGCGTAAACCCGCTTCCCTGGTCCTTCGTATGTCATGTGACCGCTCTCGACCAATGGGGTCCTGGTCGGGCATCTTTCCTCCTCCCTCGCACATCACGTGACCGCCCTCCGCCAATGGGGCTCTGGTCGGGTGTCTTTCCCTCCTCCTTCATGTATCATGTGACCGCCCTCGGCCAATGAGGCTCTGGTCGGTATCTTTCCTCCTTCCTTCGTGACGTCTTTAATCGGGCGTGGACAATCCGTGGCTTTGTTCTGGGGGTGGGGAAACACCTTGCTTAAAAAAAAAAAATTTAAACCGTCCCCCTTTATGTATGTGACCGAAATGACGATCCCGGTTTTTTTTTTTACGCGGTATCTGTCAAACAGTTTATCGCTTAATTGGATACGATCTAAGAAAGGTATTTCCCTGACTGAAAGAGAATTTCTGAACGCAACAAAAATTTCATTCTCTTTCCGGCCGATAAGAAAAATTGAATTCCATGATGAAGAAATATGATGGAATAGATTAAGTTCTTTCAATTCTGGTATCGTAACTGAAGGTTCTTGTATTAATTCTTTGTTTTCATATCCTTAGAAGACTGAAAGAATCTGTTGAATTCATCTGAATGAAAAACTTTTCAATTTCAAACTTATCAATATTTTTTTTTCATTGTCCCTAAAATTTTTGTTTCTTCAACCAAATTGATTTTAATCATGCATCTATTTAGCGAGTCTACTGGTTGAGTTCTAAAAAGAAACTAGATTGTTACCTCTAATATTTTGAAATCAACATAGTGACCTCTTCACACACACACACACACGCCCACACACACCTGGTTTCGTATTATATATATATATATATATATTTATATTTTATATCCTTTTCTTTCTATATATATAGATCGTCTGAACAGTATTAAATATATATTCCAAAATTCCCCGAAATATTTTTTTTTCTCAATGTAAACAAACCGAGCAAAAATAAATAAATATTAATGATTTAATATATTCAGTTTTAATTATGCATGAATGCCAAAACTTCAAAACGTACCGAACCTAAAAACTCCAAATTTAAATATATAATTAAATTAAAAATATTAGTTCTTTTTTTATCTTCAAGCAAAATATTGCGGTCAGAAATCTAAATATAATATATATATATATATATATATATATATATATATATATTTTTATATATATATATGTGGGGTGGGGGATATATATATATATTGACAATTTGTACATTTTATATATCAAGATCAATAAATCTAAAGAAAGGTGGAAAACTCAAACATTGCGTATCGTTTCAAACATTAGGACGTTGTAAGTTGGTGTCGACTACACATTTAAAAAAAGGCAATGTGTGAACAGAAAAATGTTTTATCAAACATTTATTTTTTCAAATATATGTTTTGAAATACAGTCATTATTTTTTTTTAAACGGGAAAATAACAATTTATAAATTTCCATCAGTTTTGTTATTAGATATCCCGTATTTCTGATAATAGAAGATACGCCAAGATATCTTATATATATATATATATATATTTATTATAATAAATATAAATATATATATATATATAAAGCTCTACGTTTTTTCATTGTAATTTCTTTTATTTATAAAAAAATAAAACATATTTTTTTTTTAAATTTTGTACCCAACGTGTTTCTTTTCTATTTTCCGTCTTCAGGTAAAATTATATATATTTATATATATATATATAAAAATAATTATATTTTTTATATATGTTTTTATTTGTTAATTTTTTTGAAAATTTGTAAAAATTTTTACATAAGTTAAAATAAACACATTTATTGATTTACACACCATCCCACCAAAGGATATATATATATATATACACACACACATATATATATACATATATATACTATTTCCAATTTCAATTGGAACCAGTATACACAATTTTCACATGACACAGACATACACACACATATTCACATCACACACACACACTTGTACTTCCTAAGTTGTGTGAACTTTTAGAAACCGGACCTCGTGAGTAGTTCCCCTGTTTTGTCAACATGAAAATATATATATATATATAAATGTGTGTATACATATATATATATATATATATATATCCTCGTGTTTCCATGTATATATGTTCGTGCCCATGTATTCTTCTTTCATCATTGTATTTGTTTTTGTGTGCAAAAATGTGTGTGTTTGAATTTTTCACTTATTTTTCTCACAGTTCATTTCTATATAATATATATTTATATATATATATATATATATGTATATATATATATATCAAATATGATTAAAGTGATATAAAAAAATTTAGCTGTCTTATAAAATTTTAAGCTTTAATTTCTGGTCGAAAACTCTTTCAAAATAAATCACATTCTTAAAGAATCTCCCTCTCAGATCTTTTTATGGTTCTAGAACCCTTTGTCTTCTCATTTGTCTCCGATAATGGCGTTCCAGACATTTGCGTCCTTGGATATTTGCGTCCCTAGACAAGTGCGGCCCTGGATAATTGTGTACATTTGATAATTTTGGGGAGCTTTAAACGCAATAATGATAAATTTTGAAAAAAAAAGCATTAGTCATAACAAATTTTTAAAAAGGAATAAAATTTTTAAAAAATTAGAAGTTTATTTTTGTTTAAAATGCATCAACAGATTAACAGTCTTGCTAGATCCCTCTTCACACCACCAGTCTATTTTTATTTATCATATTATTCTTATTTTTTAGCTATGATTTTCTCATGTTTACAAATATTTTTCCAAAACCATTTTCGAACTTATTAAATTCAAAATAAAAAAATTCTGATTTATAAAATCCAGAATCTATTAGATGTTTGTGGTCTGCACTGCTGGAAGGAACTGAAACTTTTAAACCAAAAATTTATTAAAGACTCTTTTTCTTTTTGGAGCATTTTTTTTTCTTAAATAAAAAATAAAATATCTACATATTTGATTCTTCTTTCTCTCTCTCTCTCTCTCTTCTTTCTCTCTCTCTCTCTTCTATATATATATATATATATCTATCTATATATATTCTATATATATATATATTATATATATAGAGAAAATCCATATTGGTACACTTGATCATATCAGTTTTATTCAAAAAAACAAAGATTTATCAACTCAACTTGAAAGACCTTACTTCAGTTTCTTCTTCTTCTTCTTATTCTTCTTCTTCTTCTTCTTCTTCTTCACCTTCTTCTTCTTCTTCTTCTTCTTCTTCTTCTTCTTCTTCTTTCCTTCTTCTTCTTCTTGGGCCTTCTTCTTCTTCTTCTTCTTCTTCTTTTCTTCTTCTTCTTCTTCTTCTTCTTCTTCTTCTTCTTTTCTTCTTCTTCTTCTTTCTTCTTCTTCTTCTTCTTCTTCTTCTTCTTCCTTCTTATTCTTCTTCTTCTTCTTCTTCTTCTTCTTCTTCTTCTTCTTATTCTTCTTCTTCTTCTTCTTCTTCTATATTCTCTCTTCTTCCTTCTTCTTCTTCTTCTTCTTCTTCTTCTTCTTTCTTTCTTCCTTCTTCTTCTTCTTCTTCTTCTTCTTCTTTTTATCTTCTTCTTCTTCTTCTTCTTTCTTCTTCTTCTTCTTCTTCTTCTTCTTCTTCTTCTTTTTCTTCTTCTTCTTCTTCTTCTTCTTCTTCTTTTCTCTTCTTCTTCTTTTCTTCTTCTTCTTCTTTTTTTTTTCTTCTTCAGAGGTTCTTCTTTTCTTCTTCTTTTTCTTCTTCTTCTTCTTCTTCTTTTTCTTTTTCTTCTTTCTATTCTTCTTCTTCTTCTTCTTTTTCTTATTCTTATTTTTCTTCTTCTTCTTCTTCTTCTTTCTTCTTCTTCTTCTTCTTCTTCAAATCTTCTTCTTCTTCTTCTTCTTCTCTTTCTTCTTCTTCTTGTTTTTAACACTTCTTCTTCTTCTTCTTCTTCTTCTTCTTCTTCTTATTTCTTTTTTCTCTTCTTCTTCTTCTTCTTCTTCTGTCGAAAAATTCTTATCTTCTTCTTCCATTCTTTTCTTCTTCTTCTTCTTTCTTATTCCTCTTCTTCTTCTTCTTCTTTCTTCTTCTTCTTCTTTATTCTTCTTCATCATATTCAAAAATAATTTATTTCATTAAACCTTCCAATATTTTTTATGACATTAACTCCATTCCATCTAAAAGAATAACCTAATGTAAATTAATGGTTTTTTTAGGACAGAAAATTTTTTTAAATGCTTCTCTAAACAAATGCATCCCAATTTAATTAAGATCTGATTTTTTTTTTTTTTTTTTAATGTCAATTACCATTCATGTTTCATTTTGAACAAAAAATTATTAGTAGTTATCAATTCAACATTTGAAAAAAAAATGAAATCTAACGAAAAATTAAAAAAAAAAAACATTTTAATTTTTGTTTAAAAATAAACGTATAGATATTGCATTGATCGCTCTTACATCGCCAATAGGTTTTCATTTCATCGGTGTTTTTTAATGATAGTGGTAGCTGTAATGAAATTTGACAGTCCAATTGGAAAAACAATTGTTTTTTCCAAGTCTGATTTTCTGAAATATAAAAAAATTCATGTCTTATTATAATAAATAATTTTTTTAATATGTGTTATAATGTGTGTGTGTGTGTGTGTGTGTGTATGTGTGTACGTTTATATATTGGATCGAATTTCCTACATTTTTCAACCGATTTCAACAAAACTTCACAGGACGACGTAAAATTACCTTGCAGTGGTTGTGACAGCGCCAAAAATTGAAAAAAAAAATTGTTTTTGCACAAAATCAATTTGAAAAACACGATTAAACACGCATCTGTCACCAGAATGAAAGGGGACAATTCATATCGAGTTATATTATTATAAAACCAGGTTGTGTGTGTGTGTGTGTGTGTGTGTGTGTGTGTGTGTGTTGTGTTTCGTTTATATATATGGGATCGGATTTTTTACATTTTTCAACCGATTTCAACAAAACTTCACTTTTTTTTTTTACACAGATAGTGTTTTTATTATTGCACACTTTTTTTTTTATTTTTACATTCAGAATGCTTTAAAAAAACATTTTACAAGATAAATTTTATAATAAAATTCTGTTCAATCGGTAGACTCATAACGATTGAAAACAATGTTTGAGTTTGGGTTTGACCAATTCGTAAAAAAAAAAAAAAAGACATGCATGTCCGTTTTGTTAAACAATAATCTTTTTTTTCAATTTTATTTTTCAGTCTTTATGATGGTCGATACTTGATCTATCTCTTACTTTTTATCCCCGGGCAACGCCAAAAATCTTCTTATAATATAATCTATAAAATCCAGAATCTATTCAATATTTGTGGTATGCACCACTGGAGTGAAATTAACTGCTAGTCTTTTTTTTCTCTTTGCTTTAAAAAATACATTTTTCTTTTTTTTTTGTATGGTAAAAATTTCTGCTTGTTAAGAGTAAAAAAGGTATTAATATTTTATTAAAAAAATTTTTTTATTAAAATTTAACTCTTTAAAAAAAAGTGCTAACTTCAAAAAATTATCAGACGTACGCAATTGTCCAGGGAGAGCAAATGAACAGAGACGCAAACTGTCCCTTAACTGTTTTATATACAGATCATCCCTGTATGGTCTGTGGAAGGTTTTTTTGGGGGAGGGGTAAAATTTAGGAAGATGTCCAGACATCTATCCCGCTTTATTCAACAGGCGAAGGCAGGGAATTTTATAAAATATAATTTCTTCAAAACAATATAAAAAATAAAATACGTCTTAAACAGTCAAACATGAAGAGAAGTTAACAAACACTAAAAAAAAAACTCCCTTGACTACAAAAGTGACAGAAAGCACTCGTGACAATGAAAAATATGTACAATCTATGTATGTATGTATGTATCTATCTATCTATCTATCTATCTATCTATCTATCTATCTATCTATCTATCCCAGTCAGTTCATATCTATCTATCTATCTATCTATCTATCTATCTATCTATCTATCCCAGTCATTCATTTCTATCTATCTATCTATCTATCTATTATCTATCTATCTATCTATCTATCTATCTATCTATCCCAGTCAGTTCATATCTATCTATCTATCTATCTATCCCAGTCATTCATCTTTCTATCTATCTATCTATCTATCTATCTATCTATCTATCTATCTCATCTATCTCAGTCTATTCATATTGTATCTCTCTCTTTCATCTATCTCTATCTTTCTATCCCAGTCAGTTCATATCTATCTATTTATCTATCTATTTATCTATCTATATATCTATCTATCCCATTCAGTTTTTTATCTATCTATCTATCTATCTATCTATCTATCTAATCTATCTATCTATCTATCTATCTAGTTATCATCATATCATATCTATCTATCTATCTATCTATCTATCTATCTATCTCAGTCAGTTCATATCTATCTATCTATCTATCTATCTTTGATTTTCAAATGAGGTGGATTGGACGATTCTTCATTTTGCAGAAAAAATCACCAACGTCCCAAACTCCACACCGACCTCTTTTAGTAAAACCTTTAATTTAGGCAGTGAACATTTCAAGTGCAAAGTTTTTTTTCGACTAGAATTCTAATCCATATATATATATATATATATATATATATATATATATATATATATATATATATATATATGTATGTATGTGTGTGTGTGTTTTGTGTAAAGATGGTCAATCGAATTCCCCTGTGCTCAACAGGCGAAGGCACGGAATAAACGCTCCAACAATTATTCAAAACAAAATAAAAATACAACTGAAACAGTCGAAACATGAAGAAAAATTACCAAATCCCAAAAACAAACTCCCTTGAATAAAAAAATGACCGAAAGCACTTGTGACAATGAAGAATACGGACAATCTATCTATCTATCTATCTATCTATCTATCTATCTATCTATCTATCTATCTTTGATTTTCAAATGGAGTGGTCTGGACGATTCTTCATTTTGCAGAAAAAATCCTCCAACGTCCCACTTTCCACACCGACCTCTTTTTATTAAAACCTTTAATTTAGGCAGTGAACATTCAAGGAAAAAAGTTTTCACTATTCGAATCTAAAATATATATATATATATATATATATATATATATATATATATATATATATATATACAAAACGCACATAATATTCAAAACTACACAATAACAAAATACATCTTTAACAGTCGAAAGATGAGGAAAATTAACTAAGCCTAAACAAACGAAGTATCGAATGCGATTGTGACAATATTTTATCTTAGACGTTCTTATTTCTTGTCATGTTTGACTGTTTAAAATGTATTTATTTGTGATGATTTTTTGAATAAAATGTTGAAAAAAAATTATTCCGAGGCTTCGTGTTTCGAGCCCAATCGAATTCCAACCGCGTTCAACGCGGGAAGGCTCGGGATAAACGTCCCTACTAGTATTTAAATAAACATACAAAAAGTACATCTTAACACAGTGAAGCACGAAGAAAGATTAGCAACACCTATAACAAATACCCTTGAAAATGGCTCAAAACCTGGCCGGAATCGATCGTGTCTCAAGCTGACCTTAAAAGTCATTGAAAACAGAAACGTAAAAAGGAAGACAAGGGGCTGAAATATTCTCTTCAGCCCCTCAGATGGAAAAGCATAGGAGGGGGTCATACATAGGAATAAATATGTATTTGTACATAAAACCTTTCTTTAACCCTCTCCCCGCGATTTATTTTGGGAAAAACATTTCGTTGCCAACAATGGAATTTGAACACAGATCACCAGATAGCAAACACAGGCAATCCCATTTTGAATAAGTAGATCACACGTTGGTAAAGGATATATATATATGGGAATTAGTGTGGCGTCTAATTGATCACCATTTCTACACTATCCTCCATTACTAAACGAAGCGCTATTCTCTATACTATTTCTATACTATATCTCTATACTGATCTCTATACGGACTATAAATTCAGATCACTATAAGGTGGTTACTTTACGAGCGAGTATTATCGAGCAAGTACTATTAGTGCGAGTGTTATTCGAAGGCGTCTGACACCAGTATTGTTCAACGGCGTTACTATAGTCGTATCTACGATTACAAAGTCTCTACTACAACGAGCATTACGAAAGTGACAACGGATATTCGTTGACATCAGAAAAGTGGCAACGAGTGTTCGCTGACATCACAGAACTGAAGCCCCTTGAAGTACCAGAGCGGTGGCTAATACCAGACATGTGACTTGAGAATTGGACTCG